>JARHVA010005055.1:495000-812500 GCA_037957365.1 Torreya grandis | reverse complement strand
AGATTTTGATAAAAAATAATTAATCCAAATGAAAAACCAATTTTTTAAAATTTTCCATTCAATATCCTTAGGTGATTCTAAATCAACCTATTTAAAATTAAATTACTCATATCCTTATATATGCAAACCAACATATTACCCCCAACCTCCAATCCATATTAATAACACTAGAAACATTCAAAATGAACCCCTAACACCCTTTATTAAGTTTATGGATATTGGAATTATTTTTCCAACCATCAAACATGATAATACTAATTATCTTATACTACATGTTATAACATTTGGTAACCTTTATACATAATATATTTGAACTAATACCTATGCAAATATTAAGATTATAGATAAAACATTAGTATAGATGTGCTAAAATGGTATAATCAACTTCCAACCCACACAGTCACATAAATAAATGAATTATTCAATATTATAGCTAAATAATTATAACATAAATAAAAGTATAAAATTAGTCATATCAAATTCATTAATGCTAATAAATTGCCTATGGATTCTGCTCATGATTGCATCAAAATATGGAAGTCCTTGATGCATAAATTGGATTACAACATGAGTGATGAAAACCTATTCAATATTGTTGTTACTAATATAAAAATAACACTTAAATATAAATCAAGGTCCTTCTCCCATAAAAAATTAGAAGATGTATTTTATCAAGATTAAAAACAAGATTCCCTTATGCATCAATTTAAACCTTTTCAAAATTCTAATAGGGGATCCATTCAAACATTAACCAATGCATTAAAACATATTACATATTAATACAATTCTACCTAATAATATAAAGGGGGATCTTATAATACAAACAAAAAACTTTCTTATAATCTCCTACTAGGATAAAACTTCAACCACGAAGTTATCTCCAAAAAACAATATCAAGAATATTAAAATATATATATATAACTCAATTCAACCAATATAATAATTACAATAAAATTGATCAATGTAACCAATATAAACATCAAAATCAAAATAATAATTCTCAAAATAAACCCCCTAAAGAATTTATCTTTAATAATTAACATTCAAAAAAATATCACAAATTCTACCAAACATCACATAGTGAAGAGTTCACTTTGTTGGAAACAAGATGACTAAGATTGTGGGTGGGGTGGTGGGGGGGGGGGGCTGGGGGCAGTGGGGCAGGGGGAGAGGGGTGTGGGTGGGGTGAATTAGTCTTCAAAACTCTTCATTAAATTCCACTTAATCATATATGAACCATTATTACAAGCATGGTCAACTAAGCAAGCATAATGACCAAATCATAAAAAACATGAAATACATAAACAAAAAATTTACATTGGAAACCCTCAAGGTGAATAAAACCCAAAAATGAATAAAATGGACTACAATCCTATAAGAAAAAAATCAATATTTAGTGAAGCACCCACTTCACATAGAGCACCAACCCCAACTAGCTCAACATCAACTCAACTATGCTTTAACAAGAACCTCCTTATAAAGAGGCAAAAAATTAACCAAATTATTGTTTTATCACCTTTATAAACCCTTATTTATCATTAAAAAAATGATGATCTTATCCTTTAGTTCTTCATTCACTTATGTCCCTCTCAAAACTAGCTTTTATCCCTCTTCACTTAACTAGCCATTTTCATGGCTTGATTAGGTCTTATGACCTTGATCCTTATATGTATAACCTATGTTATATATTCATGAAACTTATATAATGGTATTAATGACCTCATTTTACTCACAAATTAACTATATCATTCACTTATCCTCTCTGGATCTCACTCTTTAAGCATTCGTAAATAGGCCTAAACTACCTTGCTTTTATACAAGTCACTTGATCATAACATTCTTAATCATCCATAAATTTTTATCTCTTATGTTATCCATGAATAGGTGCTAAAATATTAAAAATAATATTCCTTAATCATCAATCAATCAATACATTAGGTTAGACATATATAAATTAGCCCTTACTCCTCTTTTAGGCTTTAAGGAGACCTAATAGGTCTTCTTAACAACACATTACCCTTTGATATTTATTGAATAATATATAAACACATCACATGGTATTAATACATCATATGACACTCAAATAAACCTTATATAACTTAAATTTAGGTCCATAACACCTTTTAGGTCCAACCACCACTTGAACCCTTTCTCAAAACATTTTTTATAAAAGGCTTGTGTATATACAAAAACTTTGTCTTAAACAACTAAGGTATATACTAAATTTTAAAAAATAACCATGGAAAAAAATTACATATTAAAAAACCTCATGACCTTAGGGTCACCATAAGTTTCATTTTATACTTCAACATAGGGTGAATAGGCTCAACCTCTTCTCTGCAAGATGTTCACTAAGAACTGTCAACTAACTTCAAAACAAAGTCAACAAAACATAAATTTTTTACATCTGATTGAAAACATTAAATTAATTTTAATGTATGAACAAGATCTTATATCATCTTTATAGAAACCTCCATAAAAAATATTACAAGTATTGATGGCAACTATTGGTCTTGTAGACCAATCTATTAATCTTTACTCACATATCTCCAGTTAGTCAGATAAGCCATTTTAGCTTCAATGTTCCAACCTCTTGCACTAAATTCCAAGATTGTGAAAATAATGGATAGATTATTCAAGTCCCAAAAAACATCATCATGCACTTTAATGCCTTATTCTTACATTAAAACACATCAAGAATCATATTTTTACTGAGTCCTAACTTTCTTACTGTCTATACCACTTTGTCTATTAGTGACTGGCCAACATGGATCAATAACTTTGCATACATGAGTTATGTAACTAATCCAAAATCCTTAAAATAAAATAAATATAAGTTTCATACATTGATATTCATCCACTTAAAAACTTTGAATTGATCAACTCTATTTACTATAGAAAATATTTAAAAGATAATTACTTTTCTCTAGGGTTTGCTCACTCACCTAAGAGACCAATCACACTCGGATATGGTTGGGAGAGTTTAATTAAACCTATAATTACTTAAATAACCATAACAAACTATTATTATCTCTTTATAATAATATATTTAGCTTTAGGTCATTATTAGGGTGCTATGACGGTTTAGACCATCTTCTAGTCTTAATGATCATTCATAAAACTTATCTCCTCTTTATAGAAACCAATTCTTGGAAATTTGAGCTAGAACACATCCTTATCTACCATGAATAATTTATATTCTCATAAATAATATACATGTGCCAATAAGAACTTGAAAAACCTTCTTGGGTAGTCAAATCTTCATTATGTGCACCTCAATAAACCTCAAAACACTTTTTTAAGCCTTAACATTCAAAATCTAACTTGAAACTTCATGCACACACTTATTAAAACTTTATCACCTCTATAAATGACCACCTACACACCCATATCATGTAAATTGATCTTGATATACTTCTATCCACCATCTCTCTTTTTCTTTCTAAGCCTTGACCTACAAGTCTCATTAGAATTTGAATTTGACTTATATCCACCCTGTAAACTTGAACTTGTAAATTCACTATGTTCTAATGCCTCTTGTGTATGCTCAAGCAACCTCATACACTCAATCTTGTTCAAATCTTCAACAAAGCATATTTAAAGCTTCTTACAGATCTTTGAAGCTTTACTAAGATCTATGTAGCATATTTAGTGTTGCATACATAGATCTTCAAAAATGACCTTCTAATAATTTTCAAGGTCCTTAACACCTCAAGTAAAAACTTAAATTATTATTTCATGCTACAATACTATCAAGTATTCTTTGGATAATTCACATCTTCTTAGCTCATTAAGAGCATCTTTAAAACTACTTACATAGATCTTTGGAGCATAGAATTTGTTCTTTATAGCTCACTCATTTCATCATGCAACATGTGCATATCATCTCAAAAGATATAGACAAAGATTCAAAAGATTATTTGACACTTGACATACTAACCTACACTTATGCTGATCATAATGATATCTTACTCAAGCTGATATCAGAACATTCTTCAAATATAAATCTTTCATCACTACTTTTTATATAACAACACTCACTATGCTGGCATAAGAACTCATCATACACATACCTCAAAGCTTACTTGATCATGCATCTTCATCAGAACCTTTGACATTAATGACATTAGAGTGACATTAATGATAAGATATTGACATCAATGATAACACATATTCCAACACCTCAACAATCAATGAAAATGCTCAGTAATATCCTTCTTAATAAATGAAAATGTCCAATAATTTCCCCCTTTGTCATTGATGGCAAACACAATCAGATGACTATGTCAACCAATCTTGATGGAAAACATATTTTAGACTTGGTTCTTGTCTTTCTCACCCTTTTTAAACTTATCTTATCTTTCTCACTCTTTTTGATCTTTCTCCCCTTTTGACATTAATGACAAAGGTCTTCCACAACTATCATCTCTTCTAGAATGAACTCAGACTACAAGACATAGATTAGTATCAGTCAACAACCTAGATAGATCCTCCTCAAACCAAACATCCACCATGCTTATATTATTAATAGATATCAAGGGTCATCTATAACTACTAAAATCATACTATCTCCCTTTGAGTTGATATTATATTTCCAAGACACTATATGGCTCACAGTCTTCAAAAACTATGGATACCACCTATGATAACCATTCTTAGAAAATTCTCTCAATTAGGTCACTCTCCAAATTGATCCATCAAAATCTCAACAAATAGAGTCTATGAAGCATCTTAGACATAATCTCTCTTTAACTCCATGTATATAAAAAATTAATAACTTTCTTGTCATAAAAAATTAGACCTACCAAGCTCCCCCTTAGACCAAGCATATATTCTTTCAAAGAAATATAAACTCATATCACTTACCTTCCTTGATATGACTGAATAAGATCAAACTCTTCATCACACACTAGGATACTACACTCTTGACATCAACTACAAAATTAATAAATCCCCCTTTGTCTTCATAGATCAAGCTCAAAAAATAAACAAATATCAAAAACATAACTCATATATACCAATTGTCTATATATTTTTAATTAAGATACCTGAAAATAGCCTTAGATATCTCATCATGTTACCTTCTACACTTTAAACCCTAGAGCTACCAACATAGGAATGGATAATATCCATTTCAGCTCCTTGTTTGTAACATAGACAACCTAAAATCTTCTCAATAATAAATCTTCTTTGACTAGATTTTCATGATTTTGATAATAAAATAATGTATCTATGAATCTTAATAGAGCCACCTATTTTCATAGGGTATTAAAATAGTATGAACTTAGGACATTCCCAGATCTCCGTATTTTCACAAGACTTAATATTATTCAACATCCTTCTAGACTTGATTGTCACTTTAGGCTTGATCTCATCATCAATTATTTGATCATCTATGTGAGATAATAAAAGACATTCCTTGCTTTATTTCTCATTTGAGGCATGCTCTATCTCAACAAGAAATTCACTTGAGTTTGTAGACTAATCATGACTTATCTTTACTACCTTTTGTTTTCATGCATTCATTTACCTTCTTTATTACACTTTATGAGCTTCAAACTTCCTATTTTGACTTGCTGATCTTCTAACTCTATTAGGATAGAATATTTCAATGTGTCCTACATTATGATAGCTATAAAATACCACCCTATACATACCATTTAACTGGTGTGAATTGTAAATACTTCCATAGTTATATGAGTACTCATTCTATAAGGGTCTTCTACATTCTCTTGCTCTATGACCAAATTTTTTACATGAATAATGGTAACCATTTAAATAATTATCATAACTTATGGCACTGGGCTGTTTGATAGGTCTTTTCATGTTGACCTTGTCTTTAATAGTCTTCTTCTCAACTTGAGGTGCCTTATTGTGGTCTTCTTTGAATCTAATACATATCTTGTCATTTGTATAATTTTTACTACTCAAGATATCATCTAGAGCCTTAGTACGCTTTTCAAATTTCACAAAGATATTCACCTTTCTAGATGCTTGATACAAATCAGATCTCAAATATTTTATTTTATTTTTATACCTAATGCAATCTTCCCCTTTAGACCTATTGACTACCTCCATTTGTTATTCAAGTTGATTGATGATCTCATCATACTCCTTGGAAGTTTTTCTAAGCCTTTCCTCAAACAAACCAATCTCTTCCTCATAGTCCTAAACTAAATACTTCAGTATCTTATTCTTCTTCCTCATAAGCTTCAAATCCTGTAGGGCACTCATGATCTCATCTTCAAGATCCACTTTCGCTTCTCCTTATTCACTATAATAATATACTTATTCATCTGATTCTACATCAACCATAAGGCCTTTCCCATTTGAATATCACTCATTATCTAATTTTATTCATATGAAAAAGGTTAATTATTGTCATGTTTAGATTCATTACTATCATCATCACTATTAGATGTGTCTAAATCACTTACATTAGATGAGTTGTATTCTTTGGTATAGAAACTCTTCTTATTTTTGAATGATAATTTCCTTCCTTCATTCTTGTTGAAATCTCTCTTGTTCTTTTCAAACTTGTAGACTTTATTGTCATCTCCATGATGTTTAACATGTTCTTCATTATGATTAGATTTGTCCTTACAAGGACACTTGGTTACAAGGTGACCAATCTTGTCATAATTGAAACATTTGAAGGGTAATTTACACTTGTACTTACCTGAACCAAACCTTAACTTTTTAGCAAATATAGCTATGAGTTAATCATCATCAATATCATCTGAACATACCTTATCCTTGACCTTCTTATCTTTTGAATTCTTTTCAACTTTGAATGTTTCTTCCTTTTTAGAGAGGTCTCCCTTCATTTTTTCTCATCTCAAAGGTAGTCAAGATGCCAAGAAGGCCATACATATCTAGCTTGTGAAAATCTTGCATATCTTCTACTATAGACACCTTAGAATCAAATTTATGAGTTAGTGATCTCAACACCTTTTGGATAAAATTAGACTCTTTCACTTCTTCTCACAATCCTATAATGATATTGACAACTTCATTAACCCTTAACAAGTATAATGCAATGGTTTCATGTTCATTCATTTTCAAGATTTCAAACTATCTTTTATAAGTCAACAACTTGGCTAACTTTACCTTGGTGTCTCATTAACATATATTATTCAATTTATTCCATATATATTTATCTGATACATAATGCATCACCTTTACAATATCTACCTTTGATAAGTCACACAGGATGGCATTCATTGCCTTGGAGTTATTTTCACTAGCCTTCTTACCTACTGTATCTATTAGTGGAATTAGAGGTGTAATATAACCATCCAAAACTAACTACAAAATATCATTCCATTGTGAAATTATATATACATTCATTTTTACATTCTAAAAGGCATAGTTAGATCCACTGAACAATGTAGCCTTGTTGGTATAGAAACCACCTTGATCTTATTGACTAGTCATCGTTGCTTCTTAGGATATCCTTTAGTATTTCAAGATTATTCCAAAGGAAACTATCTAATAAAAATTATTGGAAAAAATATGAATGAGATGGGTGTGAATTGTTCTTCAAAAAATTTCTTTCAATTCTATTTACTCATATATAAACCATTCTTGCAATCATGTTCAACATAGCAAGCATAATCACCAAATCAAAAAAACATGAACACAAAATATACATGGGAAACCATTAAGGGGAATAAAACCCACTTATGAATATAATTTAATATATTCCTATAAGACAAACATCAATCTCAACCAGCACCAACCCCGACTAGCTCAACACCAACTCAGCTAGGCTTTACCAAGCACCCAATTTCAAGGAGGTACCAACCCCCTAGATGAATCAACACCAAATCAACCACCTATTTATTTGATCATATTTAAATAATTTTTTTTTCTCATATAATATACGATGTTCCTCTTATTCATCTTTTCACACACTTTTTTCCCTCTCAAAATTGGCTTCTAGCCCTCTTCTCTCAACTAGCCCTTTTCATGGCTTGATTAGGACTTCTAAGCTTGATCCTTGTATGAAGAAAATTTGTTAGGTACTCATGACACTTATATAATTTTTATAATTTCCTCCTTATTATCACCAATTATATATGTCATTCTCTTATTGTCTTCTACTCTCACTCTCTAAACATTCACAAATAGGCCTAAACTACCTTACTTTTATATAAGTCACTTGATCATATCCTTCTTGGTAAGACATAAATTTTTATTTATTAGGTTATACATGAATAGGTATTATAATATTATAAATAATATTCCTTAATCATCAACTAATTAATACATTATGTCGCCCATACATCAATTATCCCTTACTCTTCTTTTAGGCTTTAAAGAGACCTAATAAGTCTTCTTAACAACATATTACCCTTTTATATTTATTGAATCATATATAAACACCTAACATGGTATTAATAAATCATATTCCACTCTAATATTAATTATCCAACTTCAATTTATGTTCATAACACCTCTTAGGTCCAAACACCACTTGAGCCCTTTCTCAAAACACTTTTTATAAAGGACCTATGTATATATAGAAAATCTATCTTGAAAAATTGAGACATATACTCAATTTTTCCAAAAAAAATGGAAAATAATTACATATTTATAAACCTAATTACCTAAAGGTCATCATAAAATTCATCTTATGCTTCATCTCAAGGTAAACATGCTCAACCTCTTTTTTGTAAGATCTTCACTCAAAAATGTCAACTAACTTCAAAACACAGTCAAGTAAACATAAAATTCTACCATCTGATTGAATAAATTCAAGGGATTTAAATGTATTAGTAAGATATTATGTAATCCTTAAATAAACCTCCATCAAAATGACTATAAGTATTGATGGACTCTATTGGTCTTGTAGACAAATCTATTGATCTTTTCTCTCATAGACTCCACTTGGTCAGATAACCTGTTTTGGCTTCAATGTTCCAACCTCTTGTATTGACTTCCAAGCTTATAAAAATCATATATATATTTTTAATTTCCAAACAATCATCATTATAGACTTCAATGCATCACTTTTTCATGAAAACACATCAAGAATCATCTTTTTAATTCTACCTAACTTTCTTAATGTCTACACCACTTGGTTTGTTAACGACTGGCCAAATTGGATAATAAAATTTACACAAATGAGTTATATAACCTATCCAAAATAATTCATGGATAAAAATTATAATTCTCATACTTTTATATCCATGCACTTAGTAACTTTGACTTGGTTAACTCTATCCACTAAAAAAAAATCTTTGAAAGACAAGCACTTTCCTATATGGTTTTCTCTCTCACTTGAGAGACAAATCACACTTGGAGATGAATGGAAGAGTTTAATTCAACCTAACATCACTTAGATTACCATGAAAAACTATTTTGATATCTTTAGACCAAGTTATTTAACATCTAGTCATTGTTAGGGTTCTATGAGGGTTTATACCATCTTCTAGTCTTAATGATCATTCATAAAACTTAACTCCTCTTTACAAAAACCAATGTTTATAAATTTGAGATATAAAACTTTCTTATCTACCATAAACAACTTAAATTATCAAGTATATGATGCACATGCAAATGATCACTTGAAAAACCATCTTGAGTAGATAACTCTTCATTTTGTGCACTTTGAGAAAACTTAAAACACTTTTTCAAGACTTAATATTCAAACTTCAACCTAAAACTTCATGAACATAATTAATAAAACTTGAATCACCTTTATCAATTATCACGTACTCACCCATGTCAAGTAAACTGATCATGATACCCTTCTGACTACCATCTCTCTTTCACCTATAAATCTCATTAGTCCTTGAATCTGACCCTCTAGCCACCCTAAGGACTTCACCTTGGAAATTTACTATGTTCCAATTCGTCTTGTTTATTTTAAATAAACCTCATAAACTAACTCTTCTTTAAATATTCAATAGATCATCTTTATAACTTCTTATATATCTTCAAAGCTTGATTAATATATTTGTATCATCTTTAGCGTTGCATATATAGATATTTGAAGCTGACCTTATAATCATTTATAAGGTCCTAATACCTCATGTATAAATTTAAATGACCTATTTCATGTCAAACATTGAAAAATATTCTTTGGAGCATTCACATCTTCATATCTCATTCGGAACATCTTCAGAATTGCTTACACAAATCTTTAGAGAATATAGTTTCTTCTTCAAAACTTGTTGATTTCATCATGATACATGTACATATCATCTCACAAGACCTCAAAAAATCATTAAAATATGATTTGACACTTGACATACTGACCTAAACTTTTGTTGATCTCAATGATATTTCACTCAATCTAATATCAAAACATTCTTCAAATAGAACTCTCTCATCACTGCTTTTCATACAACAACACTCACTATCCTAGCACATGAACTCATCATACACATACTTTAAAGCTTACTTGGTCATGAATCTTCAAAATAACCATTGAAATTAATTACATTATATTGACATCAATGATAGCATATTGACATCAATGACAACACTTATTCCAACACCTCAACATTCAATGACAATGCTCAACAATCTCCTTCTTAATCAATGACAATGTTCAACACATTTCACCATTGGAGTCTCAACCTAGTGTTAAAAATCCTTATATTACCATAGATTCTAAATTAAATATTTCAAATCCACCTAAATACCCTTATTGATATATAAAAAATAAATCCCAATGGAAATTATTAGATGATCTTAAGATTATGCATTACAGGAGTCACTTAATAGAACTCATGAGGACATCACCATATCAACATAAATTTCTCTTCCAACAACTATAATATATATATATATATATATATATATATATATATATATATCATTATTAATAAGTGAAACTAAACCATACACAAAAACAAAATATTTTTTAATTTATCATTTAATTATACTTTATCTCTTTCAATAACCTATCAACTTTCTCTCTCTAAGTGCACGCCTTAAATGGCGCATTGGGAAAAGGGTTGTCAAAACTTTGGTAGTTCTCAATATTATTGGCCCTTATACCATTAACTAAAACTAATACAAGATAATTTTATCTAATTGCCTAAGAAATAAAAACCTACTTGAATACTCCCCTAACTAATTCACCCTCTAAAATATCCCTTACTTATGAAAACACCCTTTCTACTCATTTTTACTACTATGTCAACATGATCAACCTTTTTGGGAATTTAGCACATGTTACAAAATTCCATCAGCCCAAGACAACCTAATTCGAGGCCTAACAACTCTATTTATGGACAAACAATATCACCCAAATGACCTTGTCATCTAAATTACCTAGAGGGTTTAGGGTTATGTTGAGGCCAATATACCACCTTTTACGAAAATGAGGACCTTTGTTCAATTTTTTGCAAATTTATTCTATAAATTGAATTTTCCCCTCAACATATTAGCACATTATCTATATTTCAAGATTATCCACACTAGATGATTGTTGACATGTTTAAAAATAATCCTGATTTTACCTCATTTAATGTTGCTAACATATTTATCTTTGTGTTTCAGATTGTAGGTTTAATGGAGTCTCACTTGAACCAACAACATCCAAGGTTTCTTACTTTGATGATAATTTGACCCTCTGATTGACCTTTGATCTTTAATTAATTCAATTAAATTTAGGTTTAGATCCCCAAAAACCCATTAGTCTAATTAGTTAGTCTAAGTTCCTTTGAATTCAAATTTATGTGGGGATATTTTAACAGAATTTGCATGGGAATAATTATTATATGTTAAAGTTATCTTAAGATTTTAGCCTAAAGTTATTATTGTGTTTATCAACATGACCAAAACTTTAGTCCAAAATATTCATACTAAGTTTTATATTTCTTAAATCCCCCTAGTCTAGTTTTTTATTAACATGGGCTAAATTAAGCAGAGCTCTTTTATTATATATTTTAAACTTATCTTAAGACTTGATCTTAAGGTTTTTATCTTGTTTATAAACATGAATAAAAATTTAGGCTAAAATTATATCCTAAGTTCTATGTTTCTTGAGACATTATTAATTGTATTTTACATTTGTTGGAATGGAGTGAACCCAGAAATGACAAGTATCAAGATCATAAGGAATTAATAAATCAAGCATCAAGATCTATGGTGCACATTAACTCAAGCATGGATGATCTGAAAATGTGTAATCAAAGTTAAAAATTCAAAGGACTTAGAACAAGTGCATAGATGACAAGTGTTGAGCACATAACCCTTGGTTAAAACATAAACATCTTCCCTAAGATTGGTGGTACACATCTGAGCATACACATCCCAATAAATTATGTGTATTAAGTCAAAACTTTAATAAATCCCTAGGATGAGTGAGAGGGTGACAAGTGTCACCATCTTAGGTACTCTATCAAAAAATAAATTGTACATGGAGCAAAGGAATAAACCCAGTATATGAAGATCGATAGAGCATGTTTGATGGGAAAAATCAAGTTCAATGATGCAAGATAAAGTTGACATTTTAATGAAGCTCAGAATGAATGTGGTAATGATAAGTGTCACAACTATGGGGAATATGATATAACAACCAATGGCTTTTAAGTTCCCAGATCAAGATCAATGAACTGCATTGGTCCATGTAAACATATATAATGGTGCGAGTTAAGACAAACTTTTCAAAGGGATCAAAACTAATAAGTAAGTGACATCTATCCTAAAATGACAAATGGTAATATTTTGAGTATTAATGAATAGTATGCCATGATGATGCCACATAGGTAGACAACTCAGATTAAAAGATCTCGTAGACATGAAAGAAATTGATCTATATTTGTCATCAAATGTTGAGGGTCAAATTCTCAAATACCTAATAGGGTAGATAAAAGAAATTTTAAGGGAACTAATTATCAATTCCAGATTGACTGATGAATAAATGTAACAAAGACATGAAGATCATGGACAAAAGTAAAGGGTTGAAATTATAAAGGGTCTCAAAGTAAATTAAGTTGACATAGTATATTATTTTAAATCAAAACTTTGTAAATTATTTTTTAAAGAATATTATATCTTATAAAAGCATGTGCAATTTGTAAAGTGCATTTCTTATAAGTCAGTCCATTAGTAAATTGTTTGATTCTAGAATGTTGTAAAAGGAAAATTATCCTTGACACTTGTGTAATTATCATTGGATATGACTAACAGACATACCTCATTGAGCCTTCTTAAAAAGGGGTATTATCATTTGTAAAAAGAGGGGAGCTATTAGATCCAGAATTACTTTGTAAACTAGGAGTAAGCAATCCAAGCAAGGAATTCTACAAATTTTGTCCAATAGTTGTCTATATTTTTGCTATCATGGCTACTTATTCAATTATCTAGTTTGATATTCAAATTTGAATTATTTTTTTTTGGATCCTAGATGTGAACATTTTAATCCAAATTTGTCAATTTGTGTTTATGCTAGGTTTATTGAAAAATCTTAGGTTTATTTCATTCTCTTTTGCTTTTCTTGAAGATGTGCATAAGTTATTTTCTTATGGAATTAAACCTTTAAATTTACCCTAATTTCTTATTTTCATTACCTTAGACATTTACCTGATATATAGTAGGATCTATGCCTATGCAATTTCATGTTATATATTATTTTAGTGTATGTCTTGTTTAAATTTAAGATCTATAATAATGTATGGATTGAATATTAGAGACACCTTCTTTCTTCCCTACCCTCTCTTTTTCTCCTTTTTGATCATATCACTGTAGTTTAGATTTTTATTATAAATATTCATGCTAGATTAGGTTTAGATTTTAGGTTTTGGACATCATTCATTAGACTTAGTTCAAATTACTTTCATCTTCATAAATATTTAAGGCCACGATTGCTCCCAATAACCATTTACATGTTCATTTTGTAAAATAGTCATTTAGCTTGGCCACTACTTCACCATAGATCTTAGGAAGATTACAACCAGTAACTCATGTAATGAATTCTTTGGATCCAGAAGTGAGAAGTGTTTCTTAAACACTATATGAACTTGATAATACATCTAGGTGCATCAACAGGGGAAAACTTGGTGCTAAAAAGAGGGCCAGCCAAAGCTCTATGAATTTGAAGTATCTTTGCTAATTTTAGTGAATTCTATTCAAATATTGATTTATTCTTTACATATTTATGATTATTTTAGCATATTTGTGTAAACATCATTGATATTAATGGTTTTAGAATAGTCTTTGTGATTATTTATAAAATGATAGATGTTATTTGAATATCCATGATTAATTATGGTAAAGATAGCTTGATATCTATGAATCCAACAAGTTTGAGGTTAATAATACTTTTTTTATTCAAATATTGGTATATCCTTCACAAGTTTGAGTTTATTTGAGCTTAGACATGTAAAGATAATTCATATTCACATATTTAGACATATCTGTGAGCTAATTTAGTTAAATATTGATGTACTTTATTATTATTTATACATATTTAGATAAAATTTGATTAATGTGTAGGTATGATCATTATTATTTACAAAGATAAGATTTACACACCATATTTTAAATAGGGTGAATATTTTAAAAACTAGAACTACCACAAGTAATATCCTTATCAAGGTATGGAGTGGTCAGGTGGATATTATATCAATGTACCTATTTAGGTACATGACTTGGCAATAAACACTGAAATGTATTTGCCTTCTTTCAACCTTAATAATGTTTTCACAATTGAAGAACATGTTATAATATTTAAGGCTACTTTGAAAGTTATGAATTTAGTTCAAAAAGATGTAGCATGTAGATTTTTTCCATTTACTTTTAAAGATGATGCATATGAATAATTCCTTAACCTACTTGAGAGCTAAATTTTCAATTGGAATAACTTTAATAATTACTTCATTGACCAATTTGGAAAAATCATTAGTCCTCATGTCTTATACCAACAAGTCACCATAGTTAAAAGAGATCCCAATGAGAACATTAGAGTCTTTAACTCTAGGTTCAAGAATATGTTTAATAGACCCATAACCCCTTATAGACCTGATGAGGCTTTATCCTTAGAGATTTACAAGGATGATTTGGATCCCATGACTTTTATGTTTCTTAAAAGGTATGTTGGAGTCATAAACACCTTAGCATTGGCTTATGCTAAAGCTATAATAATCAATGATCAAATGCAACCTCATGGTTAGCTTGTATATGTTATCCTAAATGTCAACCCCAATTTCATAGCACTAAATATCATTCCTAATGCCATTTAGATTGTGTCTACCTAAAATCATACACCATTCTTGAACCAATTGCCCTTAAGCCATGCCCATCTTGGAAAAAATTTAGGGTTCTTTAATAGTGCTACAAATGTATTTCATCCATAGGGATAAAGATATTTAGTTCCCACTACTAATAAAAATCAATTTCATAACTCTGAAGCACAAAAGAATGATAACAAATCCATACTTTAGATGGTTCAAAATATGAGCACTAGTTTTCTTCAATTACAAAAGTAAGTGGACAATTCTAGGGAAAACTCTAATAGAAACTATGTTTCTCAAAGGTTCAATAAATCTACAAATGATTTTCATGATAATAGCAATAATAAGTCATCTATGGACATACATGAAATGAATCTTTGTGATATAGGCCTAGCTGATAATTGTAATGTCTTTGAAGCATATCAAAATAAATAAGATACATCTGAACCTATTTTTAATCGAGATAATGTTGTAGGGACATTTGGCTTTGCAATGACATCTAAATCCTTATGGTAAAAAATTTTGATTTTCCATTCAAAGAATAAAATGAACCTCAAGATGCTCTAGAAGAAATAATAGTCATTCAAAATGAGCAACCCCATGTAAAAGATTAGATAGAAGCTGACCTCTCTTTAGAAGATAATTGTGAGGACAATTCATATGAGGTCATTACTGAAATTGAGGATATCCATAAAGAAGTTGACTAGTAGCTACATTTATACAAAGATTTATTGAAATAATTGAGGTATTCTAAGACATCAATGTTATATTAGAGATCCCAAAGCCAGATGAGTAAGGAATTGATTAGGTAGAAGAGATTTCATTCTTCATAGAGGATGAAGATGAAGCAAGTGTAGCAGATCAAAAATTTGTATATAACCCCATGAAAAGGATGGAAGTATGTGATCAACCTGATTCAAATGGTAAAGTTATAAATGAATTTCATGCCATTTTAGTTGATCATGATGAAGTTTACTTTCAAGATGAGTTGGAGCCTAAGGAAGATGATAATCCAAGCATACCAACTGAGATCACAATAAAACCATGTAAGGAGAATGAGACAAGACATGATCGGTCTTTGAATGAAGCATAACTAGATTTCTTGATGCAAGTAATACAAATTTTGGAATAATATGATTGGATCTTGGATCCATATCTTCAATCCATGTGCTTGTAAATGGAGGTGGGAAGCCAAGATTCATCATATAGAAGACACAATCATTAAATTGATATTATCCACAAGAAGGGGCCATTGAATGGAAGCAATCATGTTTCAAGGTTCTATAGTAGACTAAATAACTTTACATTTGATCTTGGAGGTAAGTTATTTGTGAATTTAGTGTAGGGATTTAGATTATTTTCTTTATTGTTTCTTTCTTTCATGTCCCTTATTTATAAATAGTGTTTGTAAATATTTATTTGCTTGTTGTTTGTTTATTTGGTGTGTTTTCTTTCTTTAATTTGTTCCTTGATTATTAATAAGTCATTTTGGATAGTCCTCATCTCAAATTTCACCTAATTACTTAGAAACTTCTAAATCATAAATACAGGTAAGAATTTTAAGTATTCACTGATCATGGATTCTATAAATTTAAACATGATGTTATGGTTTGGAGAAACTATTAAAGACTAATGGATAGGTTAATTATTCATTGAGATTTCAAGCCTTGTTCTAATCTAGGATTGATTTTGACAAAGATTTCATTTATAGGATGAAGTTTTAAATTATTGGAGTAAATTCATTTTTTCACTTAATAAACCTTTTTTCTTGGGATAAAGTTTTCAGCCAAGAATGATTATCTTAAGATCAAACACTTGAACAAATCCTAAGACATAGCTAACCTAGTTCCCAACCTTTGCTAGAGAGTCAAAAATGGTTTAAAAATATAAAAATAAGAGCTTTATTGAGAAATTTAAGAGCTTTCTAGGTAAAATTGATTCTAGTAATCTCCATCAAGGCTATGGATACTTGGTTGGCAATGGAGCAAGGCCTTAAGTGGAGCCAAAGGCATATATATTGGGGTTATGGATGCCTAGTTAGTAGTAAAGTAATGCCCAAGCCTTACCTAAGATAAATTATTATTATTAATGTACATCCAAATATGCTATAAGTTAGTGTTAATGGTTAAAGTCATGATATTTAGATGTTATTCCCTAAATCCCATGGAAAACAATAAGTGGAATCAAAGCACACACACAATGTGATTAAGTTTTCATGTTTGAGCCTAATTCTAAATTTGTAAGACTTGTTATAATCATGAGTTGATCTTAACTTGGTATCTAATCATGTAGAATAAGTAGCCTAGTTATTAGTCTAAACCAAAGTCTCTAAATTATAACATATTGCTATGTTTCCCTTAGAAGTCACCATTTGTTGAGGCCAACATACCCCCATTTCTGAAAATGAGGACCCTTATTCAATTTTTTGAAATTTTTTCTATAAATTGAATTTTCCATTTAACATATTAGCATATTATCTATACCTGAAGATCATCCACACTAGATGATTGCTGACATGTTTACATTTAATCATTGGTTTACCTCATTTAATGTTGGTAATAAATTGATCTTTGTGTTTTAGGTTATAGGTCTAATGGAGTCTCACTTGAACCAAAAACATATAAGGTTTATTTACTTGGATGATAATTTGACCCTCTGATTAACCTTTGATCTTTAATTAATCAATTGAATTCATGTTCAGATCCGCAAAAAACACATAGTCTAATTTGTTAGTCTAAGTTCCTTTGAATTCAAATTTACATGTGGTCATTTTATCTAAATTTATGTGCGAAAAATTATTATATGTTAAACTCAACTTAAGATTTCAGCCTAAATTTTTTATCATGTTTATTAATATTACCAAAAATTTAGTCCAAAAGCTTCATACCAAATTCTATATTTTCCAAAGTCCCCTAGTATAGTCTATTTTTCACTTGGGCTAACTTAGCTTAAGACTTTATCCTAATGTTTTTGTCATGTTTATTAACATGAATAAAACCTTAGGTTAAAATTATATCATAAGTTCTATATTTCTTGAGACCTTATTAAGTCTATTTTACATTTGTATAAATAGAGTGAACCTAGAAACAACAAGTGTCAAGCTTATGGGGAGTAAATAAGTTAATCATCAAGATCTATGATATGTGTTAACTTAGGTAAAAATTAACTAATGATGTGTAATCAAAGTTGAAAAGTCAAAGGATTCAACACAAGCATAAAGATGACAAGTGTTGAACACTTAACCCATGGTTAAAACTTAAGCATCTTCCATAAGACTGATAGTACACAATTGAGCATACACATCCCAATAAATGGTATGTATTAAGTTAAAGCTTCAATGAAACCCTAGGATGATAGAGAGAGAGAGAGAGAGAGAGAGAGAGAGAGAGAGAGAGAGAGAGAGAGAGAGAGAGAGAGAGAGAGAGAGAGAGAGAGAGAGAGAGAGAGAGAGTGATAAGTGTTACCATTGTAGGAACTCTATCATAAAATCAATGGTACACAAAGAAAAGGAGTGAACCTAGTATATAAAGATCATCAGAGCACATTTGATCTATATAATCAAGATCAACGATGGAAGATAAAGTTGATATTTTAATGAATGTCAGAATGAATTCAGTAGTGACAAGTGTCACAACCATAGGAAATATGATAGAGAAGCCAATGGCATTCAAATTCTTAACTTAAGATCAATGAACCACATTGATTTGTGAAAATAGATCTAATGGTATGACTTGAGACATAATTTTCAAAGGGATCAAAACCAATAAGGAAGTGACACATATACTAAAATGACAAATGATCATCTTTTGAGTATTAATAATCAGTATTCCATGGTGATCCCACATAGGTGGATAGCTAAAATTAAAAGATCTTATAGACCCAAAATCAATTGAGCTATATTTGTCATTAGATGCTAAGGAATGAATGTTTGAATACCTAATAGGGTAGAAAAAATAAATTTTATGGGAAGCAATTATCAATGCTAGATTGAATAATGCTCAAATGTAATAAAGACATAAAGATCAAGGACAAAAGCAAAGGGCTACAGTTGCAAAGGGTGTCAAAGTCAATTAAGTAGACACAATATATTATTTTGAATCAAAACATTATAAATAATTTTTGAAATAATATTATATCTTTTAAAATCATGTGTAATTTTTAAATTTTATTACTTATAGGTCAGTCCATTAGTAAATTATCTAATTCTAGAATGTTATAGAAGGAAAACTCTCCTTGACACTTGTGAAATTATCATTGGATATGACTGACATACATACCTCATTGAGCCTTCTATAAAAGGGGTAGTTTCATTTGTAAAAAGAGGGGGAGTTCTTAGAGCCAAAATAAATTTGTAAATTTAGAGCAAGCAATACAAGAAAGGATTTTTGTAAATTTTTTCCAATATTTATTTTTGTGTTTGCTATCATGGTTGCTTCCTTAGTTATTTAGTTTGATATTTAGATTTGAATTATTTTTTATGAATCTTAGATGTGCACACGTTAATGTAGAGTTGTTAATTTATACTTATGCTAGGTTGATTGGAAGATCATAGGTTCATTTCATTCTCTTTTTATTTTCTTGAAGATGTGATAAAGCTATTTTCCTATGGAAGTAAACCCTTAAAGTGAACTTGATTCCTTATTTTCATTATCTTTCCTTAGACATTTTCTTGATATAAAATAGGATATGTACCTATCTAATTTCATTAATTTTATTGGTTTAGTTCATGTCTTGATGAAATTTAAGCTTTGTCATAATGTTTGAATTGAATATCATAAACACTTTCTTTCTACCCTACCATCCCTTTTTCTCTTTTTTGACTAGATCACTATAGTTTGGATTTTCAATATAAATATACATGCTAGATTAGGTTTAGATTTTAGTTTTTTGAAATCATTCATTGGAATTAGTTCATATCACTTTCATCTTCACAAATATTTAGGACCATGGTTACTCCAAATAACCATTTAAATTTTCATTTTGTGAAATAGTCATGTAGGTTGGCCACTACTCCACCATAAATCTCAAGAAGATCACAACCAAAAACTCATGTAATGGATTCTTTGGATCCAAAAATGAGAAGTGTTTATTAAACAATATATGAACCTATTGATACATTTGAGTGCATCAACAGGTCAATCCTTAGCTATAAATACCACCTTAACTTCATATCTAAATAGAGGATCACTCAATTATGCATAATTACAAATTGAAAATCTGCATATACTATTATTTAGAGATTTTATTGCTTAGGTTTTTGCCTTGGAGTAGTATCACATGTATTATGGAGGTCTTGGATGCATAGGAGAAAAGTTTTAGCCTAGATTTTATTTATCCTTTTAATACTTACAATCCATAACAAATTATTTAAAATAACCATTGTCCAATGGAGATATTGAGGCATGACAGGTTCAGTTCAACAAGGTAAATATATTCCTAGCCCTTAATATTTTGATAAGTAGATGTATAACTAATGGGTTGAATTGTTTATCTCTTTACTTAGATTATTTATATATTATATTTAATAAAATTATCTTTTCTTGTTTATTATCTTCCCCATTTGTTCCACAAGCTTTGGTGAGTACTAGATTATCTTGTGTTTTATTTATTAGATTAGCTTATATGTTTGTTTATTAGATTAGTTAATTTCCATTCCTTGCATTATAAGATGTAGATATGGTTATTACGTAATGGAATTTGAACATAGGCCTTGGAAAAATCTCATTTTTATAGTGTACTAATATATCCCTTAGCAAGGTTTAACATATCCATAATTTGTCATGACCTTGATATAACAAATTATTGCTAAGTGTATTACTAGTTGATTACATTCTTTGAGATTGGTTATTATTAAGTAGGATAAGTTATAAATATATCTTAATTATATTTCATAGATTCTAGAGAACCCAATGTGAATCTAACCCTTGTAAATTTTTAACTTTCATTTACAGTCAAATAGATCAAGCCTATCGACATAATTTAACACTATGTGTATAGGTTTTCAAAATTCATCAAGCTTGTCAACCTAGTTCATCTCTCTATGTGAATTTTTTCAAATTCATCAATCCTAATGACATAATTATATTATATATGTGAAGGTTTTCCATATTCATCTAGGCTATTGACCTAGTTATACTTTATATGCATAGGTTTTTCATCTTCATTGAACCCATTGAACAAATTTTATCTTTTACATGGCAGGGTTTTTTGTCTCAACTAACTGATCAAATTGATTTATCTAGTTTATTTTTATGCCTTTTATTCCTGGCTAAATTAACCTACTTTATTCTATATTTTTATACATTTTATCTTTAGCTAACTATATCAATTTGATTGACATAGATTTAATTTATATTACTTATCAATTTTATTCATACTTGATTGACTAGATCTATTCTATATTTTCCAAAGTCCCCTAGTATAGTCTATTTTTTACTTGGACTAAATTAAGTAGAGCTCTTTTATTATATATTTTAAAATTAGCTTGAGACTTTATCCTAATGTTTTTTTCATTTTTATTAAAATGAATATAACCTTAGGTTAAAATTATATCATAAGTTCTATATTTCTTGAGACCTTATTAAGTCTATTTTACATTTGTATAAATAGAGTGAACCTAGAAAAAACAAGTGTCAAGCTTGTGGGGAGTCAATAAGTTAATCATCATGATCTATGATATGCATTAACTCATGTAAAAATTATCTGATGATGTGTAATCAAAGTTGAAAATTCAAAGGATTCAAAACAAGCATAGAGATGACAAGTGTTGAACACTTAACCCATGGTTAAAACTTAAGCATCTTCCCTAATAATAATAGTACACAATTGAGCATACACATCCCAATCAATGGTATGTATTAAGTCAAAGATTTAATGAAACCCTAGGATGATAGAGAGAGAGTGATAAGTGTTACCATTGTAGGAACTCTATCATAAAATAAATGGTACACAGAGCAAAGGACTGAACCTAGTATATAAAGATCATCAGAGCACATTTGATCTATATAATCAAGATCAACAGTGCAAGATAAAGTTGATATTTTAATGAATGTCAAAACGAATTCAGTAGTGACAAGTGTCAAAACCATAGGAAATATGATAGAGAAGACAATGGCATTCAAATTCTTAACTTAAGATCAATGAACCACATTGATTTGTGAAAATAGATCTAATGGTATGAGTTGAGACATAATTTTCAAAGGGATCAAAACCAATAAGGAAGTGACAAATATAATAAAATGACAAATGATCATATTTTGAGTATTAATAATCAGTATTCCATGGTGATGCCAAATAGGTGGATAGCTCGGATTAAAATATCTTATAGACCCAAAATCAATTGAGTTATATTTGTCATCAGATGCTAAGGAATGAATGTTTCAATACCTAATAGGGTATACAAAATAAATTTTATGGGAACCAATTATCAATGCTAGATTGAATAATGCTCAAATAAAATAAAGACATAAAGATCAAGGACAAATGCAAAGGGCTATAGTTGCAAAGGGTCTCAAAGTAAATTAAGTAGACACAATATATTATTTTGAATCAAAACTTTGTAAATAATTTTTGAAATAATATTATATCTTTTAAAAGCATGTGTAATTTTTAAATTTAATTACTTATAGGTTAGTCCATTAGTAAATTATCTGATTCTAGAATGTTATAGAAGGACAACTGTCCTTGACACTTGTGCAATTATCATTGGATATGACTGACATACATACCTCATTGAGCCTTCCATAAAAGGGGTATTTTCATTTGTAAAAAGAGGGGGAGTTCTTAGAGCCAAAATTACTTTGTAAATTTAGAGCAAGCAATACAAGAAAGGATTTTTGTAAATTTTTTCCAATATTTATTTGTGTGTTTGCTATCATGGTTGCTTCCTAAGTTATTCGGTCTGATATTTAGATTTGAATTATTTTTTATGAATCTTAGATGTGCACATGTTAATGCAGAGTTGTTAATTTATGCTTATGCTAGGTTGATTGAAAGATCATAGGTTCATTTCATTCTCTTTTTATTTTCTTTAAGATGTGCAAAAGCTATTTTCCTATGGAAGTAAACCTTTAAAGTGAACTTGATTCCTTATTTGCATTATCTTTCCTTAGACATTTTCTTGATATACAATAGGATATGTACCTATGTAATTTCATTATATTTATTGGTTTAGTTCATGTCTTGATGAAATTTAAGCTTTGTTATAATGTTTTAATTGAATATCATAAACACTTTCTTTCTACCCTACCATCCCTTTTTCTCTTTTTTGACTAGATCACTATAGTTTGGATTTTCAATATAAATATACATCCTAGATTAGGTTTAGATTTTAGTTTTTTGAAATAAATCATTGGAATTAGTTCATATCACTTTCAGCTTCACAAATATTTAGGACCATGGTTACTCCAAATAACCATTTAAATTTTCATTTTGTGAAATAGTCCTTTACGTTGGCCACTACTCAACCATAAATCTCAAGAAGATCACAACCAAAAACTCATGCAATGGATTCTTTGGATCCAAAAATGAGAGGTGTTTATTAAACAATATATGAACCTATTGATATGTTTGGGTGCATTAACAAGTCAATCCTTGGCTATAAATACCCCCTTAACTTCATATCTAAATAGAGGATCACTCAATTATGCATAATTATAAATTGAAAATCTGCTTATATTATTATTTAGAGATTTTATTGCTTAGGTTTTTGCCTTGGAATAGTATCACATGTATTATGGAGGTCTTGGATGCATAGGAGAATAGTTTTAGCCTAGATTTTATCTATCCTTGTAATACTTACAATCCATAACAACTTATTTAAAACAACCATTGTCCAATGGAGATATTGAGGCATGACAGGTTCACTTCAACAAGGTAAATATATTCCTAGCCCTTAATATTTTGATAAGTAGATGTTGTATAACTAATGGGTTGAATTTTTTATCTCTTTACTTAGATTATGTATATATTATATTTAATATAATTATCTTTTCTTATTTATTATCTTCCCCATTTGTTCCACAAGCTTTGTTGAGTACTAGATTATGTTGTATTTTATTTATTAGATTAGCTTATATGTTTGTTTATTAGATTAGTTCATTTCCATTTATTGCATTATAAGATGTAAATATGGTTATTACATAATGGAATTTGAATATAGGCGCTGGAAAAATCTCCTTTGTATTTTGTAGTAAGATATTCCTTAGCTATGTTTAACATACCATAATTTGTCATGCCCTTGATATAACAAATTATTTCTAAGTGTATTACTAGTTGATTACATTCTTTGAGATTGGATATTATTAAGTAGGATAAGTTATAAATATATCTTATTTATATTTCATAGATTCTAGACAACCCAATGTGAATCTAACCCTTGTAAATTTTTAATTTTCATTTACAGTCAAATAGATCAAGCCTATCGACATAATTTAACACTATGTGTATAGGTTTTCAAAATTCATCAAGCTTGTCAACCTAGTACATCTCTCTATGTGAAATTTTTTCAAATTCATCAATCCTAATGACATAATTATATTATATTTGTGAAGGTTTTCCATCTTCATCTAGGCTATTGACCTAGTTATACTTTATATGCATAGGTTTTTCATCTTCATTGAACCCATTGAACAATTTTTATCTTTTACATGGCAGGGTTTTTTGTCTCAACTAAATGAGCAAATTGATTTATCTGGTTTATTTTTATGCTTTTTATTCTTGACTAAATTAACCTACTTGATTCTATAGTTTTATACATTTTATCTTTAGCTAACTATATCAATTTGATTGACATAGATTTAATTTATATTACTTATCAATTTTATTCACACTTGACTGACTTGATCTATTTCATATTCTCCAAAGTCCCCTAGTATAGTCTATTTTTCACTTGGGCTAAATTAAGTAGAGCTCTTTTATTTCATATTTCAAACTCAGACTAAGACTTTATCCTAATGTTTTTTTGATGTTTATTAACATGAATAAAACCTTAGGTTAAAATTATATAATAAGTTCTATATTTCTTGACACCCTTATTAAGTCTATTTTACATTTGTATAAATAGAGTGAACCTAGAAACAACAAGTCTCAAGCTTGTGGGGAGTCAATAAGTTAATCATCAAGATCTATGATATGCATTAACTCAGGTAAAAATTATCTGATGATGTGTAATCAAAGTTGAAAAGTCAAAGGATTAAAAACAAGCATAAAGATGACAAGTGTTGAAGACTTAACCCATGGTTAAAACTTAAGCATCTTCCATAAGATTGATAGTACACAATTGAGCATACACATCCCAATCAATGGTATGTATTAAGTCAAAGCTTCAATGAAACCCTAGGATGATAGAGCGAGAGAGAGAGAGTGATAAGTGTTACCATTGTAGGAACTCTATCATAAAATCAATGGTACACAGAGCAAAGGACTGAACTTGGTATATAAAGATCATCAGATCACATTTAATTTATATAATCAAGATCAACGATGCAAGTTAAAGTTGATATTTTAATGAATGTCATAATGAATTCAATAGTAAAAAGTGTCACAACCATAGGAAATATGATAGAGAAGCCAATGAAATTCAAATTCTTAACTTAAGATCAATGAACCACATTGATTTGTGAAAATAGATCTAATTGTACAAGTTGAGACATAATTTTCAAAGGGATCAAAACCAATAAGGAAGTGACACATATACTAAAATTACAAATGATCATATTTAGAGTATTAATAATCAGTATTCGATTGTGATACCACATAGGTGGATAGCTCAGATTAAAAGATTTTATAGACCCAAAATCAATTGAGCTATATTTGTCATCAGATGCTAAGGAATGAATGTTTGAATACCTAATAGGGTAGACAAAATAAATTTTATGGGAACCAATTATCAATGCTAGATTGAATAATGCTCAAATGTAATAAAGACATAAAGATCAAGGACAAAATCAAAGGGCTACAGTTGCAAAGGGTCTCAAAGTCAATTATGTAGACACAATATATTATTTTGAATCAAAACTTTGTAAATAATTATTGAAATAATATTATATCTTTTAAAATCATGTGTAATTTTTAAATTTTATTACTTATAGGTCAGTCCATTAGTAAATTATCTAATTCTAGAATGTTATAGAAGGACAACTATCCTTGACACTTGTGAAATTATCATTGGATATGACTGACATACATACCTCATTGAGCCTTCTATAAAAGGGGTAGTTTCATTTGTAAAAAGAGGGGGAGTTCTTAGAGCCAAAATAAATTTGTAAATTTAGAGCAAGCAATACAAGAAAGGATTTTTTTTAATTTTTTCCAATATTCATTTGTGTGTTTGCTATCATGGTTGCTTCCTTAGTTATCTGGTTTGATATTTAGATTTGAATTATTTTTTATGAATCTTAGATGTGCACATGTTAATGCAGAGTTGTTAATTTATGCTTATTCTAGTTTGATTGAAAGATCCTAGGTTCATTTCATTCTCTTTTTATTTTCTTGAAGATGTGCAAAATCTATTTTCCTATGGAAGTAAACCTTTAAAGTGAACTTGATTCCTTATTTGCATTATCTTTCCTTAGACATTTTCTTGATATACAATAGGATATGTACCTATGTAATTTCATTATATTTATTGGTTTAGTTCATGTTTTGATGAAATTTAAGCTTTGTCATAATGTTTGAATTGAATATCATAAACACTTTCTTTCTACCCTACCATCCCTTTTTCTCTTTTTTGACTAGATCACTATAGTTTGGATTTTCATTATAAATATACATGCTAGATTAGGTTTAGATTTTAGTTTTTTGAAATAATTCATTGGAATTAGTTCATATCACTTTCATATTCATAAATATTTAGGACCATGGTTACTCCAAATAACCATTTAAATTTTCATTTTGTGAAATAGTCCTTAAGGTTGGCCACTACTCCACCATAAATCTCAAGAAAATCACAACCAAAAACCCATGTAATGGATTCTTTGGATCCAAAAATGAGAGGTGTTTATTAAACAATATATGAACCTATTGATACATTTGGGTGCATCAACAGGTCAATCCTTGGCTATAAATACCCCCTTAACTTCATATCTAAATAGAGAATCACTTAATTATGCATAATTACAAATTGAAAATATATGTATACTATTATTTAGAGATTTTATTGCTTAGGTTTTTACCTTGGAGTAGTATCACGTGTATTATGGAGGTCTTGGATGAATAGGAGAAAAGTTTTAGCCTAGATTTTATCTATCCTTGTAATACTTACAATCCATAACAACTTATTTAAAATAACCATTGTCCAATGAAGATAGTGAGGCATGACAGGTTCACTTCAACAAGGTAAATATATTCCTAGCCCTTAATATTTTGATAAGTAGATGTTGTATAGCTAATGGATTGAATTGTTTATCTCTTTACTTAGATTATTTATATATTATATTTAATATAATTATCTTTTCTTGTTTATTATCTTCCCCATTTGTTCCACAAGCTTTGGTGAGTACTAGATTATGTTGTATTTTATTTATTAGATTAGCTTATATGTTTGTTTATTAGATTAGTTAATTTCCATTTCTTGCATTATAAGATGTAGATGTGGTTATTACGTAATGGAATTTGAATATAGGCCTTGGAAAAATATCCTTTGTATTGTGTAGTAACGTATCCCTTAGCTAGGTTTAACATATCCATAATTTGTCATGACCTTGATATAACAAATTATTGGTAAGTGTATTACTAGTTGATTACATTCTTTGAGATTGGATATTATTAGGTAGGATATGTTATAAATATATCTTAGTTATATTTAATATATTCTAGAGAACCCAATGTGAATCTAACCCTTGTAAATTTTTAATTTTCATTTACAGTCAAATAGATCAAGCCTATCGACATAATTTAACACTATGTGTATAGGTTTTCAAAATTCATCAAGCTTGTCAACCTAGTTCATCTCTCTATGTGAAAGTTTTTAAAGTTCATCAATCTTAATGACATAATTATATTATATTTGTGAAGGTTTTCCATCTTCATCTAGGCTATTGACCTAGTTATACTTTATATGCATAGGTTTTTCATCTTCATTAAACCCATTGAACAATTTTTATCTTTTACATGGCAGGGTTTTTTGTCTCAACTAACTGATCAAATTGATTTATCTAGTTTATTTTTATGCCTTTTATTCTTGACTAAATTAACCTACTTGATTATATAGTTTTATACATTTTATCTTTAGCTAACTATATCAATTTGATTGACATAGATTCAATTTATATTACTTATCAGTTTTATTCACACTTGACTGACTGGATCTATTCTATTCAGTAGTACTATATTTTACATTTGTAAGATCAAACACTTACCTGGATGACCAAGTTAAAAAAATAGTTTATCATTTTAAATAAAAACTATGACATCAACCTAGGTGACTTTATCTTATCTACTAGGTTCACTCTAACAATCTCATTACTTTCAATTTATCAAATTTTGAAATAAATTTAATCTCCCACATTTTAGATACAATTTAAATTCATTACTATTTTTACGAATTTTTTAGTCCTATAAAATTTTACTTACATATTAAACTAGATAAACCATATCAATCTAGTTCTATGTCTATTTATACCTATAAAATTAATTCAACCTACTTGACTATGTTAGTTTTGGACTTTTTTACAATGGATTGAATCAATCAACTTGATTTTGTTTTGTTCTCTTTGCCCAACTTGATCAACCTATTCTATATTTTTCTATTTTTTCAATTTATAACTCAATAAATGGATATTAAGCTACATTTGATTGTAATTAAAATAAATTCACATTTTAGTTTATTGCATGTTCATGTTTTTCAAAAAACTGGAACTTAGCTTTTGAAATATTGATTTTCACTTTGTTTGGCTTTCCCTAGAAACTATGTACTAGTATTTTTAAAAATACTTAGTTACTATCATTAAGTTCTATGTGATACTCCTTTTTGTGTCCTTCTCTATGATTTATATATATCATAGTGTTAGGGAATTTTGACAATATTCATAGCCATAATATAGAGCTAAATATGATCTTTAGATTCCATGTACCTCACCATATTTCAAATACACCTAGGATTTTATTTTATATTTAACCTTAAGAATCCATCCATTTGTTTCATTAAATGGTGCATTATTTAGAATTTAGCATTAAAAATATACTTTTATATTACCCTTGAAACCGAGTTTAGTGGGATTGGGAATGGCACTTCTTCCATAGTCAATGCTCTGAAACATTGGGATGACACTATCCAATGGATAAAGTATATTTGTAATCCTAAAATATAAATCAAAATCTTTAGTAAAAATTCCTAGTCTTATTTTTTTTAAATTACATAGTATGTAAGATACAATCTTGTTATTTTTTGTTTACTATTCTATGTTATATTATAAACTATACTAGTTAATGCTTATACAAGTTTTATGATGTGTGTTTAAACTATATCAACCAATTTGAACTAGTTTCATGTGTTATTATCCATATTTTTATATACTCATAACTAAATCATCCAAATTAAGACCAATTTTTTTTTGATATTACAGAAAGATATCAACCAAATTGACCTAGTTTGTTATAGACTATTCTATTTTTCTATTTTCGCAACCCATTCAACTAACTCGACCTATTTTAGGAATATACTATTATGTTTTAATAATTTTACATTTATTTTGACCATTTTGAAATATTCTAATTATAGACTATCTATTTTCCTACTTTCCCAACTAGGTCAACTGATTGGACTTAGTCTGATTACATCTTTTTCTATTTCACTACATGTTTATCTAGATCAACTAGATCATCATAGTCTATCATAGATTTTTTATTTTATCCTACTTATCTAACATCATCAACCAAGTTGACATATTATGTCACGTTATTTTTCTATTATCCTACCTACAAACTAGATTAACTAGCTCAACTTAATCTATCACATATTTTATTCTATTATATTACTTGTCTAACTAGTTTAACCAACTTGACATAGTCTAATTCCAAATTTTTATTTCATCTCTCCTTTATAACTATATATACCAACTCAAATTATTATGTCAAAAAAATTATTATTTTACCATACCTATTTAACTATTTAGACCGAGTCTGATACCAAATTTTTATGTCATCTTACATATCTAGATAGATCAACACGATCGACCTAGTCTGTCACATATTTTATTTTGTTACACTACTTGACTAACTATTTAAACAAGCTAAACCTAATCTAATTTTATATTTTTATATCATTGTATCTATCCAACTAGATCAATCAACTCAGTCTCATTCTTTTTCATCTTTTAGATCCTTATTTCCTTGGTAAGTGTTTGAATCAACTTTTCATCATGCAAAATTTGTTTGATAAGGATACACAACAAAATAAAATTATCATGATAATTTATTAATCCTCATAAATTCCTTAAAACACATTTACCATATATGTGATAGATAATCTAAATCTTAGAAATAACCATGTTACTATTAGAACTACCAACTATGGTATTCCTCGCTATTCCACTATGCTTAATCCTTTATTACTATAAATAGTATAGGATGAAACTAGCCATTAATATATAGTTTAAATGATCATATTGATCAATTAAAACCCCCAACATCAGGGTAAGGATCCCAAAATAATTTACAACCTTATGATGGGACCTTATATTGGATAACCCCATTCACCTTTACCTACCTTTTCTATAGTATTTGATGTAAGAAATCCTATGACTTATATCACCAAATTTCCTCTCTCATACCTACCTATAATAGCATGAGATAATCTTCCATGATACCTTTATACTCCATGACAACCATTTTTACAAACATATAATCAGTGACTTTTAATGGGTCTACTCAAAATACCAACACCAATTCCCAATTCCATAAAACTACCAATGCATCTCATGCTACTAGTGCATCTCATGATACTAGTGTATCTAAAACTATTAATTCCTTATATAATACTAATAAATCCCATGCATCTTATACTAGCTAAAATAAAATTAAAACTAATCAATTATTATTGAAAACTTTAAATTAAATGACTACCTTTCAAATTAATAGTGCCAACCAAATGATGTAAATGCAAAACAAATTTATACATTTACAAAACTAACCCCAACCTAATCAATGGGGAATGTAAAATATTAATCCCCCCCCCCCCAACTCCCTAGAGATGCACATGGTAAACTTATACAATAACCCCTAGTTATTAACAAGTCTATTAAACACATAAAAATGAACCTCTAGGCCCTAAAATTGCAAACATTAACATAGGTGGAATAATTCCCACTTCAAATTATAATGGATATACTAATACAACTTTGCATTTGAAGAATTTTGGAAATTTATACAAAGATTGTGTTAAATTTAACACCTTTTTTGCCATTGAGCTATTATCTAAAACATTTTAAAGTGATTATTTAGATAGGTATAATAAACTTAAAACTCATTTTATAGCTAGATGGTATTATTTAGTCAACTTATTAGTTTAATAATCCAAACTAGTGATATTACTAAAAATAATTTAACCCATTTTATTAATTATAAATAATTATAATCTTAAACAACACAAATTTTCATCAAATGAGGGAAACATTTATTTAATAAACCTAAGCATAACATATCTGATGATAATCTATTTCATCTATTCACTAATTCTCTTCACTATAAATTATAATATTACATGAGGACTCTTTATCCAAAATCCTTAGAAGAATCCTCCAAGAAGCTAAACATAAAGATTTCATTATCTAATAATTTGAGGCTTTAGACCCTCTAATTGGGAACTGAATGCTTATGAAAGCTAAAAATTGACATGAAACTAATGATGGTGTTATAGATACCTATGATTCCATACATACAATTCAATCCATTTATCTAATCACTCCCATAGAACATAATCAATCAACACCAATTTATAATAATTCTCATCATAGTTCCACATTTTCTCAAGTATATAATGTATATGTCCACAAACCAATTTACTTAGTAGAGATTTAAAAGTATCTTACATGATCTTACCCATGATATATCAATCCTATGTTCCCTAACAAACATTTTTATGATCCCCATAATTTTTTTTGGTTTCATGCAAGTTGGGGCCATTCTCACAAAACTTATCACCAAGTAAGAAACTTTGATATGGATTATCCCCTTGGACTTAACATTGATCATGAATCACTCATACATACAAGTCAAAAATATTATGAAATAAGGCCCATGAAAAAAAAAACTAAACATGAAGCCTTGAATCAATCAAATTCTCATTTAAATATTTTCATGTCCCCACCTTAATCATCAAGCTAACACTAGCTAACCTCCTACCACTAATAATTTCAAATGTTTGGGGGATAATAACATTAATGATGAGAATTTTGTTAATATGAATAACATGAGTAGAATGATTTCTTATATCAATCATTATCCATCCTTCAACCATAATAATTTCCTAATGTTTTTCATTATTCATGACTCTTACCCATCCCATTTCATGGAATTAGGGCATGCAGGACTGATTTCAACAAATTCAACAAAACTATAAATGTAAACTCCAAAAAATACAAATATATAATACCTTACATACTATAGATATAAGTTATACTCCCCTTTAAAATAAGACACCTCAATTCAAAATTCCAAAACCTTCTATTATTGGTACTTCTTCCTCTCAAACATGATAAATACCTAATGATTCAACCACATCATCTAAAACAACACAAATAGATACAATTCTTAAACCCAAGTTAACCAAACCAATAAAAACATACACTATCTAAATCAATTTCAATGCACTTTTGTTACACCCTCAAAGGATTTTATACAACACTCTGCACCCTTATCAGATAAAATTTTAACATGATATGATGAATATGATCCTATAGCTAAACTTTCACATCTCCCATATTAAATCCATTTCTTAGAATTCATGATAATTTATCCTCATTATCATAATCATATAATGGAAATATTATTAAAAATAAACATCCCTCATCCCCCACCTATGTATTAGTAAGATACTTTATCAGGGTCTAACAATAAGATCTTTTAGTTGTGTGAATAAATGGCTATCCACATTGATGAAATGGTAGATACCTATTTTTCACTCAAATTAACTATCTCTTTCATGATTACCAATGACATATTTATTAATGTGGATGATCTTTCATTATTCATTAGCATCTAAATGTGATATAACCAAGTTACACATGCATTAATCGATGAAGGTTCTGGCACTTGTATGGCTTCCCTTGATTTTATTAAAACACTTGGATATTTTGAATTTAATTTCAAATCTACTCAAATGACATGCCAAGTATATGATAGAATAAAAATTCCTCCTATAGGTTGTGTTTGGATCCCTATCATGGTTTGCATGTCATAATACATGTCAAAGTCATGATATTTAACTTCCCACTTTATTATAAAAGTTTACTTAATCAACCTCTGACACACTACATGAGAGAGGTAACCTCCTTACCATGCCAATGTATTAATTTTACTTATAATGGTTTTATATAAAATATTCAACAAGATACCAATCCTTATAACTTTGAATAATTCCAAGAAATAGGTGTTTTTAAAATACCTATTCTTGAACCTTTATCTAGCATCCCACTTTACGAATTACAACATTTAAACTATCCTATCAATTCTATTATAGGTTAATCTAGTCTTCTTGAATTGATAGGAAACATAACACTTGGTATTATAGATATATATGATGAAAAATTAGATGAGATCAGTTTAAAAATCAAAACTTTTGATCTCTCTCCTAACATAATCATTTAATTACCTTGTTCTTTACAACCTCGATCTCATTAAAAACCATTGGATGATATTCTAGTCACTATAAAAAAAAACTAAAAATTCCATACATCATACCTATTTGATTGATAAAATTATTGACACATGTATTATTGACCTTCTCACTCTTGATTATTATGATCAATTTTCCTTAGATGATCCCTTTTTAGCTATATTTTCTCAAGATAAAAATGTAGAGAAACTTAGATATCATTCCTATTTATGGTATTCTCTTATTTATTTTCATGTAGTTCCTTCTTATTCTATAGTTTTACTAATATTATTTATTCTTTTGATGTTTATGGGTGTAATATGTAATACACACACGCACACATGCACACACACAGACAAACACACACACACACACACACACACACACACACACACACACACACACACACACACACACACACACACACACACACACACACACACACACACACACACACACACACACACACACACACACGCACGCGCGCGCACACACACACACACACACACACACACACACACACACACACACACACACACACACACACACACACACACACACACACACACACAACTCCTCTAGTTACTACTAAGCCTCTTCATAGTATGATTATAGACCATGCAATGATTTGACATTTCTGGTTCACTAGATTCCATGATCCTTCCAACTTAATTCCTATATAAATGTTGGATAAACTACATCAACCCACTATGATTTCCTCTCATGATGTATCCCAAGATAGACATAATCTTATTCTGAGTTCTATTTCTTATGGTAATGGCATATTGCCTTTGCCTAAGCTTGATATTCTAACATCAGAATGGGTAGATGAGCATTATTGTGAGATCCATATATTTTTTGGTCATTGGGCCAAGGATTTTCATGCACATCAATAATAACAAGCCTTGAGTTTTAATTATATTACAAATAAATGACCTTAACCATCTACTACTAGACATATTTGTTGCTTTCATGACACACATAATCATTCTTGTACTCATTATTGATAGTTTTGATAATACATCGATACACTTCATCTATAGAAAGAATAATATACAAACAAGAACCCACACCTCCTAGGATACTTCCATAATACATCCCTAAATATGGGGAGGTTTACTACCTTTGGAATCAATGTAATACATAACATATAATTAGATTTTGAGTGTTTTAGTAGTAATTTCATGATTTTCATAGCTTATGCCTTCACTAACTCAGCCTCATTCTGTAGGACATTCATTAATAAAGGCTCCACCTTTTCTGTATCCTACATTTCTTCAGAGATTTGAGGATATTCATCATACTTTGACATCAGATACTTGCATTGAGTATCCCATGTAGGGGATGTCTCATGAGCATCACTATTATTCTAGCGTACCTACCTTCACTGTAAAGATGATACCTCATGAAGTATTTTCATGACTTTATATCAAAATTGATGAGACTCTAATTAATGTCAAAACTCAACTACATAAGGATGTATTCAATGCTATGGATGACATTTTTCATGATATTTATAAGTATTTATGAACACATCATAGTGTTTCCTCAAATTATTTATTACATTACTACATGATTTGAATTTGATTTATAAGCATATATGGATCTTATGTTTTACTTATCATTTAAAAATTTCCAATGGATTACTTTCATTTTCATGGATTAGTTTCTTTTTCATGGCTTAATTTCATAATTCATGGACTAATTTCATTATCATTTATTGATCCCTTATTTTATTTAGGATTTTTTTTAATTTTGGGTTTGTTATGTCATTTTATTTAAGGGTACTTATTATTGTTACATAGTTTTAAATCCACACCCCTTTGTTATTTTATATTTACCATATGATCATTTAACAAGAATAATTTTCATTGTATCACTACATACATAGATCTCTTTGATCTCCATTTTTTCCTTCATATTAAGCATGCATATGGTTAGTATTGAGATCACATACTTGTTTATGGTAAAGACTAATTATTTAATAATATGACAAAATCTCTTGGTATTTTGTATCCTAAAATCCAAAGCCTAAATCTTATCTATGTTTATCAATTTTATCACTCATATTTGGTTATTCCAAATCTATATAGAGGAGGAATTGAAAAAGAGATAAAAAGTTAGAATCTAAATCATTTAAACAAAAGAAAATGATAAAAGGAAAACATAAACTTTCAAAAATCAAAATCACACCAAAAGACATGATTCATAATTCAATACATATCCTATTTTTAGTCAAATTTAAAAATCCTAAGTTGGCCTCATGATAGAGCTGAGGTCCACTATGATGCAGTACGCTAGTAGATTGGGATAATAGATCTCAAAATTCTCTTTAGTTCTACCTACTTTTTCATGCAAGTTTCTAATCTTCATAGTTGATTGACGGTTCTATAATGGGTCCTGAGGAATGGGGAACATGTTATGGGAATTTTAGGTTCATTTTAAATTTATTATAGATATAACCTTCATGAGATGGTCTTAGTACTCTACCTATTTTCCCACAAAGTTTTGTGTTTATTGTAAAAAATATATTTTGAATTTGGCATCCAATAAATTTTTAGCATTTACCTATTTACTTAGTATGTCTCAGGACTACTAAGTTTTATTCCAAAAAACAATGTCACACTTTATCCATTCCTTATTTTATTACAACATGAATATTATTCATCCTTGATTAATATTATTTGTTAAATGATCATACCCATTTCATTTTCTTTTTTATGCATTTTCATCGCAAGACCTTGGATAGGACTAGGCCTTCCTGAAAAACATCCTATTATCATCCATAAATCCATTTAAAATTATTAACATTTACCTCATTAATTTACCCTTTTTGAGTTATATTGTAAGATCTTGGATAGGACAAGGTTTTTTGCATAAATTATACTCAAAGCTCCAAACCATGATTAGTCATAAACATAAATATACTTATTGATTTTCACAATATTTTTACTTATACCTAATTTTAATACATTTTAAATTCTTCTCAATAGGATATAGTGTGTTTTACACATCATTATTTAAATTCATTTTGTTCATTTTACATTCTTCTCAACATGAATTAGTGTGTTGTACATTTTTATTTTACATCCTGATTTGATTTAATGTGTCTTATATCTTTTCATATAATTTTATCTCATATTATTTTCAAAATTGATTTAATATGTCTCAAAAAAATAACTATTTAAAACTTTACATGCTTCCCAACATGATTTAGTGTGTTTTACATTGTTGATTTTATATGCATTAAATTTCTACATTTTACTTTTTATCATTATTTCTAATCATGCATTTATTCATAGATTGCTATAAAATAATACAAAATACATCATAAATTTTCTCAAAATAATATAATAAATTAAACACGTGATAAATTTAAAATACATACATCCATAACATCCATGATTCATAAAAAAATAGATCTGTATATATCACTAAATGAAATGTTTATACAATATAAAAACATTATATGAGCATAATACAATAACAACACTATGTTTGTGGTCCACCATTCCCATCTAGTGTATGGGCCACACTAGCCATATAATCTTGAGACTATCCTCTCTGAATGGTGTGTTATATTACTCTATGCATGAATGTAGGCCCTTTAACTACCTCTATAAATTATCCGCATAGGAATAAACATGTCCCATCTCTTTATATGTCACCATATGATTATCCCACTCCTCAACCACTATCTACCATACCTATAAATTTCCATCACCCATTCCTAATGGTATTTTTGATGTAATATTTATCTCCATATCTCTTTTGCTACCTCACTGACCAATCGAAACCAACTATCATACACTAGGGTAGAGGGTACAACAAGATCAACCATATAAATAATGTCATGCTGTAAAAAAATATCACCAAAGATATAATGGTGCATTTATCTCATTATCACATACCATATAAACTCTTCCTTTGTAGTATCTTCAAACTACAAACCAAACATACATTAGATCCCATATAATATATACATATACATATATACATACATATATATATATATAGACACACACACACACACACACACACACACACACACACACACACACACACACACACACACACATACATATATATATATATATATATACATATATATATATACATATATCTACATATATCTATATATATATATATATGTATATGTATATGTATATGTATATATATATGTATGTATATATATACATATATACATACATACATACATATATATATATATACATACATATATATACATACATATATATATATATATATATATATATATATACACACATACATATACATATATATATACATATATACACACACATATACATACATATATAATATATATATATATATATATATATATATACATACATAGATATATATATATATATATATATATATATATATATATATATATATACATACACACACACACACACACACACACACACACACACACACACACACACACACACACAGATAGATAGATACATACATACATACATACATACATACATATATATATATATATATCTAAGTTATTAAACTTAAAAAAAACATCAAATACTTAACAAAACACAAAACTCTAGTCTTCCCATCATCACATCCACCAAATACCTCCACTAGAGTAGGCCTCCAAGGTGATGTAAAACTAGGTAATTAATACAAGCACATTTTGGTACACTCTAAATATATCACTCAATTTACCAACCCTATGTAATTTTTTCCATATGAAATCCTTTACCATCTACCTCTATCTATGGTTCTGCCTCCTCATGCATCTCCACCTATATCGTCACCCATAGATGTCTCTATTTTCATGGTTCCCATGGTGGTAACTATAACACCTATTATGGCATAACAATTGATAAATATAAATTCTCCTCCATAACCTTTACATCCTCAAGTACATTGGCCTCTCTCTATTATTGTTATTATCATCACATCTAAGGTCTAGCTCAATGTGGTGGAATAATAGGCATATCTGTAGGTACTCATACACATCCACTACCCCTTCAATCCCATGCATATAATTTCCAATATATGGGAACTACTATAGGTTCCATATAAGGTGGTAAACCTATAATAAAAATTAGGTGAGCAATAGGATGTGGATCTACCCACCAAGTATAATGTCCAATAATCTCAACATGAGCTATTCCATGAGAACTTTTTTGCCCATGAAGGCTAACTACCTACAATACCTGTATATGGATACCAAATAATATTCCTTTCATCATAATATACAACACTATTATATGATATATTTCCCATAATACATGGTCCTAGTACTATCTCAAGACATGAGGTAAACTATCATCTATAACATGGGCCAATCTATCTAGTAATACATAAGAAACCTATCATAAATCTAACTACTAAGTAAAATCACAATGCCCATAGTCATATACCCATATGAAATAATTTTATACATTTCATGCATTAATTTGACCCAATAACTAACCTTAATTCATACATAGTACCCTTCTCTAGTATAGACTGACACAAGGTGACCACCTATACTAAAACCTTCCCATATGACTTGTGACACATCACAAGATATAACAAGGCAAATAATGGTCTTTTAAATATATATAATTGTTGATAAATAAACATAAAATAAACATACTTGTAAAAATAAAAATAACTCTCTGAAGTGGTCACCCATAATGCTAGGACTTTTCTCTCTATAGCTATGCCAGGAGTAACAAAAATCACATGAATGCATAAAATAGGAATTCTTATAATAACATGGGCATACTCTAGGGTGATACCCACCTCAATAATACCCCCATACACCACCCATATGAAAGGGTTGGTTAGTCACTCTCATTTTCTAAAGAACATGCTAGATAAGTCTACACTTAATGGGATATGACACATCTACATGATCCCTCCAAATCCCAATAATGTCAAACGTGCACAATCATCATATATAGATCTCTCTAATAAATATTTTAACCATATTTCATCCACTATACACAATATTATCCATCACCTTTGTAAAATATCAAATAAAAAATCATTTATTAATCCTCCACATCATATAAAAATCAAGGCACATCATAAAAATTTAACAATGTGTGCAAATTAGCTACTTCATCAAACTATACTGACATTTTCATTAATTTTTACACTACATCAACCACATAAATATGTTTGCCAAAAACTATTTATTATACTAAATCATCTAGGTGCATAACTACATTGAGCACTATTATACATCAAGCTAAATTGGCCTCTTCATATAAATTTGGTTGCCCAACATAACTATGTCATCCACTAGATATTATATCAGCCACTTAATTATAATACATAAACCACTTCATGTGAAGTTACCCACTCTTTTAAAATACATTAAACACCTAGAAATAATACTACATCAACCAATATTTATGTAGTTATCCCCCTAAAAATTGTTTAGCTAGATCAAGGTAACTATATAAATCAGCCAAGGATTGACAAAGTACATCATCCCATTGATATAAAATCAACCACCCTAATTAATTTATAACTATGTCAGCCTAGTTGATCTCATTCATTTATCATACTAAATTTTCACCCATTTGTCATTAATTCCTTAAGCATTAATGATCCTTTTAGACCCATACAAATTAAGTATATTAATTTTTAGTATAACTTAAAAAAATTTGGGGGACATTTTGATAGATATATTTACCTTGACACATATTTTTTTAAATCTATCTCATTTTTTAATTAAAAATGACAAAATTTTAAAATTTAGAACATTCTATACCTAGATTATGTGTCCACCTCATACTCATCATATCCATGCCATAGTCTCTCTCATTACTCTTTTTGGTCACATATACCTCTAGTTTTCAAAACCATCTTTATATTTAAAATTTATAAAATCTTTAGTTGTCAATTATTTATCTTAAAAATAGTTCTTTAATCATAAATATGTTTATACAAGGTCTTTTTAAAAATCATAAAAAATTATATAATCCTGATAATGTAGAGAATTTTTATTTACTTAAACCATTTTTTTTCAAAAAAAATGAATTTTATCTTATTTTTTAGGTCTATCTAATGTTTTGTACATTAGATTTGTCTACTTTTTTCTCATATTTATATTCTAAAATGTAATTGAATGTATGTCTTTTTAAATTATTTAATTTCATTTATTTCCTATTATTTATTACACATTATTAAGCTCAACATTCTATGTTGATATGTTCTTTATCAAATAACCATCCTATTTTAAAATTGTGTGACACATGATGAGCTTTGAATGGGGCATATGTATACACAATATTTTTAACTTTATCATTTAATAACTCTTTATCTCTTGTAGGAACCTATCAAGTCTTAATATTTCTGAGTGCACACCTTAAAGGGTGCATAGGGAAAGGGATTGTCAAACCTTTGGTGCTTTATAGGATTGTTCACCCCTATATTATTACCTAAAACCACTACAAGCTAATTTTGTATAATTACGTAAGCAATAAAAACCCACTTATACACTCCCCTAAGTAATTCACTGTACAAAATATCCCCTACCTATTAAAAAAGTCCTTTTACTCATTTTTCCTATTAGATCAACCTAGTCGACCTTTTTAGGAATTTAGCACATGTTACAAAATGTTGTTGGCCCATGATGACCTAGTTCAAAGCCCAAGGACTCTATTTCCTACCAAACAAGATTGACCTAGCTAACCTTGTAAATTAAATTCTCAAGAGGGTTCAGGGTCAATCCTTGGATATTAATACCCCTTTAACTTCATTTCTAAATAAAAGATCATTTAGTTTCACATCATTACAACTCACAAATCGTATTATAATATCATTTAGAGGTTTCAATGCTTAGGTTTTTACCTTATATAGTATCACTTATCTTATGGATGTATTTAATGCATATGATAAATATTATATCTTAGAGTTTATCTATCCTTCTGATCCCTAAAATCCACAATAACCTCTTACAAAACACCATTTTCTAAGGGAGAGATTGAGGTATGATGAATTCACTTCAACAAGGTAAGTATAGTCCTAGCCCTTCATATTTTGATAAGTATATGTTGTATAAATAATGTATTTAATTATATCTATCCTTTATTAGATTTATTATAAATATATTTGAATAGAATTTTTTTTGTTTTTTGATTATCTCCCCCAGTTATTCCACAAGCTTTGGTGAATAATAGATTAGCTCGTATGTTTATTTACTAGATTATCTTGTATGTTTATTTATTAGATTAACTAATTTACATTTATGAAATTATAAGACATAGATAATATTTCTAAATGATATAATTTTACTAAAGGCCTTATAAGAATATCTTTTTCTATTGTTTATTAAGAGATACCTTAATTAGGTTTAGTGGATCCATAATTTGGCATGACCCCAATATAAAAAATTATTGTTATGCAGATTGTTAGTAGATTACCTTTTCCAAGCTTAGATATTAATGAGTATGATAAGTTGTAGATCTATCTTATTTAACTTTCATAGACCATCTTATATATTTTTTAATATCTAACACTTACAAAAGTGCCTATCATTGAAATAATCCATCACCCTCAAATATATGATAAAATATTCATAGATTTTCATAAGGATGATATAATCAATTATTAGGTCCTTTTATGAGCCTATAAACCACATATATATTATGATCATGTCTAATTATCTCAAAATAAGTAAAATAATGGTGGATTAAGGTTTAAGGATTAATGGCTCTTCTCTAAGGTTGATCGAACAACTAAGTTTTTTTAAAATATATCTTAAGAAAATAAGACCTACTTTTCATGGATTTGAAAATACTAACTAAAATAATATTGGTTTAATTTATCTCCCTTGTACTATCATACCCCCCAATAAATTTCACAATGGTTATTATTTTACATCTAATTTCCTGTAATCTCCTTTTATGCCATCATTAGAATAATAACGTGATAGCTATCAATTATTCTAGTATCTAATGCATAAATATCAATAATGGTGGAAATAATTAAAAAAAATTAAATTGATCATAATCATTGGGATCTCAAATTACCCAAACATAAATACAAACATATCATTTCTATGATTCAACACATAATTAGTCCTCCTCTACCTCTCTCTAATAATTATGAGACCATTAAGCTTCAAACCATTTGGAAGAATATTATATTACCACCTTCTACAATATAATGTATTCTTCCATCTCATTTACCATTATATATAACATCTCATTCTCATGAATATGATAGTGAGATCACACACTTTTATAATGCTAATGAAGCTTCAAATACCAAAGGTGATTAAATGTATTAAACTTGAGGTGTCCAATATTTTCAAAGATCAATTATTACATTATCAAATTTATTTTATCTTTATTTGTGTGATTGATATAGATAATGTAAATGATAATTATCAATAACCTAAAAATGCATGCAATATTTTCCCAACTTTTAATTTTTATTGTATCATTTTCCAATCACAAATATGAAACTTAGATGTATCTCATTATCAAAATACTCTTTTTAGAATACATTATTATAATAGGTATGTTTATTTTATCCATAATTATCATTAATTTCATGCAAGTGATGAAGATTATGAGGAATAACCCAAATGCTATGTCCCTCCCAGTCATCCACCCTTGTAAAGCTCTCACTACATTCTTGAGTAGATATCTGATTTTTATTAGAAACCTAACCAAATGACTCTTTCATAAATCATCTTTGCACATTAAAATATTTATAAATGTTTTGACATTATTATTACAATTTAAAAACACCAAAATATATCTAATTATATCATTCAGGATGATATATTTTAAGATTAGATATAAGAATCAAATTGTATCATACAAAATTTAGATACTATCGATATATTCTTAAAAATTTCATCTTGACAAAAAATTTGTATAAAATAAAGACAAAATTATTGATATAATACCAAAATATTATTTTGTTAATAATTCAATCAAACTACATTTCTATGCTCAAAATGTATCTATAGTGTAAATATAGTCATATTCAACACATATCAACTAAATTATATCGATAGTGGCTAAAAAATTATGTAATCAAGAAAGACTATATTGACATGGCTAGTAACTTATAAAAAAATTCAAAAAATCTTCCACCGAACCATAACCTATGTTATATGTAAACATTCCTTTTTTGATATATAGTTACAATGAAGATGAAAATAAATATAATCACTATGTCAATCTTGAGGTTGATATCAATCACAACATTAAATCTGCACCTACTATATATTACATGTTAGGGAATCTTTATATACCCTTATCTATCCTCATTCATATGCTGAGGTATCTTAAGATGCCCATATTTGTCCTATTCTACACTTTGGGAGATATTTCAATGCCCATTTTAACTTTATGAACACTTTTGGGGAATCTTAAAATGTCTGTTCGCATTATTAATCAACCTTTCAAACATAACACCCTCATAATGAGCTAATAATGTATAAAATTACAAAAAGTTAAAGAAAAAAAAATCAACTTCAAGAAACCTTTAAGAATCAACCAATAAATTAGCTTGATATATGTTATTCTTAGATTATTTATTACACATAGCTAAATTGTATTTTGTTACATGCTAAAAATTTCTTACATTTTTAATTCTAACCTTATATGTTAAACCTTAACATTGATTTCTATACACTTTTAGGTCTCTTTTCATCATCTTTAGCACTTACTTTTGGTTATTATGTATATTTTCATTTTTACGCATCCTTGTTTTTCTATTTATGAGGTGCATGGTAAGACCTTAGGAAATAAACTAGGCCCTACTCAAACATTCACATCCTGTTTATTTTTTCCTTTGGTCTCCCTTTCATATTTTTTTACCCCCTTTCATTTCATTTTATCATTGCTTCCCCTGAAGCTATTTGGTAACTTTTACAATCTTTCCAATTTGGGTTTATTTACCCATTACTTCCCTTCTATGACCTTAGTAGCCTTTATCATTATTGTACCATTTTATTATTATATATTTTTCCTACTTATATCTATGCCTCTTTTATTTTTGGTTTGTGAGTTGAATTGCAATACACTGATGAATAAAATTGGTCCTTACTCACAAACACCAATTTACGTTATATCCTATTGACCTAGTCCAAATCATAACCATAACTAGGTGTTTTAATAAAAAGATAACAGAGTGGTTGAGAGAAGTGTTTTATTGATTATAGTCATTTATACTATTTTTTGGCAAAATAAAAAATATTCTATGTACATATTATCATTCACATTTTACCATTTATTATTATGCAGTCTCAAACTTTTTTGTCATTCTATCTTCTTCATTTATACCTTTTTTGTGATTAGGGAAACCCAATCATGCAATGCTCATCTCTATTATTACCTCTATTTTCCATGACCCTATGGGCTCACTAAGATTGGTTTCAATATTGGATTCTTTTCTAAGGTGAAAGTATATGAGTATTTAAGTGTCTTGGTCCATATGTTATTGTATTTATTAGATATATATAAGATATATTGTGTTAATGATATTTTACACCCATTATTAGTTTTTAGAATCCATATAAAAGAGGAAAATAAGGAAATGCACATGTCAAAATCCATAATAAAATAGAAAGGTGAGGAAATATTAAAATTCACATCACACCAAAATAAGTGATAATATCATTGGAACATCCCCTATCCTAGTTTAATATTGAATTCCATATTTGTCTCATGATAGAGATGAGTTTTATTTAGGTGTATTAGACTAGTATATTGGGGTAGGAGGTTTCATATATATAATTAGTGCCACCTAATTTATCTTTGAAGTACCCAATCCTCATAGATAATTAATAGATATGTAATGGGTCTATAAGAAGGGGTAAGATGTGTTATGGTAGAATCCTTTTAATTTTCATGCATTTATCCTTCATCGGATGTTCTTTATAATTCACAAGGTATCTTAATCTTACGCTTTCTAGATAGGGTTCGATAGGGCCATTGTTTTTTAAAAATGTTAGTTTTTAAAATTTTATTAGAGTGTCTAATTTATGGAATTGTTTCAGTGTTGTATGAATTTTTGAATTACTTAAGTTATGCTTGTGAAGGGTGTTACATAAGTGAATTGCAAAATATGGTATATTTCAATTTTTTGTGTGGAAATTTTATTTGACATTTTTTCAATGTTTCATTTTTAAAACTATGTTTCACAAATATGGAGTCATAGTAAGGTGTAACAAGGAGTTATGAAACATGTTGAGGTATGAAAAGGTTATATAAAGGTAAACTCATAATTATCTAGTCGAATCAATGAGATTGAAGATGTATTATAACTACTTGATGGTGATATGACATAGATAATTTTAGGATCAATACATGTGTACATAGTCAAAAACCACATATGATGGTTTTAGATATCAAAACACCTGTACATCAGACCATTACCCAACCTCTAACCATGACCCTAAGTCAAGTTAGCTAAATATATAAACCAACTCACTAACCTACCTTTTTCACCCAACTTGACCTTTGACACTCTACTATCGATGGTCACCATGACCACCAATAGTCACCCTAACCACCGATGGTTAAGTCCCTACCACCTGAGCACTTAAACTTGGTCTATATGTGAACCTAAGCACATCATAATTTAATTCATGTATCAAGCTAATGCATCAAGAATTAAATTTGTGTAACAAGTTTCAACCCTCTTAGAACCTACACCTCCATCTCTATTGTCTATAAAAGAGAGGAGCAGGAAGTGAAAAAAGGATCCATTGATCTAGTGAGCCAAGAATTTTAGCAAATAGGCAATCAAGTCATCAACCAATAATCATCAAGAGCTTCTAGCATCAAGAAATTCTTTACAAGTCTTCCTTCCAACAAGTCAGCAACTATGACAGAGACCTGAACCTTTGCCAAAATTATTATTTAGGCAATGTACCTTTACTCTATGAAAATTTCTTCTTAGTTTACCATCAGCTATCAAACAACTAGTTAAGTATATTTTTAGTTTTCAAGTTTTGATTAGTTAATTTTTGAATCAAAACCTCCTACATTATATCTTCTAACCTCCCATCCCTAGCCATACCTTTAATGATCACTAACCCCATTATCCCAAGCTTTCTACTCAAAACCCACTACAACCACTAATGATCACCCTCACCATTGATGGTCACTGTGGTAGGAAATAAAAGCAAGCTATTTCTACGTATTTACCCTCAATAAAATTCCACTTTTTATATTTTTTCCTATTCACAGAGTCCCCACCTATTTTTTAAACCCAACTTGACCTATTTAGCATTAGTATTGGCCCACTTGTTATAATTAGTCTATTTCCTTTATTAATCATTTATTTCCTCTTGCATTCCGTTTTATTCTTTTATTTCATTTGATTTAAGTATTTCATCTTTATTTCCTTCAACTTAACTATTCTAAGAGAGTGGATTGACATCCTCCTAGTAAGCTCATGCTTCTTAGATCTAGCTTATGCTAGGCAATCCACCTTGCTATCCTTCTAACAACCCCTTTTCTCTAGTATTTTGTTATCTACAAATCATTCTTCCCAAGACAAAGAGGATCTCTTCACAATAATCTAGATCACATGTGCACAAATAAATAGGTTATTCTACCATACCCATATTGAGTTTCTTACTTCTTTCTTTAACTAGAAAATAAACTAAAATTGAGAGAAACATTCTGGCATGCCTAACGGGACCTAATATCATATACATGCCCTTTCCTTCATTATTATATGCTTATATAAAGAAATCAAAATTTATTTTAGGTAAAAGAAAAACCTTGCATACATTGATTGCTTGCATGTTTAGTTCACGTAGTTAAAATTAAAGGCTAAGTAATTTAACCATAGCTTCACTTATTTATCATGCAACATACCAAACCACTTAAATTAGTTAAAACATCATAAAAATTGACATAATGCCTAATGAGGGTTTCATGTCCTAGTGGTTCACCTTCACACTTTGGCTATCTTACTTGAAGGTCATTACTAAGAAGATAAATCAAAACTTAGCTATTCGGTTGAGTCTAAACTTTGTAAATCAATATATACTAGCTAAGCACCTAACACCCTTATCATTTTAGTATATGAAGGGAGGGGGTAGGCCCTAATACCAAAGCATGCATTTATTTCCAACACGGATCTTTTTAAGAGCCTTAAACACCTAAAACCAACCATAGACTTCTTATTTAGTACCTATTCTACAAACCAACTTTTTATTCACACTTTCCAACTAAGACATAAGTAAAAATTGAGATAAAAGGTACCCTAAGATTTTAAATGCACTCTAGTGTATGTTTTTTATTGCATTAAGATATTTTTTCTTTTGTTTGCTTTGTGTTTGAGTGGTGAGATTTATTTTACTCCTTTTTATTTCTCATATGTTTTTTACTAGATAATAGGTGAGGAACCAAACTAACTAGGAACCACCTTCCTCTTCTTTTTCCTCCATGAAGTATACCTCAGATGTTGAGGGTTCTCCCCTTCCTTATATTAGACATACCATGCCTTGTATTTTTTTCTTAGGTGATGCATATTTCACCACCTTCCTTGATAACAATCCTATGGTCCTTCAACATTACCTCAACACCATGTCTCATCGTATCCCTACTTCAGTTCTTCTTAGTGATCCACCTTATGGGATGCCTCCCCATCTTATGAAAGACACCTTTATTTTTGCTACCTCTACCCAACCTATGATCATTCAAACATATTAATCCAATAATAACCCATCCAAACTCAATCAAATAACCCAACCAATAACCAAACACCCCCTACACCATCCAACAACCCCTCCAACATAGGGTCAACCTCACCTTTTATTACCATACTCCACCCACTATGGGAATAGATTCTACCCATATTGACACTATCCCCCTTATCACTATCAACCCACCAATATCCACCCCACTTAAAAATGTGGTGCTTTCTAGACCTTTTACCCTTTCACATATCAACACCAAATTTACCACTCAACCCCAACCAAATAGCCCATTCTCATATCAATTCCCCAATCTACCAATCCAATCATACCTCTGAACTAACCTACATCAACTCCTCAAAAAATACCTATGACACCCTACCCACTCTATGTTCCTAATCCACAAGGATACATAGCTCCATCTTCCACCCAACCTCTTCTACCTATTAACCCACATGTGTCACATTCTACCCAACCTCTTGCACCCATTAACCCTTATGTGGCATCATCACAACCCTCAATGACAACATACCAACATGTGGAATCATCTTAAACTTCTACCAGTTATCCATATATTTCATCCACCTAACCCCAACAAAACTTACCATACAATTATGGAACTCCCTAACCCAAAACATTTTTGTCAAAATGTTAATGGATAAAATGACAAACCTATAATCATCTATCTTTGGGGTTCACAACCTCTTGTCTTATGACTAAATTTGTAATGAACCTATTCACCCATCCATCCCTATCCAATCTTACCCTCCTCAATGGGAACTACCTAAATTTTATAAATTCTAAAGCAAGGAAGACCCCCAATAACACCTAATAATGTTTTAGCATTCTTGTTACTTAATTGCCTACAATGATGTTCTTCTCCTTCACACCTTTCCTATGTCTTTATCTAGACCAACATTAAATTGGTATAGTGTTTGTTGACGTAGAAGATTACACCCTTGGCAGGAGGCCAAGCTCCTGCCTTCTTCACGCAACAATGGAAACTCCTCTCTCACCTATGGGATGGTGAAGCTAGAGAGGAGATTCTCTAGATAAGGGCTAGCTCCCTTTGATGCATCGTGTTTATTCTAGCAAGTGAAACACACACACACACACACACACACACACATAATAAAGGGGGGGATGAAAAGGGAGAGAGATGCAGGAAAAACAAACCTACTCTAAAAGAAGTGATGCACCAAAATAAGTTAACCTTCACACATTTACTCTCAGAATTAGATAAATACATAAATACACTACACACTTGGTAGAAGGACCAGGCTATAAAAGACTAGCAGGGAGGCTTTCATAAAAACATAAGAAACAGAAAATCACTGAGGTGCTGTGAAATGCACACTGTAAGTAACTCCTTTTGTTCTGGTCTTCTCAAATGTCAGATATTTTCCTTTCAGCTACAGAAATGACACCTTATAGATAACAGGTCTGTTGGTGTTGAACCTATGAGAGCATCAAGAAACAATGAGTGGACACAGACAAACACTCAAGACATACTCTGAAATATCTATCCAAATGGAGGTAAAAAACTGCATTTATTTGATTCAGGTGAAATTTTGCCAAGGCTATGCCTTATAAATGTGGAAGATATTTACAAAATGACAAGTCTCCAATATATATCAGAAACAAAGAGGCCCATTTGGCATTCCTTCTTTTACAAGTGGCATATGTGTCCCTTCATGAAGAGAACAAGTCACTCAAGGAATTAAATGGACTGTTCATTTTGCCTGCTCAAAATCTACATTTCTTGCTTGGATGACTTACACAGTTTGCCTTCCAATTTAATGTGAAATATAGAAAGTGGTTGCAATACTAGCTACTATCATTCCAAATGATCAATTCACTGGCACTATTTCACCTACCAAAGTCACTTCTCCAATTTGTGCCAGTTAGACTTAATTGCTCACTCATTCCTTGCTTGTCGCTTTGTTCATTTATTGTTCACACCATCAGGCAATAAATTGCCTTGTTTATGCCACTTAGACTACTTGATTGTTCCCTGCCTTGTCACTCTGCTTGTCACTTGGAATTTGTCTTTTCTGGCCACTTGACCCCTTGGGTGAACATACTGGAAGGTCGCTACATTTTGAGCTCTTTCCTAGCTAGTGCTTCCCATTTGAAAACAAATGATTATTCCATTTCCCTAAATTTGACATTTTAATAGCCGATATATTATGAATATGAATGACTATCCTATTATTTTAAATTTGATGGCCTCACGGACATCATCGGGTCCATGTGGCATCTCCTTGGGCACTTGTGGCTTTTCTGCCTTCGTTAGGTCCTCCCAGGCTCTCGCAGGTAAATTGTTCGTGAACAATTTCCCTGGGTCAATTTCCCCGGGTCTTGTGGCTTTGCTATTTTTTTGTAGACAAAATGTCCATGGAAATTCTTTCACTTTAACTTTGAGCTTTGACCATGTATTTCTGTAGATAAATTGTCCACGAGAATCCTATTCGACCCATTCTTTTATTATTGAGTGCCTGAATCTTTGAAATCATCAAAGTGTCAGCCCTCTAAAAAGGTCATTTGACTTATTGACTGCCCTTCAGTTCAAGGTCATACCCTTAAACCATGTATTAAACCATCCTGTTGAACTAAGCCATTGAACCAAAAAGGTTCAATGGTTCAATGGTTCAACCGAGCGTGCTGATGAACCTTTGAACCCTTCCATTGAACTTTTCATTGAACCCTACCTTTGAAATGAACCCATTGAACCAAAAAATGGTTTGACAATTTGGTTCAAGCATTGCACGCTGATGCCAAAGGACATAAAAGCTGATAAAGTATGAAATAAACCATTGAACTCCTTGCATGAACCAATTCCCCATTGAACCGAACATTGAACCTTTTCCATTAAATTGAAGCCGTTGAACCAAAATTTGATTCAATGATTCAAGGTTCAAAGGAGCGTGTCGATGAACCAAAAGCCAAGCCTGATGAACTCTTTGCATTGAACCAAATGTTGAACTAAGGTATTGAATGGGTTTAATGGTTCAAATATGATGACTTTTCTTGTGATTTTCTTCAGACTAGAGCCTGAAGAAGCCTTGTAAAACCTAGAACTCTTTGAATTGATTCTCCATGTGCCAAATGACTAACCTACAAAGTCCATAGATTTAGACCTATAGAGTTCGTATAAATTCTGTAGAGTCCACAGAAATGAACAGATTCATGCAAAATAAAAAAATGAAACATCCTAGAACAATAAGGACAGGAGGGGACCAATTTTTTGGCCTGTTGGGCAAAAAATGGTCAACATATTGGTGACTCACAGGGGAAGCATGCCTGCCATGCTTAGAACTCAGTTGCCTTTGAATATTCTTTGGGTGTGGAGTCGGATGGTAACTTTGAAGAGAGTTCATAACAGCCCTCAAGATCCCAGAATCATACCTGAAGCTTTCACCCCCACATGCAAAGGGAAACACACAAAGCTAAAAATAACTAACTATGCAAAACTGCACTTAGGGAAAGTAGGAGAAGAAACTAAAAAAAATCTATTATGTATAGCTAACCAAGAATGTTTGCCTCCCTCCTGGATCAAAAGGAAAAATTCTCAATTCCCCTTCCTGGTGAGAAGACTTATGGTGCTAGGAAAATAGCTAAATGAAAAAAAGAGATGGTGACCTGCTCCTTTTACCTATCACCTGAGTTGGCTTGAATTTGAGTGGATCAAAATTAAACATGCCTCCAATATATACATATTCTAATTGTCCCTAGAGGCTTGTTAAATGTTAGTCCCTGATATTGGTGCTCCACACCAAGAAATCAATGGCTGCTGACTCATCACCATAAGCCCCTTGATCTGCACAATTCTTCTACAACGTATCATGGTCTGATTTGTTTTCTTCTACCTCATTGAAAAACTTGTTAGACTCGTCCTCTACTTCCTCTTGGTCTTCCTAAAGAAGGGTGAATGTGGTGATGTCTGAAATGGACTCACAAAGTGACTGTTCATCCCATAAAACTTCACTCTTATGCTCAAATCTCACTTCTTCAAGGTACTCCTCTAGGAAGATAGACCTCTCTTTCTCCTCAAAAATTAGGACCTCTAGATGTTTAAAAATATCCTCCTGATTTTCCTCTAACTCAGGCCCTTTAATGTTCTTGCTTGAGAAGGGGTGAAGTGGAGAAAACATGTGGAAGAGGAGGCATTCTAGGAGCCAAAATCGAAAGATTCTCCTCCTTCCATTTGATCAGCACTTCATCAATATCAGGAAAGACTTGATAACTCTCTTGGAAATGTGTAGGTGGGGTGTGTTTAGGCATGGAATATGTTGTTTGGTCTGAACTATCCACCACACATTGGCTGAGGAAATTTTCTCTAGACTCCAACTCTATTATTCTCCTAGCCAAATCTTCTTAGAAAAGCCTTTCCTAGAGGTCTCCTGCATTATCATGAGTAGGCAGAGCTTTAGCTTCTTCAAGGTTTTGAGAAAAACCTTGCTCTTCTTCCATTCTGCCCCATGATTCAACTATTTTCCCCTAGTTTAGGATCTATAAATTAAAATTTTGGTCCTATGAATAGGTAGCAACGTTTTTATCTCCAAGGTCCTAAGGCTCCTCCACAAGGTCTAAAAATTTCATCTCTTCTTCAAGAAGCAGCTTTATCCTAGCCTCTAAACCTTCAATTTGCTTGGCTAGGTTGTCTTGAAAGAGTCTTTCTTGGAGGTGACCAACATCATCTTGTTGATTAGGATCAGCATTGAGTGAGATGTGCTAGTTCATGCCATTCCCCCAGTGGAAAAATCATAATCTAAAGAGTTTAGAAAATTCATTTCCATGGGAGGTTGTTATGATATCATTTGATGTTGGAAAGCCAGGCACACTGGATTGGGAGTAGGTGCATTTGATAAGCTAGAGTGAGCAAGTGCAATCTGATAAAAATGATTTGGCACAAAAGAAGGGGTTTGTGCTTACCTAAACAAGCACTCCTCTTTATACATTAGCTCCTATTGATATCTATACTACTCTTCTAGCCTATTAATTTCCATTGTCTGACTCTCAAATTCCAATGCCACCTCCCTTATAGTTGTAGGGCAACTAGGAGAGCTACTTGAGGGGATTCCATAAATATTTTGAGTCTAATCCAAATCATATGAAGGAAAACAAGACCCATGATTTTTTGTAAAATAAGAATACATACAAGAAATGATTCCTAATGGCACTAGGATGCTTAACTAGCAGGTTTAACTTAGAGTCGCCAGATGGTGAAGAAACTCGATTTACTGTAATAGGACCAGCATCAATCCTAAAACTTTACTTCATTTAAAACTATTGTCCCACCAGGCCTACCAAAATTGTTGACATACACAATGCTTTATTGGTGGTTCTTCTGCTATAATAGGATCAGTGACTAACCCTATAAATTTACTAAGTAAAAAACTTGTGGTCCCACCAGGCGTGCCAGCAACTGTTGACGTAGAAGATTGCACCCTTTTCAGGAGGCCGAGCTCCTGGCTTCTTCACACAACAATGGAAACTCCTCTCTCACCTATGGGATGGCAAAGCTAGAGAGGAGAGTCTCTAGATAAGGACTAGCTCCCTTTGATGCATCATGTTTATTCCAACAAGTGCAAAACACACACACACACACACACACACACACACACACACATATAATAAAGGGGGGGATGAAAAGGGAGAGAGATGCAGAAAAAAAAAACCTACTCTAAAAGAGGTGATGCAAAAATATAAATCAATCTTCACACATCCAATCTCAGAATCAAACAAATACATACATACACTACATACTTGGCAGAAGGACCAGGCTGCAAAAGACTGGCAGGGAGGCTTTCATGAAAACACAGGAAACAAAAAATCACTAAGGCACTGTGAAATGCACAATGTAAGTAACTCCTTCTATTCTGGTCTTCTCAAGTGTCATCTCTTCTCCTTTCAACTACAGAAATGGCACCTTGTAGATAACAGGTCTGCTGGTGTTGAACCTGTGAGAGCATTAAGAAATAATGACTGGACACAGACAAACACTCAAGACATACTCTAAAATATCTATCCAAATGGAGGTAAAAAATTGCATTTATTTGATTCAGGTGAAATTTTGCCAGGGCTATGCCTTACAAATGTGGAAGATATTTACAAAATGACAAGTCTTTGATATATATTAGAAATAAAGAGGCCCATTTGGTGCTCCTTCTTTTACAAGTGGCATACGTGTCCCTTCATGAAGAGAACAAGTCGCTCAAGGAATTAAATGGACTATTCATTTTGCCTACTCAAAATATGCATTTCTTGCTTGGGTGACTTACACAATTTGCCTTCCAATTTAATGTGAAATAGAGAGAGTAGTTGCACTCCTGGCTACTATCATTCCAAATGATCAATCACTAGCACTATTTCACCTGCCAAAGTTGCTTCTCCAATTTGTGCCAGTTGGACTTAACTACTCACTCATTCCTTACTTGTCACTTTGTTCATTTATTGTTCACGCCATCAGGCAATAAATTTCCTTATTTATGCCACTTGGACTACTTGACTGCTCCCTGCCTTTTCACTCTGCTTGTCACTTGGAATTTGTCTTTTCTAGCTGCTTGGCCCCTTGTGTGAACATACTGGTGGGTCACTACATTCTGAGCTCTTTCTTGGCTATCACTTCCCATTTGAAAACAAATGGTTATTCCATTTCACTAAATTTGACATTTCTACAACCGTCATACTTTGAATATCAATGGCTATCCTATTATTTTAAATTTGATAGCCTCACAGCCATCATCGGGTCCACGTGGCATCTCCTGAGGCACCTGCAACTTTTTTGCCTTTGTTAAGTCCTCCTGGGCTCCTACAGGTAAATTGTATATGGACAATTTCCCCTGGTCAATTTCCCTGGGTCTTGTGGCTTCGTTGTATTTTTTGCAAATAAAATGTCCAAAAAAATTATTTTTCTTTGACTTTGAGCTTTAACCACGTATTTCTGTGGACAAATTGTCTGTGGGAATCCTATTCGGCCTATTCCTTTATTATTGAAGTGCCTGAATCTTTGAAATTGTCAAAGTGTCAGTCCTCTAAAAAGGTCATTTGACTTATTGACTTCCCTTTGGTTTAAGGGCATACCATTAAACCATGCGTTGAACCATCCTATTGAACCAAGCCATTGAACCAAAAAGGTTCAACGGTTCAATGGTTCAACCGAGTGCGCTGATGAACCTTTGAACCCTTCCATTGAACTTTTCATTGAACCCTGCCTTTGAACCGAACCCGTTGAACCAAAAAATGGTTCAACGATTTGGTTCAAGCATTACACACCGATGCCAAAGGACATAAAAGCCAATGAAGTATGAAATAAACTGTTAAACTCCTTGCATGAACCAATTCCCCATTGAACCAAAATGTTGAACCTTTTCCATTGAACTTAAGCTGTTAAACCAAAATTTGGTTCAACGGTTCAAGGTTCAAAGGAGCACGCTAATGAACCAAAAGCCAAGCCTGATGAACTCTTTGCATTGAACCAAATGTTGAACTAAGGTATTGAATGGGTTCAATGGTTCAAAGATATCAACTTTTCTTGTGATTTTCTTCAGACCAGAGCCCGAAGAAGCCTTGTGAAACTCAAAACTCTTTGAACTAATTTTCCATGCACCAAAGGACTAACCTACAAAGTCCATAGATTTAGACCTGCAGAGTTTGTAGAAATTCTAAAAATTTCATAGAAATGAACAGATTCATACAAAATCAAAAAATTAAATGGCCTAGAATATCAAGGATAGGAGGGGACCAATTTTTTAGCCTATTGGGCAAAAAATGGTCAACAGATTGGTGACTCATAGGGGAAGCATGCCTGCCATGCTTAGAACCCAGTTGCCTTTAAATATCCATTAGGTGTAGAGTCAGATGGTAACTTTGAAGAGAGTTCAAAATAGCCCTTGAGATCCTAGAATCACACTTGAATCTTTCACCCCCACACGTAAAGGAAAACACACAAGGCTAAAAATAACTAACTGTGCAAAATTGCACTTAGGGAAAGTAGGAGAAGAAACTAAAAACAAACTATTATGTATAGCTAACCAAGAATGTTTACCTCCCTCCTAGATTGAAAGGAAAACTTCTCAAGTCCCCTTCCTGGCAAGAATACTTATGGTGGCAGGCAAATAGCTGAATGAAAAAAAGAGATGGTGACCTGCTCCTTTTACTTGTCACCTGAGTTGGCTCGAATCTGAGTGGATCAAAATCAAACATGCCTCCAATATATATGTATTATAATTGTCCCTAAAGGCCTATTAAATGTTGGTCCCTGATATTGGTGCTCCTCACCAAGAAATCAATGGCTACTGACTCATTGCCATAAGCCCCTTGATCTGTGCAATTCTTCTGCAACGTATCATGGTCTGATTTGTTTTCTTTTACCTCATTAAAAAAATTGTCAGACTCATCCTCTGCTTCCTCTTGGCCTTCTTGAAGAAGGGTGAATGTGGTGATGTCTGAAATGGACTCACAAAGTGACTGCTCATCCCATGAAACTTCACTCCTCTTCTCAAAGCTCACTTCTTCAAGGCACTCCTCCAGGAAGATAGACCTCTCCTTCTCAAAAATCAGGACCTCCCAGGGTTCAAAAATATCCTCTTGATTTTCCTCTAACTTAGGCCCTTCAATGTAGTTGACCTCATCATCAAAACATCAAGGAAGTTCATTAAATAGAGGGGAAGAGAGCTTACCTTGCATTTGTTCCTCTTCAAATTGCTAGAACATCTGCATATATGCAAGACTTGCATCTTCTCCATTTCTGATAAGGTCTTCACAAGGAGCATCAATGATGATTTGTTCTTCTTTGTCACTCATGAAAACCTCTTAAAGGACTGTAGATTGGATTTTCTACTCCTCACTTGCCTCTTAAAAAATAGGTTCTTCCTTGAGAAGGGGCAAAGTGGAGAAAACATGTGGAAAAGGAGGCAGTCCATGAGCCAGAATTAAAAGATTCTCCTCCTTCCATTTGATTAGCACTTCATCAATATCAGGCATGACCTGATAACTCTCTTGGAAATGTGTAGGTTGGGTATGTTCAGGCATGGAATGTGCTATTTGGTCTAAACTGTCCACCACACATTGGCTGAGTAATTTTTCTCTAGACTCCAACTCTGTTATTCTCCTGGCCAGATCTTCTTTGAAAAGCTTTTCCTGGAGGTCTCCAACATTATCATGAGTAGGCATAGCTTCAGATTCTTCAAGGTTTTGAGAAAAACCTTGCTCTTCTTCCATTCTGCCCCATGATTCAACTATTTTCCCCCAGTTCAGGATCTCTAAATTAAAATTTTGCTCCTGTGAACAGGCAGCAAATTTGTTATCTCCAAGGTCCTGAGGCTCCTCCATAAGATCTAAAAATTTCATCTCTTCTTCAAGAAGCATCTTTATCCTAGCCTCTAAATCTTTAATTTGCTTGGCTAGGTTGTCCTGAAAGAGTCTTTCATGGAGGTGACCAACATCATCTTGTTGATTAGGATCAACATTGAGCGAGATGTGCTAGTTCGTGGCATTCCCCCAGTGGAAAAATCATAATCTAAAGAGTTTAGAAAGTTCATTTCCATGGGAGGTTGTTCTGATATCATCTGATGTTGGAAAGCTAGGTGCACTGGATTGGGAGCAGGTGCATTTGATAAGCTAGAGTGAGCAAGTGCAATCTGATAAAAAGGATTTGGTGCAAAAGAAGGGTTTTGTGCTTACCTAAATAAGCACTCCTCTTTATACATCAGCTCCTACTGATATCTATACTTCTCTTCCAGCCTATTAATTTCCATTGTCTACCTCTCAAATTCCAATGCCACCTCCCTTATAGTTGTAAGCCAACTAGGAGAACTACTTGAGGGGATTCCATAAATATTTTGAGTCTGATCCAAATCATATGAAGGAAAAAAAAACCCCATGATTTTTTACAAAAGAAGTATACATACAAGAAATGATTCCTGATGGCACTAGGCTGCTTAACCAACAGATTTAACTTAGAGTCACCAGATACTGAAGAAACTTGATTTGATGTAATATGACCATCATCAATCTTAAAAATTTACTTCGTTTAAAACTATTGTCCCACCGGGCATGCCAAAACTATTGATGTGCACGATGCTGTATTGGTGGTTCTTCTACTATAATAGGATCAACGACTAACCCTACAACTTTACTAAGTAAAAAACTTGTGGTCCCACCGAGCGTACCAGAAACTATTGATGTAGAAAATTACACCCTTGGTAGGAGGCCAAGCTCCTACCTTCTTCACACAATAATGGAAACTCCTCTCTCACCTATGGGATGGTGAAGCTGGAGAGGAGAGTCTCTAGATAAGGGCTAGCTCCCTTTGATGCATCATGTTTATTCCAAAAAGTGCAATATATATATATATATAATAAAAGGAGGGATGAAAAGGGAGAGAGATGCAGGAAAAACAAACCTAGTCTAAAAGAGGTGATGCACCAAAATAAGTCAAACTTCACACATCCACTCTCAGAATCAAATAAATACATACATACACTACACACTTGGTAGAAGGACCAGGCTGCAAAGACTAGCAGGGAGGCTTTCATGAAAACACAAGAAATAGAAAATCATTGAGGCACTATGAAATGCACACTGTAAGTAACTCCTTCTATTTTGGTCTTCTCAAATGTCAGCTCTTCTCCTTTCAGCTAAAAAAATGGTGCCTTTTAGATAGTAGGTCTGATAGTGTTGAACCTATGAGAGCATCAAGAAACAATGATTGGACACAGACAAACACTCAAGACATACTCTGAAATATCTATCCAAATGGAGGTAAAAAACTGCATTTATTTGATTCAGGTGAAATTTTGCCAGGGTTATGCCTTACAAATGTGGAAGATATTTACAAAATGACAAGTCTCTGATATATATCAAAAACAAAGAGGCCCATTTGGCACTTCTTCTTTCACAAGTGGCATACGTGTCCCTTCATGAAGAGAACAAGTCACTCAAGGAATTAAATGTATTGTTTGTTTTGCCTACTCAAAATCTGCATTTCTTGCTTGGGTGACTTACACAGTTTGCCTTCCAATTTAATGTGAAATAGAGAAACTAGTTGCACTGCTAGCTGCTATCATTCCAAATGATCAATTCACTAACACTATTTCACCTGCCAAAGTCATTTCTCCAATTTACACTAGTTGGACTTAATTGCTCACTCATTCCTTGCTTGTCACTTTGTTCATTTATTATTCATGCCATCAGGCAATAAATTGCCTTGTTTATGCCACATGGGCTACTTGACTACTCCCTACCTTGTCACTCTGCTTGTCACTTGGAATTTGTCTTTTCTAGCTGCTTGGCGCCTTGGGCGAACATACCAATGGGTTGCTACATTTTGAGCTCTTTCCTGGCTAGCACTTCCCATTTGAAAATAAATAGTTATTCCATTTCGCTAAATTTGACATTTCTACGGTTGTCATACTTTGAATATCAATATCTATCTTATTCTTTTAAATTTGACGGCCTCACAGCCATCATCGGGTCCATGTGGCATCTCCTTAAGCACCTATGGCTTTTCTACCTTCATTAAGTCCTCCCGAGCTCTTACAGGTAAATTGTCCGCAGACAATTTCCTTGGGTCAATTTCCCCAAGTCTTGTGGCTTCGCTATATTCTTTGTAGACAAAATGTCCACAGAAATTCTTCCACTTCAACTTTGAGCTTTGACCACATATTTTTTCAGACAAATTATCCATGGGAATCCTATTCAGCCCATTCCTTTATTATTGAAGTGCCTGAATCTTTAAAATCATCAAAGTGTCAGCCCTCTAAAAAGGTCATTTGACTTATTGACTGCCCTTCGGTTTAAGGGCATACCCTTGAACCATGCATTGAACTGTCCTGTTGAACCAAGCCGTTGAACCAAAAAGTTTCAAAGGTTCAATGGTTCAACCAAGTGCACTGATGAACCTTTGAACCCTTCCATTGAACTTTTTGATGAACCCTACCTTTGAACCAAACCTGTTGAACCAAAAAATGGTTTAACAGTTTGGTTCAAGCATTGCGCGCTGATGCCAAAGGACATAAAATCTGATGAAGTATGAAATAAACCATTGAACTCCTTGCATGAACCAATTCCCCATTGAACTGAAATGTTTAACCTTTTACATTAAATCAAAGCCATTGAACCAAAATTTGGTTCAATGGTTTAAGGTTCAAAGGAGCGCACCGATGAACCAAAAGCCAAGCCCGATGAACTCTTTGCATTAAACCGAATGTTGAACTAAGGTATTGAATGGGTTCAATGGTTCAAAGATGCTGACTTTTCTTGTGATTTTCTTCAGACTAGAGCTTGAAGAAGCCTTGTAAAACCTAGAACTCTTTGAACTAATTCTCCATGCACCAAAGGACTAACTTGTAGAGTCTGTAGATTTAGACCTGTAGAGTCCATATAAATTCTATAGAGTCCATAGAAATGAATAAATTCATGCAAAATCAAAAAATGAAATAGCCTAAAACAACAAGGATAGGAGGGGACTGATTTTTTAGCCTGTTGGGCAAAAAATGGTCAATAGTGTTATCACTAAGAAATCCATATTTTCCTTTTCCCAAATCATCTAGACCTTTTTAGACCACTTTTTGATTAATATATCTAATAAGGTCTCCATCATCAACTTTTACTCCATCAATAAATTTGATCTTGATAGAGAGGTCTTATCAACTAACTATCTTTCTCTTTGCCCCAACCTAAGTGGATTTAAGTTTTCTCTCAGGCTTGTGCCCAACACATCACCCCTACTCTATATGTTCAAACCTTTAGAACCTTTGATGAAGCTTTCAACATGGCATGTAAACTAGAAATCAAAGCCATCAATGAGGGAAAGTTGAAACTAAGAAACAAAAACTCTAGATTCAAATCTAAAGACCCTTCCCCATCCAAAACCACTAACCAATCTAACTACCCTAACACCAAACCAAAATCATCCATAGACATTGTTATCCTTAAAAATAATCAACCTCTTTTCGTCAACCAACCCAACCAAGCCAACTCCTCTAACCCTTCTAGCTCCTCCAATCAACAAACCCAAAATCAAAATCAGGCTACCCCTAAACAATACGCAGGGGATTCATATGATTCAATTTTGGACAAGTTTCTCAAGTCCAACATTATACATCTTCCCCCCATCAAACCTTCTCAACAATTCAAAGCTTTTCTCCTTGTACTTGCTTGGTACAATGAGAGTAATCTATGTGCTTTCCACTATGTCATTAGACATGACATTAGTAGGTGTAACACCTTCAAAACCATTTTCCAAAACATGATTGATAAAGGATAACTTGCATAGGATAATCCTATTGCACCCCTAAATCAAACATTTGACATCTTTCGACAACCTTTTCATAATCATACCCCTTTTACCAACCATGATTATAAAAAATTAGAATCATCTCACACTCATTAGATCCATATAGTAAATGTAATTATTAGTGAACCTATCATTGATGAAACCATTACCTCAACTACCTCTTTCTCCACTCCACTTATTAAAGTGGTGGAGTCACCCTCCTTTCCTTTGGATACCCAAATAAAGGAATCAACCACTTCCTTTCCTTCACTTGATGAGATATAGACTTACCCACATCTCCTTTGATATAACTACCAAAAGACACAACCATTACCATCACACCTTCCTCCCACATCATGGAGCCAGCCACAATCTCTTTATAAACCATTCCACAAGGAGAGATCACCTTATCTACTCCTTCCATGAAGGAAACATCCTCCTAAATATTGGAACCTTTCATCAAGGATAAGGGAGATAAAACCATTCCATTACCTCAACCTATGGGCCTAATCTTTGAATTCAATGCCCAAATAACCAAACCAACTTACAAACCCTTCTCTAGATTGGTCCAAAGCCTAGAATTCTCTTCTCAACCTGATATAGACCAAGCCACCTTTTGGCACCATCTTGGGCTCCCATATAAAAATAAGTAGGAACCTTTGACCTCAACTTCATCCACCCCATATTCAATCACACCTATCCTTAAACCTATAATCACCTCAACCCCTTCATCAAAAACATTTTTTCCCAAAACTATGGAAGAACCATCCAAACCATCTCCATCCAAAATCATCAAATCACTTTACACCTCTCTAATCAAACCTATCAAGAACCTATGGATGCTTCCTACTTCTATCCTTATCCACCCATCTTTGAAGTTGGACTTAACCCCATCTAGTCCACCAAATAAAAAATTAATCAAACCAACCAAGAAGGTCGATCCACCTAAATTCCTACCTAGAACTAGAACCATACCATTCGCTTCTCTCTTACCTTCTATCTTAGGACCCCATCCTTCTTCCATCCTAGGATATTATACTTCTATCAATAAGGCTAACCCTAGTAAAACTACCTAAGATAAACTTCCCACTTTTATTATACCTTTACCTAACCCCTCAAAAACATCAAACTCCCCATCATTCTTAACCAAATTATCTACCTCTACCTTCCCACCTATCGCAAACCTTCATTATCTCAATCACCCACCTCCAAATATTTCACCTTTAAGCCTTTTATCTTAAAAAAATCAAAAATAGATAACTGTAATCATACCCACCTACTAAAACCATTCTACCACCCATAACTCTTGAGGTGAAGCCTACTTCTAATAAATCTCCCACATCAAAAACCAAAAGCCCATCACCCTTAACACCTTTTCTCAAATCTTATTTGACCATTTTACAAAGGTTGATACAAACTTATTCCTTAAACCTAACACCTATCAAAACCTTTAATCCTTTGAGTCCTAAACCATCTTGGTTCAATGATAGGATAATATTCTCATACCCTAAGCCACATGGACATGACATAAAGAATTGCAAAGCTCTCCAAGCACTTGTCCATAACTTATGAGATGAGGCTGATCTATTATTAGATGAACCTATCTTAAGACCATTATCAACAAAACCACAAAACAAAGCTATCCAACACTTACCCACTCCTATACTCTCATCCAAGAGTGAGGAGGAACTGAAGCAACCTTCTATCTCAATGCCTCTACTCATCCACACTATCCATATGATCACCTGATCCTAAGCCCAAAAAAAGGATAAGAGAAAGGCCAAAGCATCCATTCCATAGACATATCCTTCTACACCTCAACCTTCTAACCTAACTCAATAACTTTCACTTTCACCTTCACCTTCACAAAAACCCAAAATATACATTTTGAGTGCCTCTATCTTCAATCCTTATAAATCTATCCAATGAGTAATTATAAAATACCTTCACCTGACACTAGTGAAGATGAGCCTATACAAACTAATCAACACCTCACCCCATCACCACCAAGCACTGATATAGGCCCTTTAATATATAGAGGTCTAACCTAAAGACCCTCAACTTCTTACATATTTTATCGAAACTCTTCAACTTTCCATCCTTGTCACCTTCAAGGATTAAAAAATACCCTCTATTCATCTTGAAGATCCTAATCCTTCCCTCTTCACCACTACATACATCAATCAAACCCACATCAAGAGGGTGATGATTGATGAGGGATATAGTATAAATATTATCTCCTCTCATGTTTATGACCAACTCTAGCTGTCAAAGAATATCATGTTGAAAACCATAATGATACTTCATTCTTGTAATGATACTATGGCAACAACCTTTGGGATATTTGTCCTTCACATCTACTTGGGACCTCACATGATTTTAGATTTATTTTATGTCATAGAAGTTGAGTTATAATAGAATGTCTTACTTGTATTCCCTTCGATCCACTCTATGAGCTATGTCCCATCCACCTTTCATCGATGTGTCAATTTCAAACATGAGGGTTAGGTCATCACTATAAAAGCTGACCCTATTCCTTTCACATCTTGTAACATGACATATCGACCCAGTGCCATTATTTTTCATCACTCATCCATCTCACCACTAACCAAAAATAACTCTACCCCTACCATAGATGAATATTTAACTAGCTCATATATCCCTTCTTCTTATATCCCTATAGAGGACCCCTTGAAACCGATGTTCTAACATATCTTATTGGGAAAGTATCATATTTTGGCATTGGATGCCTTCCTAACTCCTCAAGAGTATGGGAATATTGACTATAATATTGGTTATGATCCTAATATTTAAACCATAATTCATTTTGGGCTTCCAAACCACCAAACCAATTTCATTAATGGTAGACTATATCATCTGCTTCTCACTTCCTTCACCACCTATTCTATCAGGCCATTTACCTTTGATTTTTCTTATTTAGACAAATCAAAATTTTCCAAATTGTACCTTCATGAGTGTGGCTAGAAGGGATTAAACCTTGACCATTATGAGCATAGATCCCACAAGTTACCTTTGATCAAAACCTAGAAACCTCATGAACTATTTGGCCTTGGGTTCATCCCACTAGAAGAACCCACCAATTCACCCCAAACCCATCACCACCATTGAGGAAGACATTCCATCCTCACCAACCCTCTTTCAAACTTTGAGGATTTCAAAATCACCCCTTCTGATTTTTTTAGTTAATATCATTATTTTGGGCCCTTTGACCTATCAAAAGGGCTATCAAACTAAAACCTTTCATTTAATTAATCCTAAAATGGTAGAAAATAATTCTTCTACCATCTAGACCATCTAATGTGAAGACAATGATTCCATTCTAACCTATCTTGGTGTAGAGGATTATTCTGTCCACAAATCCCTTCCTCTTGAAAACCAAACTATGTTGAATGAATCCACTATTAAGTTCAACTTGGGTACTCAGGATAACCCTTTCATTATGAAGATCAGTCAATCCTTAGATTCCTCAGAGGAACTAGATTACCCTTCCTTCCTTCATGATCAAAGCATAACATTTTCTTGGTCCTATTAGGATATGCCTAGAATTGACCCTTCCATAGCTTTCCATAACATCATCATCCATCTCAATGCTAATCCTGTTAGGCAAAAGCTTTGTAGGATACACCCTCGTATTACCCTTCTAGTCAAAGAGAAGCTTTAATGCCTCTTATCTATCGAATTCATCCAACCCATTAACTACCCCTAATGGGTTTCCAATATTATTCCCATCACTAGATCCATAGGGATACTTTTCCTCTGAGTTGACTATCATGACCTCAACCTTGCTTATCTAAAGGATGACTTCCCTTTGCCTAATATCAACCAACTTGTTAATCTTACTGATAATCATGAGATGTTGTCTCTTATACATGGTTTCTTAGGATATAACCAGATCTTGATTACACTCAAATATTAGCATAAGAATTTTTTCATCACCCCATGGGGAACCTTCTTCTATAGGGTCATTCCATTTGGTCTGAAGAACACTTGAGAAACCTACCAATGTGTGATGACTTACATATTCGATGATCTCATCCACAAAATTGTAGAGGACTATGTAGATGATCTCCTTGGGAAATCCAAATATCACAAGGATCATTTAGAAGTTTTTAAAATTATCCTTAAGTACCTAATCCATTTTTATGTCTAACTCAACCCCAAGAAATATGTTTTTAGGGTCTTATCTAGAAAGCTTCTAGGCTGTATCATCTCTTTTTAAGGAATTAAAGTAGACCCTACCAAATTTAGATCAATCCTTGACATTCCACCTCTAATTGACCTTAAGAAACTATGCAACCTATAAGGTAAGATCTAATCCATCTATTTCTTCATCTCTCAGTTATCAGATAGATGTTAACCCTTTCACCATCTTCTCAAGAAAGATTCATCTTTGAAGTGGACTAAGGACTTCCAGTAAGCCTTTGATTCAACCAAAGAATACCTTATTTCTCCTCCCATTCTTATCCCTTCTAAAGAGGAACAACCATAATACCTTTACATCTTTTCCACTAACCATTCTTTAGAGGTAATTCTTTCTCATCATGATAAACAAAATAAAGAGCAAGCTATCTACTATATAAGTCAAACACTTATAGATTATGAGACTTAGTATACCCATATCAAGAAGTTTTACCTATCCTTAGTCTTTTTGGATTCCAAAATTCATTATTACCTCTTAAATCACAAAATCTTTGTCATCACCAACACCAACCCACTCAAGTAAATGCACTCTAAACCATACCAAAACTAATGTATGGCTAAGTGGCTCAGGCTCCTAGCTGAGTTTGACCTTGAGTTTCTCTAGTAGAAGTAAATTAAAGGGAAAGTCATTATTGATCAATTAGATGAAGCTCCTTTTCCAAAAAACTAACCACTTCCTCTTACATTTCTTGACGAGTCCATCGTGACTCTTTCTAAAGATGGCATCATCTACCAAATGACCATGTTCTTTGATGGCTCAAAATGCTAGCATGGTGGGGGTTTCAAACTTATTCCTATTCCCCTAGATGAAAAAACTCTCCCTCTTCATTTCAAACTTCATTTTGAGTGTACCAACAATATGACTAAGTATGAAGCACTAGTAATAGGTCTCTAAACCACTCTATCCTTGGGAGTTAATATGATCAATGTCTTTGGTGATTCCCAATGTGTGGTCAACTAGATCAATGGATCTTAACAATGTAATAATGATGTCCTCAAATAATACAAACACTATTAGATGTAATTTTATCATCATTTGATCATTACCTTATCCAATCTATTATAAGATCTACCAATAAGTTCATGGATACAATGGCTTCCCTTGCTTCCCAGATCCCATTTGTACCTTCCACTTCTAAACTATTTGTCACCATTCATAATTTTATCACACCCTCTTATATAAAATCTAACCTCCCTACCATTTTTAGTGTGGAGGAATCTCCATCAAAATTTTTGTATGAGCAAAGCTTTGACTACCTCAACCTTGAAATCATTCCTCCCAACCTCTCTAGGAGTTCCCAAAGGGTCTTTGTTTAGATTAGCTCTTGTTATACCATATTTGGGGATTTTTTTTATAAACATGGCTTCAATGGCCTCATCTATTACCTATGAAACAATGAAAATTCCCATGCTATCAAGGAAATAGATGATGGGATATGTGGGGGACACTTTAGTGGTCTATTTGTCACTAAACGTATCCTTTACCTTGGATAATATTGGCCCACCCTCAACTAGGACTATTATGATTATGTGAATAAGTGTGTTAAATGTCAGCAACATTCCAATTTACATCACACATTAGCCCATGGCCTTCAAGTATCAAAGAACTTTTTGCCTTTCTCATAATAGGGACTAGATATCATTGGGGAAATCAATCTTCATTATTCATAATGGCATCACTCCATCATCACTACCATGGAGTATTTCACAAAGTTGGTGGAGGATATTCCTCTCATATTTACCAAAGCTAATAAGATAGTTGTCTTGTTTAATCATCATATCATCTATTATTTTCATGTTCTTCATAAGATCATCATCAATAATGGAAACTATTTCAGAAAAAAAGTCTAAGGTCTTTATGATTTATTTGGCATCAAGTTAAGATTTTCCTCACCTTATCATCCATAAGAAAATGGATAGGCAGAATCCTCTAAGAAAACCCTCAACAACATGTTAACCAAAATGGTTAATGCTTCTAGTCAAGATTGGCATCTACACATCCCCTTCACTTTGTAAACTTATCACACTAGCTTTTGAACCTATATAGGTGCTACCCCTTTCTCCCTAGTCTTTAGAGTAGAGGTGGTATTTCCTCTCAAAGACCAAATTACCTCTCTTTGCATATCCTTACATGACATCATTTATAAGAGTGACTATTTTTGAGAGCATCTAGCATAACTTGAGCTACTTAATGATTGTTACCTAGAGATGCTTAACCATCTTTGTGTCTATAAAAAGTGAGTCAAGATCACCTATAAAAAGTACCTAAAATAATGAGAGTTCAACATCAGAGACCTCATCCTAAAGGAAAATCAACATGTAACCAATATGGAGAAAGGTAAGCGAGTTAAGTTTGATTTCAATTGGCTTGGACACTACATCATAACCCATAAGTATGGATTAGGAGCTTATCATTTGTCCTCTCTTAAAGGAAAATAAAAACCTTGGTTTCTTAATGCTTTGCATATAAGTCCTTTCTTTTGTTAAATAAGTATCAAACTCAACTTTTACCTAACTTAAGCTCATCTGTTGATTTATGATATTTTCACCTTCCTCACACCTTAATCATATCTTCTTGAGGATAATAGATTACCACATAGAACCATATGATTAACCATCAAAGTAATAGCCTAATACTAAATATGGGTACCATGGCTCTACCCATGACATGGTTCTCATGGATACTTTTTGTCCCTAATTAGATGTCATCCCATGGTCATTGTCTCTCAAAAGCCTCCTTTGCACCTATCATTAACCTTCTTGTGCTCTAGGTTTTTCCTTCATAATAAACCTTGAAGTCTATATAGACTTGTCCATGTCTAACCTAGCATTAAAACAATTTGGGATGTCAAAATATCAATTGGGTCAAAAATATCTAGCATGTAGACTTCTCCCTTGAAGGACAATTAATAATATGAAAAAATTGAAACATAGACCACTCCTTTAAAGGATGGCTAAGTTGAATTTGTCAAATTAATCATTTGAAGCTTTTCACATCGATCAGCTTCACAAACCTATCAAACCAAAGCAATAAAAGGACCCTATATCAAAATCAAAATAATTTATCCCAAGAAACTATAATCATCTTTCATATATATCATCATTAGACTTCCCACATTAATTAGTTTACATCTTGCATTAAAACATGGACTTGTCTACTATGGTTCTTAGGTCACCTATGAAAGGGGAAAAACAACGCTCAAGAAGGATAAAATAACCTTCACACCACCTATCACCTATCTCCCCTTTGTACCATATACAAATCAAGGGATTTAGAGCTTAAATGACATGATGTGATCAAGACACCTTTTTACCAACCAATGCATGCTAATGTAGAGAATTTTAAGGGATTATGTTCCTTACACCAATATAAATATGGGTCTTGTTTTATCTTTTTCCAATGAAGAAACATCATGCCTTTTCCTTATCCTCTCGTTATTGGTTCATGCATTCACTTAGACACATGTATCATGTTTTTCATCTCTTTCCAACATCTAGTTTTGTTAACTAACTTTCTTTATGTGCTATCATCAATAATATAATTATAAATCATAAAAATACCATAAACATCACATCATCATAGCATCATAAACATGTATAGAACATAAACCACATTACATCTATAATCATAAACCACATCACATGTCCATGAACAATAACCATAATCAAAACATCATAACTATATATTAAACAAAACATCACATCATCATAATCATGTAAAATTTTCATCATAAACATCATCCATAATCATCATATGCCAAAGCTAGTGAGTATATATCCCATAAATCATGAACCATAAAATCACATATATATATCATCATCATATCATATACATCATGACTCCTCAAAATAAAATAGTACATGTAATAATGTGCATCTCTCTCTCTCAAAACATATAAATCTCATTGCATCATCTCACAATATGGTATAAAAATAATATACACCTATACATATCATATCATAGCCTATGCCCTCTGGGCACCACTACCATGTGGTGCTTTCCCCCTTAAGGTGCATATGTATCTAGATGTAGATTTGGCCCATTGACTTGGTGTTGCCACACTAGTACCACTTACCAAGATAGCTCTATACTCACCCCATTGGGACTCTGCTAAGTAGTGAGTGAAGACTATCACCTCATAATACCATAAATCTTGTATATTGGCTATATACCTATATATATCAATGGTCCCTATTGGAATTGCTAGTGCTATTGTCACTCCTTTAGTCTATTTCAAATAATCTCACTCTTGGGTGACCTAGACTAGTGTAGCCCTAGCCTAGTCCCTCTCACCTATCACAATGGATAGCTAACCCTATAATGTAGTAACTTGGGCTTATAATGTATCCACCTAACCCTATAAAGTTATGACTTGTGCCTATGTAGTGGTTAGCACTACTCTTATTTATCCTTTAGGGCCACCTCCCTATACTTATACCTATGAAACCCCACTAGATGGGTCTACATATATAAGCTACCTGCCCCCATCATCCCATCCAAAATATATTAATACATAAAGGTCATAATACTAGGCCATATATCCACCAACAAAACATGTGTCATCAATATCTACTCTATCAGGCAGCTCCTCAAAATCAAGAATCATCTCCACTAGATGCAGATTTGGAAGCAAAAACTTAGCATCCTCTTACCTATACCTTAGGAATGGACCTAAAATCCCTTGTATCAAGCCAAACCACTAGTTTAAAAACCTAACCCTAACCTACCCAAAAAAAACACCCAAAACTCATCCCAACTTAAAATACACCTACCTAATACTTACACCACACTCCCTCAACCTACATAACCCTTCCAAATTCATTTTCACCTATAAATTCAATAAAAATAACCTATAAACAAAATACCTATTGGAAAACCCAAACCCCTCCCCAAACTAATCATAAATCAACAAAATTTAACCAATAATGACCAAATTAATCTATTCTACCAAATTAATACAACCCCTTCCTCCTTATTCCTTCATCGAGGAGGAATCTTAGGTCTTACTGCCTAGATGTGCTACTATCCATCCTATATCCTTAATCTAACACTCTAGTCAAAATCAACACAAATCTCACACTCAACCACTTAACAACCACCTCATCATCACTATCACACAAAACACCAAGGATAGAGGTATACACAAGAGTCAAAAATCAAGTGAGTGAAAATGGAAAATTTAAAAAAAAAATTAAACCTATACAATTTTAAGGTTTTGTCCTTGACCATTGATGGTTAGGGTAATCACTGAGGTTATATTTGATATCCCTGATCATCAATGGTCTAGATGTCATTTTTTCAAAAAAAAAAACATACTCATTTGGTAGCTACCTTTGGATATTTCCTTCTCTTCCTACCTAACCAACCACATCCACCTTGATGTTGTCCATTTTGGCCCAACCTATCACATATTTTGTGATGACCCTATCTTGGTCCTTTTGACTACACTAACCAACATTTCCATGTTAAACATTTGAACTTGGACCACTTAGTGCACACCAAACCCTTTATGTTTTCCCTAAGATCATTTCCTACCTTAGATACCTATGAAAATAATGACCCTATCTAGGAGACTTGATAGGAATAACCTGATCAGCTATGCCTAATGATGTGGCTTAGTTACCCCAGTACCAGTCCTTCTAACACTAAACTTATTTTTAATAACCATGGTAACTTAGTCTATTCATGATCTTGGATATATTACTTATTCACATTTTGTGCACATGTTTATGCTTCAAATACCTAACCATTTTATCACCAACCTCATGACTAATAATAACCACTTATCAAACCTATACCTGAGTCTGCTTCACCTCATCAACTCTCAGTTTGAGTGGGAACACCTCCTCCTATACTCAAGGCAACTAAACTTTTGACCCATAATCTATTTTTTATTTATATCTTGTTGAAACAAAATTCATAACAAAAAGGGGGAAAATTTAGACACTATAAAACCTCACATGATGGTTCTAGATTTTGAAACACCCCTAGATCAAACCATCACCCAACCTCTGACCATAACCCTAATTCAAGTTAGATAACTAGATAAACCAACTCACTAACCTATTTTTTTCACTTAACTTGACCTTATAAACTTTACTACCAATAGTCACCATGACCACTGATTACCACTAACCATCGATGGTTAGGTGCCTACCTCCTAGGAACTCAAACTCAATCCATGGCAAACCCAAACACATCACAATTTAATTCATGTAGTAAGCTAATGCATCAAGAATTAAATTTGTTTAATGAGTTCTACCCCTCTTATAACCCTCATCTCCATCTCTTTTTCCTTTAAAGGAGAGGATTAGGAGGTGAGAAAAGGATCCATTCATCAAGAGAGTAAAAAAATTTAGCAATCAAGTAATCAAGCCATCAACCAATAGTTATTAGGAGCTTCTAACATCAATTAATTATTTTCATGTCTTCACTCCAAAAAGTTAATAATTATGATAGAGACTTGAACATCTACCAAAATTATTCTTTAGGAAAAGTACCATTACTCTATGAAAATTACTTCTTTGTCTACCATCAGCTACTAAACAACTAGTTAAGTATACTTATGCTTCCTAAGTTCTGATTACTTAATTTTTAACTCAGACCCTCCTATATTATATATTATATCCTTTTATCCCTAACCAAACCTTTAATGATAACTAGCCTCATCATACAAAGATTTATACAACACTTCTCATAACCCATAATAACTGATGATGGTCACCTTGACCACCAATGGTCACCTTCAACCATTGACAGTCACCCAACTTCCATTGGCCATGTTAACCACTGTTGGTCACCTTAACCTTTGATAATCACTATGATAAGAAATAATATTAAGTTATTTCCACCTAATTATCCTCAACCAAATTATACTTTTTTCTTTCTACCTATTTATAGAGTCCCCACCTATTTTTTAAACCTAACCTAGCCTATTTAGCATTAGTATTGACCCTCTTATTTATATAATTAGTCTATTTCCTTTATTAAGCATTTATTTATTCTTGTATTTACTTTTAGTATTTTATATCATTTGATTCAAGTATTCCATCTTTATTTAATTTAATTTAAATGTTCTAAGAGAGTGAATTGGTAACCTCCTAATTAGATCATGCTTCTTGGATCTAGGTTATTCTAGGCAATCTACCTTGCTATCCATCTAACAACCCCTTTTCTCTAGTATTTTATTATCTATAGGTCATTCTTTCCAAGACAACGAGAAAATCTTCAAAATCATCTAGATCATACATACATAGACAAATAATCTATTCTACCATACCCATATTTAGTTTCTTACTTCTTTTTTAAACTAGAAAATAAATTTAAATTGAGAGAAACAACATGTTCATCACTTGATACGGTGGTGGTTTCATGTATGATTCATTTGTATGAAAGGTATTACAAGTGAAGTAAATTTATATTAATAGAAACAAGTATTCTCTTAAATATCATGTATTTGATTAGAATATTGAGACAAAGTTTATATATATATATATATATATATATATATATATATATATATATATATATATATATATATGTCTAAATTAGTTTGTTACATGAAAAAGACACATAGTTAAGTTTGTGCATGTATACAATACCATATTATATAATATGAATTTTGAAATACCTTTTAACATGTATTTACATTATAATGTAGTTCATCTTGTGTGAATAATAATTAAGTTTTTGTGCTAGGTTTTTTTTCTCAAAATGGTTTTCACTATATATATATATATATATTTGTGTCTATATGTATTGTTCATATTATGTTTGTGTTATTAATATTTTTTATTTAAAATTTCCCATCCCCCCTCCCTAAAATTAATGTTTGTGTATAAGTTATTCCCAACATTTAGTAATAAACCTTGGTTATAATATTTATATATTTTGGCACACCTTAAGAAACTCAACTTTTTTAAAGTGTGAGTTATGTGGAGAATATTTTGTGAAAATAATGAATGGAAGAAACATGATATAAATTGAGAAGTTGAATGGTAAGAGATTTTAGCTATGTAAACTAGGGACTAGGAAATCTTGATTAGAAATTATCAATATTTTTTCATGTTAGATATTATACTGATTGGTATGAAACTAGAATATTGGGACAAGGTTGATAGTAAAGAGATAAGATATATAGATAATACTATATCTATTTGATTAAATTCTATTAAATGTATCAAATAAAAAGACTAAAAATATTATATGGGATAAAATGGGAATCTTTTACTAGACAAAGTCACATGTGAACAACATTTTATTGTGAAATATAAAATGTTCATTATTAATAAATGAGGGTGTCTTAGATTCAGATCACATGACCTCTTTTAACACTATGATTATCTATTTGACATATATGAATATAAATATTTAGGAATAATATAGGTGTATCATGTTACTATTATATTTGATAGTCTCATGGGATAATTTATCTATGCATATGTTGGTGGTGATGGATTTCTAGGAGACAACTCAACTTACCAAGTTATGGGAAGAGGTAAATTGATGTTGGGATTATGATGTTGGAGGATCAAGACTATCCCAGGTGTCTTTCACATTATTAACCTCACTAGGAATTTAATAAATGGTAAGGATAAATTATGTTGGTTTTCTAGTGTCATTCAGTATATATGTGTGTAAGATGGTTCATAGAGCCATGGTTTTATAAAGGGGAATGCATTTAAGTGTTCTATTTATAATTGATGTGACTATTGATAAAATTTCTTGTAATGGATCTCTTGTTCCTAAAATTAAAGATAAATAAATAATGTATTCATTGGATATGATAGAGGGTACCATGATTTGGTAGTAGAGACTAGGTAATATCAAACATAATGGCATGCACATGTTTATAATAAAATATATGGAGGAACGTATGGAAAATTACCCCTTAGATTTAAAATTATGAAAACACTACGTCTATGAAAATAAGGGTTAGGTAAAGTTCTCCAATGGTGTTACACATGAAAATGAAATCTTACAAAAGATCCATAGTTATGTGTTTGGATTGGTTTAGATTAAATCAATAATAAGATATATCTACTATGTGACCTTCATAGATGAATATACTTACAAGAATTGGGTATACTTCATTATAAATAAATATTAAGTTTTCAATAGATTAAATGAGTTTAAAAACCTTTTATATAGCTATATGGAGAAGAGGATCAAGGTGTTGCACACAAAAAATGGGGGTGAGTACTGATTTAAGGAGTTTGATTAATTATGTAAGTAGATAATTTTTCAAGGAAAGAAGATAAATCATATAATTTATAAAAAAATATGAGTTATAAGGAAGATTAATAAAATGTTTATGGATAAATCCTAGATCATTCTCAGGGGTGTGCATTTTTAGAAATAAATTTGGGATGAATAAATTATTACTAGTTTTTACTTATTCAACCAATCCAAAAAACTAGTATTGGTTAACAAGAATCTACAAGAAGTATGGATAGGTAAGAATACATCCTTTAAACATATGTGCATTTTTAATTGCAATTTATACTATCATATCCCAAATGAAAAGAGGTTGAATATTGAAATCATATCTATAAATTATATCTTTATTGGGTATGGGGTTCTTTAAAATTCTATAAGATGTGGCATCCCAAGATGAATAAGGTGGTATATAGTTAAAATGTATTTTTTATGGAAGTTCACAAGGCTCCTACACATGATGATATAATGAACTAGCCAATGGAGGAAAGGGAAAGGAACAAGTTGACATAGATGTTTAAGAGTTTTTATCTAGGTATGGTGTGATGGAAAATGAATCAAAAAATTCACAAAATAGGAAGATCTAGATACTCCTACTTGGAGGAAATCATAATAGGTGAAAAAATTCTCAAAATATATAACACAGCAATTTTTTGTTCTAAAATATTATTATGAGTGACTAATAATGATGAACACAAGATGGTGAAGGAAAATATATATTTCATAGATAATAAGTACTAGAGGATATCTATGAAGGATGAGATGGAGTCTCTATATTAGGAATGAGACTTTGGTTATAGTGAAATTACCTCTTGGATTAATAATTGTATGATAAAATTTGGTTTTCAAAAGGAAACAATATACACAAGTAAAAATTGAGAGGTTAAAGGCTCACCTATCTAAAAAAATATTCTCTCATATTTATGGAATTGTATTGGGTTATACTTATCCTATCATGAAAATGACTTCAATCATATTTATTTTAGTTACCACTAATAATTTTAATATCTAAATTGATCAAATGGATGTGAATAAAATTTTCAAGCATGGGAATATTAAAGAATAAATATAAATGTCACATCCTATTATGTTGAAGGTGAATAAGAGAGAGTAATTAGTCAATAGACTAAATAATTCCATGTATGGATTGAATCAATAACACAATGTGAAATAAAAAGCTACACATTTATGTGGTTGGACTTTAACATGTGCATAGTAATGTTGATTTTTGTGTTTACTACAAGGAATATGGTGATCACATTTTCATAAAATTTATCTATATGAATGAAATGAAGATAATCATAAATGACATGGTCATGATTAAATAGGTAAAGTCTAAATTTTATATGTAGTTCAACATGAAGGTTTTTAGTGTTGCAATATTTATCTTAGGTATGGAAATAAAATGATATCTTATTAACAAAAATAACTTGTTAGATCATAATAAGTATATTGATATCAAATTTTTAAGGTTTTAAATGCATTATATTAAGATGGTGTGAACCCATTTCTTGGTTGGTTATAATTTGATTTAACTTTTAATGGTTATGGAGTTTAAGGCCTAAGCTGTTAAAGGCCCTGAGTATAGTAAATCAGGGTATAAAATATGTAACAAATAAAACCACTAATTTTAGAAATAATTGACTTAATTTAATACTTATAATAATATAAATGAATAACAAAAATATTTACTTAGATGTAAACTACCTAAGACAAAGGATTTTGAAGCTAAAACCTAGTACAAGAGATAGTTTGAGTGTTGTAAACAAGATCCAAGTGTCAAAAACCCACCTAGACTATAACATCATATCTTAGATAGTAGCTCTATGGTGATAGTGTCCATTTCTGTGATAATTTACTCTATGTAAAAATTTATATGTACTTCTAGGAATAGTTGTGTCTTAGTTTGCTAAGCCTATTCTTGCACAAGCACACCCTACTTAACTATTTGTGACCTATTTTAACTAATTTTATATGCAAACCTTAGACCTCTAAGTGATTAGGGTATTGATTAGAAAAATTAACAAAAGTGTGATATTATAAAGGTATGATAGACATCTTCAAAACCTTGATGTGATGAGAGCTTCCTACATACCAATACTCAAAGGAGGGATCAAGTACAATGTAGTTTTACCCATCTAAGTGCTAGTGCAAGTGCAAGTAAAGATAGTAAAAATGTTGCTTTTATTTCTTTAAATGAGGATTGAGTTTATAAATATATGTATTATAAGATTAAGAATTCTTTATATGACTATATGTAGAAGTAGGGTAGAATAAGGATAAATAACCTTGATTGTACACAACTTATTCTAAGATTGTTTGTGTGTACTTGCATTTGATTTCTATATAGTGAATAAAGGGATAAACATCATGTATATATACTAATGTGGTGCCTATATATGGTTTGAAATAGGTCTAGGATAACCCTAGGTGTCTCTGGGATTGAAAATAAATTTATTGGGGCTAAAAAGAGAGAAAATGATAATAACACCGAACTGGGACACTAGTGTAGGGTTCTAATGTCCAAAGTATGGAGCTAATGTCTAGGTGGAAAGACCTGAACTACTAGGGACATAGATTCCTAAGAGAGGGTCTAAGACTAATTTTTAGATGTATATAGATGTGTAAGGCCCACACAAAAGTCAAATAAGTGTTTATATAGGTCCAAAGATAGGTATAGGGCTAATCTAGGGATGGGTGGTATTAAATAACACTCATTTAACTTAAGTGACATTTTAGATGACTACATTTTACCCCCACTTATTCTATAAATGCATCAAATTTAAATGACTAGGATAAAGGGAAATAATCTACCCAGACATACTTAACAAGAAAATCCCATGAATCAAGATTTGAGTATGTGAAGCATTCTCCATTGTGTGTCTTACAAATGAAACATGTATAGATCAATACTTAATATATATATGAAAATCAAAGACAAAAATGATTAAATAGATAAAATAAAGAAAAGGAATAAATACACCTTACTAAATATGTGAACCAATTCATAAACCTGGTGACATCCTATCTGTGTATCTAGTCATCAATTAGTGAGAAGCTTGGATTGAGTTGAATGGATTTCTCAATCCATATGTTTGGGTGGTTCAATAACTCAATTTGTCCTTGAATCCATTATTTACCAACCATTTTGGGTACATCATAACCTATGAATAGATTAGATTAGATAGATGGTTTATCCAACCCTCTTATGTAGGAGGTTCAAGAAATTAAGTAGATAATGACTCCATCACTACCTACCCCTATGTATTATATGCATCTATAAATAAATTTGTGTAATGTAGCTAAATATGTTTCATTGCAACTAAAATTGTATATAATGCTTTTATGGCCAATGAAGAACTCTAGAATGAAAATCAACTCATGGGCCTTTCAAGCACTCAGGTATGTAACTTAGGGACTACCTTATAATTCCAACCTTTGTATATGGATTAAGGCATCAAATCTGGTACAAACTAGTGAAAATGGTGTTTAGATTAAGAATGTAGATAGTGAGATGGAGTTTTCCTTTCCATCTAAGCAACTAGTGCAAAACTAAAGATACATAAATAATGTGTTATGTGCATGCCCCCAAATATGATATATGCAAATATGGATTATAGATTGGGTTGTAATAATATATATTTGAGTATCTTAAACTGAAATAGTAGTGATCATGTTATGCACGAGGTCCTCAATATGAGCAAATTAGTATGATTTTATGCAAAACTAAACAAAAACTAATAATCTATAATTAAATATGTGCAAACTTGGATGGTACTAACTATACTTTTCTATTAAATCTATATTTTTGTATTTCTAGGGCTACTATAAACTAATTTCATACTTTGGATAATATCACTATAGTGATAATGTACACTTTAGGTGATAGTGTCCAATTGTGTTGTTTTTTTACCAAACTAACTCTAATCTCTATCTGACTTTCTTCCACTATGTTTTCCTAAAATAAAGCTCAATATTTTGTGTTTGCATGATAAAAAATGTACTCTAACTGCATTTAGATGGCACAATCTCTATGAAAAACCTATTTTAAATCCATCTCTTTTGAGGGGAGTTATTGAAACTATGTAAGAACTATCCTTAAAATGAAAAGCTTTGCATGATATGTGTTAGAATGAGAATATATGATATCCACATAATAAACCAATATAATGTGTAGACATGACATGAAAATATAAGATAATATGAGAATAAGTTGGTAATGTATGATGTATGTTATATCTAGAATTCACAAGGCTATTAATATATATACATACATATATATATATATATATATATATATATATATATATATATATATATATATATATATATATATATATATATATATATATATATATATATATATATATATATATAACAATGTAAGCATTTGTTTGAATAACAAATCTAAGTAATAAACTAAGTAACTACTTAGGGCATGGGTGATGATGTCCATCAAGTCACCTAGGGAGGAAGGGAGATACATAAGGCCCCTCATGGCATATAAAACTTGAATGTGTAACAAGAAAGATATATGTTTCATGGCCATGATGAATACATTAAATCATAAATACAACACACATGATGAATACATTAAATCATACATACAAGGGACATGTTAGCATGTCACTAAATCTTAGAAATCAATACATAAAAGGATTATGTTTAAATTTCCTCATATACAAAAATTAAGTAGTTTGTCATGAATCCACATGGAAGGACATGTTTGAATGTCCACATACATAATTAATAATTAATACACAAGTACATGAGAGCCTTTCCAAAGCATGCATACAATGAAAGGATGTGGCATAGAGTTTTAGAATAATGTCATATGATAATTCCCTTAGTTAAATGGAGAATCATAGAGACAAAATAAAGTTTAAAAAATTAAATGTATAAATTAAAGTATGAATGAACATGTGGTACAAATCTATGTAAGAGTAAATATGTACATAAACTAAGTCTAGAGTAGTAGTAGTTGGTAAAAAATTTGAATAGAGTAGGATGGTTAATATAAAGATATAAACAATGTTAAATTTTTGATATAAAATATATAAATATGTATCCTAACAATCATAACTATGTATAGGATTAACCCAAATGGGTGAATGTTTCAAATGAGGAACCTATGTATGTGTTCCTAGTGGGTAGATAGTGGAAAATCTAGATCTATGTGGAGGGCCTGAGTCCTGTAGAAATCTATAAACACTCAAAAATAACAAGTTAATAATGTATTTATGATAAAATTGACTAAACTAACATAGATATAATATGTAGTACCTATAAATTATAATAAATGTAAATATGGAAAGGCATATAATCTATGATTTGTATTTTCTGAGAAAATATTTGAATTTTTTTGTGGTTTTGACACAATAAATTATTTTTATATTTTATGCATATGAACTATGTACAAATAACATTAAAATTAAACTATATAAAAGGATCCATAATAAAGGAAACTAATTACAAGTAAGGAGGAAGATACTAACCAATGAGTCTCACAAGAGACTCACTATCAAGGTGTCATGTATCAATCAAAGGAAGAATGATCATGTGTGCTATGCAAAAAGGTATCTTAGGTCTAAGAATCAACTGTAATGAGTGATTTTCATCTAACATTATCTATGGAATGGGGATATAATTATTTGAAGATAACTCAATTGGCCTATGAACTAAAGGGATCTTAGGGACCCATTAGGTATAAGATATTGTAGATGACATGGATGTTCTATGTTGAGAATTTTTGGAGATCAATAAAACTAATATCAAATGAAAAGGGTAAATAGAGGCTCTCTATAATATCCTATAAAATTTATTAAAAAAATGGGCCTCTCTAATAAGGGTCTCTATGGGAGATTATGCATACATGGTAACACTATATAAGTAAACCTCACTTGCACTAGTGGCTCAACTAAAAGTTATGGTGTGTTAATGAAAACTATAATTGGAATTGTAATTAGTGGCTACTGTGTAACTACCTATAAGATGGGTAAAGGATACTCATATGGAATTCCCTAAATTTTAACTACCTTATTAACATGTATATACTTGAGGAATATATGTATGGTGGATGGAATGGATTGAAGATGTTGTATCCATGACTTACCCAATAACATGTCAAATGTGCCTGCACTAGGTACAACTAAGAACCTAGTGGCCACATGTGTTGGCCAAACCTATAACGAGAGTAAAATATCCCCAATTGAGCTCCAAACATAGACATTTAAACCATGAATAAATGTATTGGTCAGAGAAATGTCCTACTCTAAATAACCCAAATACTATATAAGTGTAATGGTACACATGTTAATACTCAACCCATTATCAAACATGACACTTTGAAGAGGATGATGATCAATATAGGCTCATAAAAATAGTATATATAAATGTTAATAATCATCAAAAATATCCTAATATGATAAAGTGATGAGAATTATATTTGGCATTGTAGTATGATATACACTAATGACATTATCTAGGGGGTGTTTTCCTCAGTAGGAGTATGATAGGATGATAGAGGTGGATGTTCCTGATATGTATAGTGAACACATGAAGTGCATCTTACATCATTAGTTATATGTTTTGGAAATGGATGTGAATTTTTTTTCATTTCCTTAGCTTCTATTTTTTGAACTTTAGGTGCCTCTGTAGGTATTCCCACATCAATTATATTAGCCTCTATCAAATCCTCTATCTTATGTCTCAAACTGATGCATCTATTTGTACTATGGCCTAGTGCCTTGTGATAGTCACAAAATTCATTGGAACCATAACTATTTGGAAGAGGCCTAGTCATGTCAACCTCTTTGATGGGAGGGAGAGATGTGAAATTTCATTCTAAGAGATGTAAAAAATGTGCCAGTGATTATGGAAGATTTGTGAAAAATATCCATGAAGGAGATGATAAAACTATGCAAGGAGGTGGCTCTAAATAGTTAATTATGGCCTTTTGATCATTGTTGTTTTTTAGTGGGCCTTATTTTATATGGGGTATTATTATAACTCTTACTAGTTAAATCTGATTTAGATGTGTACTTTAATTTTCCCATAGAGAGAATCTTGACTTCCATTTATTTCATTATATGGCATAAATATATGAATGATGGAAAATTCTTGAATAATATAACTTCATGTAATGCTAGTAATAAACTTTGCTTGAATCTAGATTGGAGTTATCTATCTGCCATGGGGATCATCATCTTTGCCAATATATTTTTATATTACAAGACATATTCTACTATAGGATTATTGTATTTTTTCTAAATTTAAGGTACTTGAGCATATGAAACCTTATCATTGATGTTTATTAAAAAGTGTGCCAAAAACATATCTACCAATAAATTTAATATTATGATGGACTAATTTTGAAGATCATAGAACCACCATAAGGCATAGTTCTTTATACTATAAGGGGAAAAGCTAATAAGGAGCTAGTTTTTATAAATGTAGTCCAAATGTGTTAAGTGGAAATCTCATAGATGGTGCTTTGGGTAACCCTTACCATCATACAATGTAATCTTGGGTGCCACAAATTTGGATGGAAAAGGGCTTACCACTATATGAGGTGCCAAATGTCTATGTAAAATAACATAAGAATCCAAGGCATGAGATGTCCTATTAGAACCTTGATGAACATGTAACACCCTAGCTTATAGATCATGGATCTCATGCATAAGGGATTGTACATCTAGAGAGGAGGAAATAGTCATAGGAGGTGTTGGAATTGTTTACGTTTTCCTAGTTAAAATAGGTTGATGTACATTTTAAGCTAACCCAAAGTAGGTATAACAATATTAACATCTGGGGGACTAGAATACAAACTATTATTGTATTTATGAATCTCTTCATGGATAATATGGATAAGTTCATCTTTCATATCAAAATTTTTAGGAATGTAAATTTAAAATTACCTCTTATTGGTCTCATTGAATTGGTTATTGAATTTTACCATTTTATGTTTGAAATTAATAAAACAAAATGTTGTATATTATTAACCTTTTAATTAATTTTTATCTATTAAATATTACCAAAATAAAATAATAAATTAGATCTGAGAATCTAGAATTAAATTATAAGCATAAATAATGGATACAAGACCTAAGAGCATCTAAGTATAGGGTTTGTGAAGTATTTGAAGTAAGTGAAGTTCAAAAAATTATTTAACTTTTAAGGGTTATAGAGTTTAATCCCTTTGGGTATAAATATAGTAAATAATTATATAAAAGATATAATGAATACAACCACTAATTTTTAAAATAAATTACCTAATATAAAAATTTTGATAACAACAATGAATAACACAAATAAGTACTTAGCTAAAAAATACCTGAGATGAAGGATCTGGGAGCTAAAATTGGTACATGATAGGGTTTGATTATTGAAAATAGGATCCAAGTGTTAGAAACACTCCTAAATAGTAAAATAGTACCTTGGATAGTAGCATTATGGAATTAGTATCCATTTTTAGTGCTAATTTCATCTATGTAAGAAATAGTTCGTACTTCTGAGTGTAGTTATGTCTGAGTCTACTAATCCTATTCCTTTGTAAATAAACCCTACTTCACTATCTATGACCTATTTTTACTAATTTTTCATGCAAACCCTAAACCTCCATGTGATTAGGGTACTCTATTGGCACTACTAGAAAAAGTGTGATGTTAGCTAGGTAGGATAGACATCCCTTACACCCCACTTTGATGAGATTTGCCTACATACCAATACTTTAAGGAGGGATCAAGCATGATTTATTTCTCCCCACCTAAGTGTTGGTGAAAGTGCAAGTTAAGATAGTATGAATACTATTTTTATTGATTTGAATGAGGTTTGAGACTATAAATCTATTTATTTTGACCTTAGGATGGTTGCAGATGATTATATGTAGAATTAAGGAAGATGGGGATTAATAACATTGATTGTGCACAAATTTTTATGAACTTTTTTGTGTGTATTTGTATCTAATTTCCATATAGATAATAAAGGGATAAATTTAATGTGTGTGTGTATTGATATGGTAATTTTTAAGGGTTTGAAATATGTCTAGTATGACCTTATGTCTTTGTGATTGAAAAGATATCCATTGGGGCAAAAAAAAAAGGGAAAAAGGAAATAACACCAAACTAGAACACTACTGTAGGGCACTAGTGTCCAAAATATGGTGTTAATGTCTAGGTGGAAAAACTTAAGGTAAAATGGGCTTTGATGCCTAAGGGAGGGTCTGAGACTAATTTTGAAATGTTTATGGATGTATAAGGCCTACACAAAATATGGATAAGTGTCTACATAGGTCCTATGATAGGTCTAAGGCTAAGATAGGTGTGGGTGTTCTCAAGTAACAATCATTTCACTCAAGTGAAATTTTATATAACTACATAAGATATAAAATTTGAAGTTTATTAAGACTTATGATGATTTGGATGACATGTTTGAAGTTTAAAATTTAATTATGGTGTGAAAACTATTATACATAATGGTATTCACAGGACCTAATATCACATAAGTAGTGGTAGTAGTTAGTAAATACATATACAATATAAGAGAAAAACATAGGATGGTAGTGAATAGGTTCTTGAAGTATTTACAAGGAACATCTAATCATCTAATATGATATCACGTGACTTATATTTCAATCATGAATTTAATTATATAGGGTTTGTGTGTTTTGATTAGGATAGATATCTTAATTACCATAGGTCTATTAGTGGCTATGTATTGAAATTTTTGGTGGAGTGGTAATTTGGATGATAAACTGACAAGATATTATTGTTTTATCTAACACTAAAGTTGAATATGTTGTACCAAATCATCAATTAAATGAATTAGTTAGGATTATAAGGTTGTTTTATAAACATTATTGGATTATCTTAGAATGATGTAAAGATAAATTATGATAATGAAAATGAAATATGTCTAGAAAGGAACCATGAGTTTCATTCTCCTAAAAAACACATTTATGTATGATGTCATTATTTAAATAAATTAAAAAAAGATAATGTGGGAGAAAGTGGACACAAATTTAAAATTTACATATCCATTGGCGAATGTAGTGATTGCTTATAAATTCTCTTGGTGTTGAAAGGAAATGGGCATGGTTGCCTGAAATTACTAAAGTATGAGTTTTTTATTCCTTATTCAAAGTTTTCATCAGATGGGATATTTTTAGGAATGATTCAAATATTCACTAATATATGCATTTCATAATCTTCATTTATGTTACAGGGTTCTATTCATGTGAGTTGTGCAAGATTATATAGTTTCATAGTGTTATGAGGAAATTTGATTTGATAGTTGTGTAAGGTTTCATTGTGATAAGTATGGTCTGTTAAGGTAGATTTACATGCTAATAAATGAAAAAGTTAATTTACACTTATATAATTAGATTTATAAGACTTTAGAGGTTTTAGTGAGTACTTAGCAACACCATGACATAAACTAATTAAGGATAATTTCATTATCATCAATTGGTATAGTGGGGATTGCATGCATGCTTTATTTGCATTGAAGGTGTTACAAGTGAAATATTTTGGTTGTTATAAGTACAACTATTCTAATTAATACTATGTATTTGATGTAGAATATGAAACTAGAGTTTCATTATGTATGTGTAAAAAAACATTGATGAAAAATACGCATGGTTAAGTGTGTAAATGTATGTTTTAAATTATTGTGTGGTATGAAGGTTTTATAACCATGTAAATTATATTTAAATTGTGAAACAATTTAGTTTATGTGAATAAAAAGTAGGTTTTTGTGTTAGAATTTTACCTAAAAGGGTTTTCCTAATATTAATATTTGCGTGTGTGTGTGTGTGTGTGTGTGTGTGTGTGTGTGTGTGTGTGTGTGTGTGTGTGTGTGTGTGTGTGTGTGTGTGTGTGTGTGTGTGTGTGTGTGTGTGTGTGTGTGTGTGTGTGTGTGTGTGTGTGTGTGTGTGTGTGTGTGCATACTCACACATGCATGTTTGTCATATTATATTTGTGTTGTTAGTATTTATAATTTGTAAATTATCCCTGATAAGTGTGTTGTTTAAAAGTTATTCTTGTCACTTATTGTTGACCATGTGTTTACATGGTGATGCCTTATTACTCCCCTCCATTATTATACTTTTTTATGAAATTTTGTATCTATATGTTTCCCATATTTTATATTTTATATTATTAATTTACTTTAGACATGTTAGCATTATGAAAACTTTAGAATTGAGATATCACTCTTTCAACATTCTATTTTTTTAATGGAATTTGCATATTTGATTTGTTATGATACAATCCCTCGGTTATCACCTTATCTTCCTAAGATTTATCTTAGTTATGTTTTAGACCTTGAGTTTTTTATTCACTTTTTATAGGCCATATAGTCATGTTTGCCCTTTTCATTCTTTCATGTTTCAATTTTCACATCTCATCTATTCTTGTTTCTACTTTTCATGCTTAGTTATTGGTTTCCTTGGGTTTTTTAGTATTAATTCATCCTTTAAAAATCTTGATGCCAAATTTATATATGTTTTATATTATTCCTTAGATATTATATTTATTATTTATATTTATCATTCCTTTATTTACAAAATTTCTAGGTTTTATAATCACATTCTAAGAGCTTTTAACTTAATTCCAGTGATTTTATATCTTGAATACACATGTATTACATTTATTATATTTGTACCCTTTTATAATTGTAGTGTCCATATTTAGTTTATGACATAAAAAATAACATATCATTCACATGCATCATTTATATATAAAGGTAAGTTAAGTATGTATATACTGCTTTCAATAGTTCATTTATCAAAATTTATTTAAATATTTCATTTTATTAGTTTATTTTACTTTTTATATTTCCCAATGCATCATCCCAAATTATAATATTATGACACATGATGAGAATTAGGTGATGCATGTATGTTCATTGTTATTTTTATATATCTTTTATGGAGAATTTCTCTCATCGGATTGTTAGTGCATAAATATTCCCAAGTGCACATCCTAAGGAGTGTATTAGGAAATGGATGGGGCCAACCTATGGTAATTTTTGATATATGTTAACATACTATCCAATCATACCTGCATCGCTATCAACATGAAATATCTTGAGTCACTTTTTCATTTTCATTTTCCATCTCCTTATATTTAATTTTAAAATTTTCTTGTATTTGTTACTATATCATCTATCGATATATTTTTTTATTACCTAGATATCTGTTTACTTTATTATCACTCTTTATGAAGTTATGATATTTCTTAATCATAACTATTATGTCCTAACTAATGATACAATAATTTTTTTTTGTTAAAATTATATTATATTGATCCACATTGATACCCTCACATATTATTGAATTAATAATTGATTTTTAGATCTGTAACTATATATATCACGGTCACAAATATCATTTCCAAAATGTAAAACTCATATTTTGTTCCTATGATAACATTTATTCTACTATGTACTTGAATGATGAGTTAGTGGATAGAGGATTATTATTATGGAGATTAAGTCTTTATTAAGGTCATTGATAATTGTTATAAACAAGTTGAATTGAGGAGGTGTCCATTATTATTTTAAGTTCACAACTAAGGACACTTAGGTATTCCTTCTTTCCGTTTTATGTCTTCACCTATAACATATATTATTAAGATCTACTAGAGCCAAGGGTTATTAATGTGTTGAAAATTCAACCCAAGGAAAGTGTCTACATCCCTAATATATTTCCTTTTATTTACTTATGTGTGTGTGTGTGTGTGGGTGGGTGGGTAGTACATGCATGTATGTACTTATGTTTAAATTATTGTTAGAGTAGTACATATTTTTTGTCACTCTCCTTACATAGGTTAACTTTATGCTAAACTATAGAATATTATAGGTTATTTATTCCTATAGTTACAATAATTATTTAGGTCCTATCCAATGACACATATACCTATAATGTAGCTACAATTGCTAATTACTATTTACATCTTTATTATGCTAGTTTATTTACCATTTTAGATTTAGGTTTCCATTTTTTTTAATTCATTGGATGTGATTTCCTTATTATATCCACAAAACATATCTTACTTCACACCATTTATATTATCTTGGGACCTAGGTAGACACATATTTTATATCTTAGGCATGGGATTTGGACACCTATACCCTCTATATTGAGTGTGGATTAATTTTTAATAGATCCACAACTATTTACACACCTTTATTATGTATTGTCGATGTTTTTTCATGAAAGTAGGATCTAATTTGTATATATATATATAGGTTTTTACCTTTATCATCTTAGCTTACAAAAACATTACACATTGGCAACTTTATTTTTATTAAGGGATAAAATTCCTCCAATTAGAGGAAAACATAAATATATATATATATATATATATATATAGGTTTTTACCTTTATCATCTTAGCTTACAAACACATTACACATTGGCAACTTTATTTTTATTAAGGGATAAAATTCCTCCAATTAGAGGAAAATATAACCCTCTTATCATGAATGAAAAACCATTTTACTATATTTTCCAAATAATCTACATACATTTTATATTAAGATCCATTATAATATTTTCCATTGATTATCCCTCTTTAATAATGACTAGTAATTTGTCATAGTTCCACACATGACTAATCAAAATCATCCACACTAAATGAATCCTACTATAGTACTCTAGGTTTTTTATGAAGATATTATCTTTATGCAATAAAAAATTCATCATGTTTATAAATAAATATTGGCTCAGAAAAGATAGAGCATACCTATATTTTTAATTGGGGATACACTTATTAAGTGGTAACATGACCAATATGGGGATTTTCTAGACCCAATCATGGGATTGCTTGTCATAACATATCATGCTAGGAAGGTTTCCAAAGCCTATTATCTAATAAAATCACACAATAACCCTAATGGATTCCTAAGGTTTAAAAAATTCACTTATTATAATAATAAGAAAGTAAATCTAATCTAATGCACACCAAAGTTTTTGGCACAAAGTGGGGATTAGAAATAATTAAAAAAAAACTAAAATAAACATGTATTAGAAGACATATACTCATGTAAATGTATACAAAATCCTAATACATGGGAGAATAATATAAATGCATTATCTATCTACACTTACAATGGATAAATAAAGTTAGGAATAGTTACCTTTGAAGATGAACCTTCCAAGCCTTAATCTCTCCCTTGGCCAAGGTGCTTCACAAGAGATTGTTGTGGTATGTAAGGATAATTAATATAAATCAAATTTATGCTACACAACCTATCTAAGCATCCAAAATAATTCTCTACAAGACAAAATTTATATCTAAAAATAAAGTATGGAACCCTAAGATTTATTCCTTATGTATAATGATCAATAAGTAGATTTTTTTAATAACTTATTCACTATTAATTCTTCTCTTATGAAATGGTGGGAAATGAAGTTATATATAGGTGAATCTTGCCTTAAATCCTCATAAAAACATCATTTATATAGGTTTGACCCAATAAACCCAATGTGTTTTTATGGACAATACACTAAATCTAAGATAGGTCAATTTAAAGGTTAACAAGATAAGAAAGTGAAAAATACCCCTAAAATGTACTAGGTCAACCTAGTTGACCTAGTAAAATCGACTAACCAAAAGGGAGTTAAGGCAAGAAAAGGATGGATAAGGCATGAAAAATGAGAGGAATGGGTAGGATTGAGGATAATAAGCTTATGTTAAATTTTTTTAGGAGAAAAGTGTGTAGATGACAAGTGGAAAAAAGGATAACAATATTATGAAACACTAATGGCCTACCCACCCCTTTCCCAGTGTACCCCTTAAGGCATGCACTCAGAGAGATTGAGACTCGATAGGTTCTTTCAAGATAAAAAATTTAAATAATAAATAAAATTTATAAAATATTATGTATATACATATTCCCCACTTGAATCTCATCACTTGTCATCTAAGTACAACATGTGATGGTGCTTCAGGAAATAGAACATGATGACACACAATGTTGATGCTAAGTAAAGTTTAGTAAGTAGAGAATAAGATCAATGAAAGGACTTAATTTAAAAACACATACCTTTAACTTACCTTATTTTTTTAGGTAAGGAAGTATATTGTAATACATGTAAAGGTGTTTAGTGTAGAGAACACTAGACAAACCTATAGAAGTTAGTGTAAAAATAGCCAAAAATTAATTTTTTGGAAAATAGGCATGTAATAGTTAGGAATGACAAAGAAGATAAGTGGTAATTTAGTATTTGTAAAATAATTATTTTATAATATTTAAGGAAAATAAATTACAAAATAATGGAAAATGAATGAAAAATGATGGCAAGTGAATGAGAAATGATAAGAAACAAATGATAAATGGCAAAAAGGAATGTCAAGGCAAGAAAAATCTAATAAAGATATGTAATAAAGTTAAAAGTAACCTCATGTAAGATAGGCAAAAAGGAAAACATGAAATAAATAAAATGAAATGTAATTAAAGATGGAATAAAAAAATGAAGAAGGCATATATGTAATAATGGCAAAACGGTGTGAACTTAGTTGTTCACAATAGAGGGGAAGTAAAATAATGATAAATGAAAGAAAAGAGTGATCCATAGTCACTCAAACATGTTGTTTTTATCTAAGGATAGATAAAAAAAATTAATGTTGGCATGTTTCTAAGAGGTGAAGAAGAATGAATAATAGAAGAGGGAAAATAGATTTGGAATCACAATTTGTCTATCAAGAGGGGAAATGAAATGGGTGGAGGGGAAAATGAAGGAAAAACCAAGGTAGAGGAAATATTTATCAAATTAAATATAATTAAATTAGGTTTGTTAAAATAAGAGGACTTTTGACCTTAATCACTATGAAGAACTTCTCTTAGCCAAACAAGTCTTAGGTCATCAAATGTAGTATAGAGATAATCCCATGAAGGTTATATTTATGAAAAGTAAAATAGACCTACCTCCCCATGATGTGTTTCCAATTCTTTAGGACCCCTTATAGAGCTTTTAGTCTACTATGAAGATTAGGTACTTGTGTGAGAAATTAGGTATCACCATAAAGTTTTTTGAATTCCCTTATTTCAATCTACTAGCCTATTGTAACCCAAAGGACCTTGGCTCTATATGAGGAAAACTGTGGGGTTTGAAATTTGATTAGAGATAGGATATGTGTTTGTAATCACATATTTTAGTGTGATATTGAATTTAATATTCATATGTTACCTTTTAGACATCATTGACTTTTGATTAAAATGATTTGGATTTTAACTTATTGATGGCCTTTTCTATTCCTCCTCAATATAGATTTGGAAAACCAAACATGGGTGCTAAATATGAATTTCATTTAAATATGTGGGATAAGGTTGCTAAAAGAGATAACTTCAAAGATCATGGGTCTAAGAGTCTCATAAATCTAGGTAAAATAAAAATGTTATCTTAACTTTGACCTTTTTTTATCCATTGTGGAGTGAAAGGAAGGGGAAATTAAGAGGAATGAAACATTGAACAATTTGAATTACTTCAAATTTTATAAAATGTTGGTAAAGGGAAAAAAGGTATACAGTGATAGTAAACTATGATTCCTTATCATAATAATAAGGGAAATGGGGGAAAACATGGTAACATAAATTGTTACATAGATTTCATCTAGAAAAAGAAGCAAAAGATAAAGTTTGAGAAAAAGAATCAAGAACATGAAAAGGTGGCGATTTTATGAGGAGGGTTGGGTCCTATCCATGGTTTTATATTGCAACTTCATAAAAGAGAAACCCATATGGGTGACAAAAGATAAATTTATAACATTAGTGAGAAAAATAAGTGAAAGGATGGTAATTTTGTGAGGAGTGCCGGGTCCTATCCACGATCTTACAAATCAACTCACAAAAGAAAAGCCTACAACGGTGTCAAAAGATAAAGTATACTACTATGTTACATAAAAATTTAAATGCTAAAGAAATGGGAAAAAAATATCATAAAGTTAATAAGTCAAAGAGTGACATAAAATTACAAATAAAAGAGGTATATAAAGAAAAAAAAAAAAAGCCAAATGTAATGTGGAAGAAAACCAAAGAATGTAAAGGAAAATAATGATACTAGTAAAATTAAAGTAAAGGAAGGAAATAAAAACACAAAAAAATAAAGAAACATGAGACAAGATAAAATTAAAACCTATTCTAACATTTGTATCAATGATGAAAATGTAAAATACAAGTCTATATGTCTTGAAAGGTTTCTTGAAGCTGGATGTGTTTGTTATTATGCATTGTAGAATACGAGTGGGCATGAAAAGATGCCCCAAAGGTAAATTGGATTTAGGGATTGGAATCACAAGATGCCCTTAAGTATGAATGGACATGTGGATGGGAATTATAAGATGCCCTAAAGTCTAAAAGTGCATCTAGATGGGTATCTCAAGATGCTACAACATGTGAGTTGGAGTGACGTAGCATTGAACCATGAAAATGATTTGCATTAGGTTGGCAAGTGTTTTTGGAGATAGGTAAATGTGTTTGTTTGTTAGATATTAGGGATGTTGAATGTGACATGTGATTTTTAGGAGAGGTATGAAGAGAAAAGGGAAGTAAATTAGGCCCATGAATGATATGATTTGGAGTAGGCATTTGAACTAGGTGTTTTTTAGTTTAGGTGACCTAAGAGGTTGAGAGTCAATAGATGACACAACGTGTTTAAATTTATTCATGTTAATTATCCTTTCCTTATTGGTGTAGGAATAAGGATCAACTATGGTCTAAACAAAATTAATAGATGAGGTTTGTTCATTAGGTAGTTGATGTTGATGTGATTGTGGTTCTTGAGATTGACTTTGAGAAGCTTGAAGATAGTCTTGATAACATTTTTTTATGAGAGTATCAAGATTGAAATGTGGACCAAGCAAGGAAGAAACAATAAAATGGTGAATATCATGACAAGAATCATGAGAATGACTTATAGTAGCATGCCACAAACAAAATTTATCAATATTGTACCATTTTGGAGGAGGCTTGGAAGGATCAAAGTTCATGGGTTTAGAGCATGGCAAATTCTACTTAAGTTGTTTTAGACTCAAGGGAGGGTTGGTTGGGTTAAAATTGGTTCAATTGGATGCTCCAATTTGAGGTTAAGGAGTCTTGAATTAATCAATGTTATGAGAATATGATTGTAACAGTACTTTTTTAGTTATTTAAGGTGTTTCAAATTGATCCATAAGAAAGTCTTGCCTTGTTGCTTGGTCTAAGGCTTCATCTAAAGTTTTAGGGGAAAAAATTCATACTTTGTATTAAAGGGGAGGTTTAAGAGAAGTAAAAAATAGTTTAAAAAGAGTATCATCATTAATGTTAAGGTATAATTTATGAGCAAGATACTTCCATCATTTGATGAAAGTATGATCAGATTCATTAAGAATTTGTTTGGCATTGATAAAATGGATAATGTAATTTTTAGGAAGTTCATCATGTTGAAATTACTTCACTAGAGAATTGAATAAATACTCTAGTGTGAGATGGAATATCTAGTAAGTTGGTTGTACCATTCAAGTACATCACCAACAAAGGTATTGAATAAGATCTTGGTGGTATAAAATGTGTTAGTTTAGACCCATTCCTTATAAATATTACCAAAAGACTTAAGAAAGATAGTAGGGTCCATAGTCCCATTATATGTGATATTTGGAGAAATTTTTCCAATGTATATGGATGAAATTAATGTGGCTAAAATTTCATTTTGAATATGTTGAAGCATTTTGTTATTCATTGGAGGTTAAGGGATGATATTCCCATTGGAATCTCTAAGAAGAGGAGGGACAAAATTTGGATTTGGTTGAGACATGATGACTTGAGGTGGTTGAATAGTCATGTGTATTAAATGTTATTTCATTTTAATTATTTGAGATTGATTCATTGTTTTCATGATGTTCATTTGATTTATGACTTGTGGAAGAAGTTGAGTTGTATAAATAGGTGGGTTGGTGTCTGTAGGAAAATGATTATTTGTGTTGGTGGGAGGAGGATTATTTGTAGGTGGAGAATTATCAAAATTGGTATTTAGAGGAGGATTATGATGAATGACCTCAACTAATTTACATTATGTAGTGAGTGGTTTTGGTTTAGGAGAAGGGGAAGGGGAAGGAAGAAATTAGATAGTTTCATCTGAAGCAATAAAAAAAGTGAGATTATTATCTAAATTCTTAATTATGCAATGTTCAAGACTAAGGAAAGGTTAAAAATATGTCATAATGATGAAATAAGACTAGATAACCACATAAGGGGAAAAAAATTATATAAAATAATACAGGGTCAACTAGGTCGATCTTGCACAAAAAATAGGCACTAAAAAGGGTCTGCAAATAGTACAGGGTTGATTTGGTCAATCTTGTATAAAAAATAGAGACTAAAAAAATGTATATAAATAGTATAAGGTTGATTGGGTTGATCTTATATAATTTAAAGAGTATGAAAAAGGTTTTTAGATAGTATAGGGTCAACTAGGTCGATCCTATATAGTGAATAGAGGCTAAAAATAGATAGATTCCTTATTTTGCCTATAACTTTATTTCTACTCATCCATTTTCCAAACCATAAAATGCCTTAGATTCATGATGATGTAGAGAATACAAAAAATCAAGATGTTTTTTTTTAAAATGTTATGAATAATAAAATTTTATAATTAATGTAAATAAAGTGCTGAAAGGAAACATACAGTTAATTGGATCAACATTGGCCAATCCAATTGAAGCACACAAAGTAAAACCTTACACTAACATTAGCTAATGCAAGTTTTTGCACACAAAATTGAGCAAAGATAAAGAAATAAACTTGAAAAGTAAAGATCCAACTAATTGGTCAACCTAAATGTTTATTATATTATTAAGATATGATTTTTAACGTGATTGAAAGTTGGCTATAAACAAGGTACTATATAGAAATATAAGGATGGTTTCAAGTAGTTTTGGCTGAAAGGGATTATAGTGGAAATGATATAGGATTGGTATTAGGACCTAACCCCTCACTTCACACACTATAATGATAAATTTATAAGTTTCTTAGCAAGAATATACTATTAACCATGCTTTATACTTGACCAGAGCATCAAGTTAGCTTCCCCTTGGTGACGAAATCCAAGTAGGTTGGCCTAGGGTAGACAAGATGTTATTGAACTTGTTTATATTTTTTTGATTTGGTCATGTGTGCATAAAATAAAAATATTGAAACTAATTGATTAATTAAAATTCCCATAATTAAATTATGTGAGCTATTTTAAGCTTGTAAGCAATAAAAAAATAAATGTGTGAGATAATAACTACTATATATGAGGTTAATTACAAATATGAAACAAGGTATAGTTTTGAAACTATATTAAAAAAATATAAAATAGGTTTGATGGGGTTGAACCTATACTACAAAAGTAAGGTTAGAAAATGAATTGGGTCAATAGGGTCAATCTAGTTATTTTAGACAGCACACAAAACATAGAACTAGGTCATTAGGGTTGATGTAGCTTACTATGCAAGGGTAGTTTTAAAGACTAAAAACTATGAAAGGAAAGATATAAAATAAATAAATAAAGAGGTAGAAAGTAACCTTGGTATATTATAGATATAATTAAGGAATATTAATGATGAATAACCTTGAAGTATGTTTGAGAAACCTACAAACTAGGTCGATAAGATTGATCAAGACATTAGGAACCTAATATAGAGTGCTAAAATTGTAAGGGGTCTACTAGCTTGAAATATATGTTTTAAAGGATGTAAAGCTATATTTGTTGACTAGGTCGATCCAGTTGCCTATTTATATAAACCTACACACAAAAGTTAGAAAATTGGGTCATAGAGTCGATCTAATATGATAAAAATATGATAAAATAATGACTAAAAGAATAAAATAAGTGAAATAAATATTTCAATTGTTAGTTTCATGTTGATTTCACCATAATGTATATAATTATAAATTCATCATGTCTATAAATTAATCTTGGATCGAAGAAGATAGATCATACCTATACTTTAGATTGGGGATACACTTGTTAAGTGGGAGCATGACCAATATGGGGATCCATTATAACCAATTAGGGGATCAATTGTCACAAAATATCATTATAGGAAGGGTTCTAAATCCTAAAATATAACACAATCACACAACAACCCTAATGGAGTCCTAAGGTTTAAAGCATTCACTTATTCTAATAACAAGAAAGTAAATCTAATCTAGTGTACATCAATTCTTATGGCACAAAGTGGGGGTTATAAATAATAAAACAAACTAAATTAAACATGTATTATAAGACATATACTCACATAAATTTATATTTAATACAAATACAAATGCATTATCTATCTACTCTTATAAAGGAGAAATAACTTTAGGAATACTTATCTTTGAAGATGAACCCATCAAGCCTCAATCTCTCCCTGGGCCAAGGTGCTTTGCAAGAGATTGTTATGGTATGTAAGGATAAAAAATATAAATCATGTCTATTCTATACAACCTATCTAATCATCCAAAATAATTCTCCATAAGACAATATCTATATCTCTAAATAAAGTATGGAACCCTAAGATTTATTCCTCAACTAGAATGGCCAATAAGCTGATGTTCACTCACACTTATTTTTTATTAACTATTATCTTATAAAATGGTGTGAAATGAAATTATATATATAATTGGATCTTACCCTAAATCCTCCCAGAAATTTTAACTATACAAGGTCAACCTAGTTGACCCAATGTGTTTTTTAAGACAATTCACTAAGTTTGAGCTAGGTCAGCTAAAATGATAAAAAGCTAAGAAATTTAAAAATATCCCTAAAATGTATTGGGTCAACCAAATAAACCTACTATATTTGACTAACCAAAAGGTAGTTAAGGTAAGAAAAGGATGGATAAGGCATGACAATTGAGAGGAATGGGTAGGATTGAGGAGAATAATCTTAGGGTAAATGGTTTTAGGAGATAAGTGTGTAGATGGAAAGTGTCAAAAGGGAAAAAAATATTATGAAGAACCAATGGTCTTCCCTCCCCTTTCTCAGTACACCCCTTAAGGCATGCACTCAGAGATATTGAGACTTGATAGGTTCCTATAAGATACAAAGTGTCAGTAATCAATAAAAGTTTGAAAATATTATGTGTATACATTATACATATTTAATCTATTCATCAATACATAAAGAGAGGTGAGAATGCACACATAGAAATGTATCCAAATAATGAATCATATTTTACCTTACTAGATTCACATGAAGACTATAGAAATCAATATTTGATAGAATTATCCTACATATGAATGAGGTTTTACATTTACACAATACATCATGTGAGTTAATAACTCACTAAAAAAAATATATAAATAATTTAATTAAAAATCATCATAATATGGTAATTTTATCTATTGAAAAGGTACATACATTGATCTACTTATCAATAAACCCATCTTAGCATTTGAACCTATTATCTTAGGAAAAATATAAACATTTGATAATTATATAAAATTTTAAGCATCTTGTAAATTAATATCTCTATACAATAAAACAATAAATAAATTTGACACTATATCCAATGAAAAAATAAAGACATCTGATCTTTAATTAATCAAAACACTAAAATTTTGATCCTTCTATTGAATGCAATAAATTAGAATATTAGTTGAATAAGTATATTATCAAATCAAACATCTAGACATGTCATTCAAAATGATTCACCTTTCAAATTTTTCCTCCAATACGATTAGAAAATTAGTCTTTTTCAAATTAATAATCCAAATATGTCAACATGAATCTTCCCCACCTATGAAATGCAAGTTTTAATAAGCATTAGTTTTCTACTCTTGTTAATTACAACTATCAAAGCATTCATTTTCCAATATTTTTGAATATAAGTCTTATTAACACAAATTCATTATACTTTCCAATCAAAAGTATTATAATAATATCTTATCTAAAATTATTCAAATGAGCACCTCATTTTACCCCACTTTTAAAATGAAGCACAACATTGTTATTTTTAGTCAAATACAAATAGCATAAACAAACATTACCGCACTTGTCAGTTATAAATATTATATGCATAATATTATTACATTTTAAAATTGAAAGTGTTATAAAAATATGTTAGATAATTCCATTAAAAATTATCATTTTACTACACAGGTAAATTAAAGAAAATCTTGAATTAGTAAAATGCAAGAAACTTCACCATTCTTAGTTAAATGAAATAAACGTCACTATGAATAGTAAATTGAAAACAACTGATATATACTTGATAGAGTGATATAAACCTCATTATGCTTTATCAAATGAATGTAAATTCATTATGCTTAATAAAATTTAAAAAAATCACTACACATTCAAATTCATGTAATAGAAGCCAATGGTTTATACTCTTGTAAAACGAAAGCATTATAAACTACATCAGTCAATGAAACCAAAAGTTTTATATACTTAATATAGTATAAATATTATAAGGATACTCTAGCAAAATTATCAAAATAAGCATCATTAAATACTCTATTCAATGAAAACACAAATTATCCATACTCTTTCAAATAAAATTATTTGAAACACCACACTTTTAAAATTAAAGTACAAATCCATTATGCATAGTTATCTAAAATAACACTTATTTATACTTAGATAGTTTAAATCATACTTAACTATTCTTTATCAAATAGAAGTAATTTTTTGATAAATAAACTTCACTATTAAATCAATGTCAACTATGCATATTTAAACAAAAAAGAAATCTATACTTAATAAAATACAAGAGTTATAGTCAAACTTTACTACATATATCACATGAAACTATTATAAGAACACATTTACTTAATTAGTAGTTAGACTAAAATAAACATAAAAATACACATAAAATTTGGAATTATTATAAACACAACTTGATATTATGCTTTCAAAATATAAACACACATATCATACTCTCTAATTGGAAGAATTATAGCCAAAATGTGCTAAACTTGTCAATTATACAAATGTGTCATATGCTAATTTTAAGTATTATAAGCCAAAATTTATTTATTGATCTAAGGAAATAACTATTTAAAAACATGTTTTACTTATGAAAATAAAACAATCTAAAGACCACTTACTATTACTATTGCATGAAAGTAGTCTAAGCCCAAGTTTCCATTTTTCATATTAATAAAAGGAATTAGAAATTATAGAATATATTTAAGCATGATAATTTTATAATATATGATAAAAATAACATGTTATTAAAATATAAATTTATTAAAATAAGTACACTAATCACATTTATCCATGAAAAAATAATCTTCGTTCTTTCATCAAGTGAAACATACATAAAAATGTTAGCATAAATATTAAATTATGCAAAGAAGATCAAATGATTATATTTAACTAAGCATTATCATTTTATTTAATGTAAATAGTATCATTTTATCACATGATGCATGCTATTTTATCTATTTAACAAAATACCACATAAATGTTTTCTATCAATGAGGAATTTGTACATTTTCCCCTTCCATCAAACATAACATTCTAAGCATAAAAATTTAATTTTACCTACTTATTAAAAGTATTTATGACATAATATATTGTCCATTAAAATAAAAATAAAAAAATACATAACTTCTTTAAGTAATTATACTTGAATTGGAAATAATTTACAAATGAATTCATTTTGAATACAACATACAAATTATGTATTTAAATGTTATCATTCCCCCAAATTTTACATAGTGCATTCTTAGTAACTCATTCCCCACATATTAAATAATGCATTTATATTACAATATTCTCCCATATTTAAGTTGTTTCATTCATATTAACACATGGAAAAAATATTAACTAACACATTTACATTTCAACATTCCATTCCATTTAACTTTGTGTTTTCATACTAACTCATGCCCCACACATTGATTAATGAATTTATATTTTTATGTACCCCAATGTTTAACTTCACCCATTCATATTAAACCTTGGTCCACATATTAACTAATAAATCTAAATTTCAACATGGCATCTTAACTCAACATAGTGCATTCAAAAAAATTCTATCTACATAGCTATTAAAATTATCTCCTTAGTTATTTAAAGATTAAGTAAAAGAATACATATATTCAATGCATTATAGATATGTATTCTACATGGATATACAAATGATATTCTTAGGTATTCCTTAGTAAAATATAAACATTATGCATATGAATATTAAAAAAAATATCCAATACATTTCATGAATTTAGTAACTATTGTAGATACCAAAATAAGGTATTTGACATTGAGAAATGTCAATCTTGACCTACACTTATCATACATTACTTCTACAAATCCAAATATATTTCACTCTCCATTCCTAAACACATGCATGATAATTATGAGTATTATACCATCTAATTTAATGTTATTCACCTAAATTTACTTTTTAGTATGTGTTAAATTTATTAAATATCCTACTCAAACATTTCTAGATCACTATATTAGAATTCATATCTTCTAGACATTAAAATCACACATACACAATAATGCTGATGTTATTTTTATAGGTTTGACATTACTAAAATTCACTTAGAAACAAATATTTTTCAAAATAAAATCATTTCCTTATGTTGTCCCATTCACCTAACATGTTTTTGGTGTAGTATTTTACCTAATTGAGTGCATATTAAAAATAACAAGGTCAAGATTACTAACCATCTAGAATTCTCAATTTCCTATCAAATATACTATTTAACATTGAGTAAATCTTCCATATTACTTCAAAATTTCAAATTATTCACTAGGATTATGCATTCACAAAGTCTAAATCACACCAACCTAGGTCAAGTGCCAACATTTTTATGATCAAATCCAAATTTCTAGCTACATCTATGTAGTAAAAGAATGTAATTACATATTCACACAATTAGAAATAGATATACATGGATGACATTTATTTATTTGTTTAATTTTATACATAGTTAATGGTAAATCATCAGTGGGACTGATTAGATTTAGCTCATCCCAAATAAACTTCCTTAATTTTAATATGTTTTAATCCTTCACAAGAAGCCATAGGGTTCTAAGGAGAAAGAAGTTGATTTATGGAGTTTTACATGCAATCAAGGGTAAAATATTTCACATATGTAAATTTTATGTAGGTGTACTATATTGTATGGTCATATATATGAATAATATTCTAAGACAATGAAATTATCCTAAGGTCACTTCCATGTAATAAATTTATGCTAGGCCTAACATTGGTGACCTATCACACATATATAGTTAGCTTTAGTTATGGATGAATCACAGACCTAATTCAATAATTTTTTCATTGTCAAAACACATTCATAGTCAATGAGTCAAATATTAAAGATAAGTATATTGATCTCCTTAGTGTTTTCCATTAATAGAAAATTTCATTTAGGTCACCATAGATAGTTAGCTCCAATTATGGATGAATCACAGACCTAATTCAATCCTTTGTTAATTTTAAAAACACAATCATAGTCAATGAGTCAAATATTAAAGACAAGTATATTGATCTCAGTGTTTTCCATTAATAGAAAATTTTATTTATCAAATCAATCTCAATTTGTGACATTTAGATTTATTTTTTATTTCCATATATTATAATTTGAATAGATTCTAAAATTTAAGAATATTATGATTTACAATAATATAAAAAAAACATATTTTTTTAACCCAATATATTAATTAGAAGTTTTAAACCCTAGATTTATGTTAGGGTTTCATTATTCCTTCTAAGGTTTTCACATTTATTTCTTAGGTATTTGTTTTTAGATTTGATTTCTCATTTACATCACATTAAAAATTACATATGGATGTAATAAATAAATATATCTTCCATTGTTTGACTAAAGTAATTATTACAACCATTTCATATTATTCCACTTTGATATATATTTACATATATATTTGTGTATATGTATATATATACCATAGTTTTCCACCATTAATTCATTTTTTAACAATATCTAATCTAAGGTTTTACCAATTACAATTACTCACCAAAGGGAATGAAATAATAATTTTATTACTCCTATATGTAAATATTTTAATAGTCACCATATCATCCCCATCATTTTCCCATGACTTATATTTGTAGTCATGGTCCATGCTATCAATACTAGTTGGGGTAAGGTATCAGATAACATAAGTAGTATAAATGATCTTCATCAACCCCCTCTACCTCACACAAGGAAATAGAATAAACTTAAATGGCATGGAATAATTTATTAATTAAAAATCACCCATGCTAATATTTATTTTCTTAAGTTACTAAAGAGACAAAGTATTATAATAATAACTTATATGAAGCATTACGTGCAACAATTTTTCCTAGTATCAAAGAACAAACATATTTTAATCTTATTTTGAATACATTAAATGATGTATAAAAGTTAATATATTTTACAAATAAGACCTTATTCCTAAGCACATTATATATCAAAATATCCTATTATTCATCCAAGTTGAAGATCAAACCAAAGGAATTAGATGTGTGTTTATGTATGATAGTTTATGTCTAAAAAATTTCAATGATATGTTATTACAACAAATGGTCATAAATATGGATTCTATTCAAAATTTATATCTCACCATAAGTGGATTTGATAGTTTCCCAAGTCAGATACTTGGGACAATATCATTTTATATCATATTAGGACCCAAGACAATCCCCAAATTATTTTTGATGATCCCTAATTATTTACATTAGAATATTATTTTGAGTAAACTTAGATACATGCCATGGAAGATGTACCATAAACATTGATTATATTATTAAGGTTATACATGATGAATACTCATATTCATTTATTACATATGAGAATACCTTTAGATATTATAAAATGGCCCAAGTCACTAATCATAATTAATCAATTTGTTCAGATTAATCTAAACTAATACCAATTCAACTCATCCCATGGGATAAAAGGTATGCACATGAGGTACATGAATCAAGTATAAAACATATAAAAATATCCAACTATGAGTATTAGATAAATAGAAATAAAGCATTGTAAGTTATTATTGAGAAATAAGATAAAATCCAAAATCTCCCTCTTTTGGTCAATTATAAAGATCCTAATTACATAGTTATAGATTTGTACTCTAATGATGATTATATTTAAGATCCAATAAGTATAAAATCATGTAAGTTGAATCTCAATCCTATTGATGTATATGAGTAATTATCTCATAACATGTTTATATCTATTCATCCAATAGAGTATAAGGATCATTCATATATAAATAATGCTAATGTATTTATGAAATTAAAAATATATAATGAAAAAATAAAGGCCATAATTAAAGATAGTTAACATAATCAACGTATAAACACTTGTAATATGAGCTCACAATCATAGAAAATATTAAATTCAAGATTTATCTATAAGGGTTACATCACTTGAGTAAAATATTACATGTGATCACAACCAATAGTGTCCTAATGTGAATTACATCTTTTCTTCCCCACTATATAATTTTTGGCATCAAAACATTTCTTCCCAAGAATGGTTTCCAAAACATAGTACACCTATAACTAATGATTCAAATTATTTAAACAAGGTTAATAAAAATCTAAGTAAATTTATAATAGATATGATTTGAAACAAATTAATCACTTTTCTTCATACACATCCTATGAATATATATCATGGAATGCATGGAAATCATACACATACTTTTTGGGCATTACAACATCAAATTCAAAGCCAAGGTGTGATTACAGTAAGTGTATAACAAAATAAACATGATATAAATACTATTAGTTACTCTTCCTAATGAAGTAATTTTATATTAATTGATACCTAATTAGTCTAATTATAACCTACTTTACATATTTTTTCATTTTCTATAGCTTAATTGTTCTCTTTATTATCATATGTTTACAAACATGTGTGCATATTCCCTCGCACAAACCATTATTATATCCCTTGATTTTTTTTTTAATTTATCCCTTACCTTTTGATTATTAATAATAATATATACATAAATTAAATATATCATATAATAAATTTAGTACATACCCTTTGTGGCACCTTGCTTTCTCACTCTTACATATTCACTATACATGCATGTTGTGGATTCTATTTGAGCTTATGATCACATACATATTACACCAACACACATTAATTATTTACCATAAGGGGAATGTGTATCATTTTCTCCACATGAAATATTGAGATACATTTTTTTGGTTCACATATACAGTGTGAAAATATTACTTACTTTAACTTCATTCACATTTACATGTAATCACATATAATACGCACTATCCCTTGACACATGTTGAAGATTTTTAAAATTCATCCCATACTTATATTTTTTAAGCCTTTTTAGTTAAAATTTATTTATTATATCAATTAATGTTAAAATTTTAATAAATTATAAAAAAAGCATCTAAATATTCAAAAATATCCAAAATCAAGATCTACACTAACCTAAGTTGCTAAATTACATTATTTTCATATATTATTTATCACATGTTTTATAGATGACATATAATTTTCATACACATATGAATTTAATAAGGTATATGAGGGTCATGAAATACATACAAATAATATATGGACATGAATAAGTTAAACCTTTCTTATACCTATGGGTTATGCCAATAGCAGGGGAATCTACTTCTACAAGTTACATTATAATGGGTTATATATTCTTATGAAATTTTAACCATGTTGGGATAAATTAATTTATTACACATGCCATGAAAACTACTCATTTATTACATATTGGTCTATGGATATTCAATTTTACTATCTTATGATACTAATAAATGTAGATTATCATTCTCTTTTTATATATTTCATCAATGCTAGTACTTTTGCATGATAGTATAGGTATTTTTTATATTGTATGTGGCCCTTGGAATCATATGTGACATTATATGTTATTGTGTGACATTGTGTGTTAATATTTATAAGTTTTTTGATTTCTATGTTTTCAAATGCTATGATCCATATCATGCACCTCCCCCTTATGTGTTGTGTCAAGAATTAAAACATGCACACATTACTACATAACCTTTTTAATTTATAAGTTTTATTATGATATTTTTTGATACATATATATTGACATCTCACATATATTCCCTTACATTACATATGTTATGTACATGAATTTATGTTATATAAATTACTATGATGACATACTCTCCACATGTTGGCATGCATTTAAATTATATTTTTTTATACACGACATGGCACAAATCACTTATGATTTAAGATGTGTGACTTGAAATATCTATATTTCACCTCAAAATTGTGTCATATTATTGTCATTTTCCATAAATACTAAAACCTCCATGAATAAATATGGATACAACATAAAAATTTCATAGTTCAAATGTGATTCAGATATCAAATATAATTTAGGGGCATATGTACTCCATTTAAAACCCCATGAGTGAATTATTTATAGTGATATATATTTAAATGCATTTGGAGGTATTTTTAAGGAATATTTATTCCATTCTATATAAAAAATAGTTTTGCATGATGGTGTTTCATGAACATATACATTATTATAGATTCAATTAGGCATGATGTTAATTTATGAAAATATACAGTATTTAAAAATTTATTTTAGCATGATGCTAATTCACGCACATTATGAAATATTAAATTTTACACTTATTTAGTGGGGTATGGTTTTGGTTCATGCACATTTACATATTTATACCCTTTTAGTTATTTATCAATAATTTTTAAGTGTTGATAAAGCTTAAATCTATAAGTCTATCAACAACATTTGTTTCATGATTATTAAGGTAATGTATATTGTGGTTCAGATATGCTTGATGTCCATGGAATTACCCATATTGAACTCATTATCTAGTTGCACTTAGGGTTACAAGAGTATTGTTGGATTAGTTACATATGGGTTAAAACATTTTTATTCCATTTCATGATGTTTGCATTAATAATATTTTAAATTTTAGGACTGATCATCATAAATCTCACCGTTTTATAGATATGCTTCAAAAATAAAGCAAAATTCTCTAATGATTTAACAAGGAAGCATCTACAACACATTATAGGGTAACATGGTTTAATCACATACATTTGTACCCCTTGACCTTTCAGATTTTAAGTTTTAAGTATAGTTCATATGTAAAATTTAATTCTATATACATTAATGACTATATTTTCATTAAAAGTTTTTCTAAGATAAAATCAAACATTTGGATCCTTCTCCTAAATAAAAAGTGTGTTGTACACACTCATGTATATATTTATCCTTTTAATATAGTATTTTAATTGCATTACAATAATATAATATTAGGATATGGAGGGATGGGGGCATTTAAAAATACTAAAATATATTATTTGACACTTTAAAATGTTACACTTATCCCACAATGATTGGTCATCTCAAAATAACTCTCACATACCATTATTGCACACCTAGATTATAATAATGGGTTTGATCCATAATATGTTTCTAACTATCACCTACATGAACATTCTAGTCTATGGTAAATGACTTAAATATCTTAATAAAAAAATCATGTCATCAAATTGGAATTCATGTCTCCAAGACATTAATGTCACACTTAGATAGTAATTTTGATGTCACTATCCTAAGATTGACATCACTACCCTATACCTATAAATTACTAATTTTAAAAATAAATCATTTCCTTAGGTTATCCCATTCACCTAATATTTAGATAGGGTGGTAAATTATATGATTAAGTGGATATAGATAAAAATAAAGGTAAATGTTATTAACCATGTTTAATTCTTAAGTTACTATCAAATATATTATTTCACATGAGAAAATTTACCCTATTCTTCCCATATTTCAAATCAGTCCCAAGGATCAATCATCATATAAGTCTAGATCACACGAAGCTAGGTCAAGTGAAAATAATGTTAGCATCAAAGATAAATTTTAAGGTGCATCCACATACTGAAATATCAAAATTAGAAAATCATACTAAGGGGAAACACTATGTGTGGATTGAGTTTTCTATTCACATTGTTTGATACATATGTAACACTCAATCAATAGCAGTGATGATTGGGTTTAGATCATCCAAATTATACATCCTCACATATTATAAGTTTTCATCCTCATTAAAACCTACATATTTGGTATAAACATAATTTTCTAGCATGTTTATATAGCCTCTTTACACGTATACATCTCTTGAATAAGGATTATATATCTAATGACTCGACCTCTTATGACCTCTTCAGTTCCTTCTTATTTCAATTTATTTACCTTCCCTTAAGGCCTCTATGTTATTTTATTACTCTTCATCCAATGTATGCTAGTGATACCTACATATTGTTTCTAATTATCTTTACATCTTTAGGCCTTGGACAACTACGTCCATTTTGGACACAAGAATTGATGTTAGTTTCTAACTACAATACATGTGTCTAGGCTTACCATTTTGTCCTTCTATTTATCTTTCACTTTGTGAACATTTGTTTAACCCTATTTTCTCATATTATTGTTATATTTTCACTTGCCATTATATCCTAATTTTAAATCAAGAGGTCCTTATATATATAAAGGTTATAGTCTAATTACACTACCTAATAATTTGATTTAATAATTACCAAATTGGAAAATAATGTATATTTGAAGATATGAAACTAAATTATAATATTGAATTGAAAATTTGAAGTATTCTAAAGATCAAATATACTATTTCATGTCTTATAACAAGGGTTACTATGAGAATGAGCATATATTTATATAGTTACAATTTCACACACATTCTTAAGAAGGAAAACTACATGTGAGTCTGAGGCCCTCTTTAGAGTATTAGATGTATGGGAAACACTTATCAATAATTATATTTTATATAGTTATATTGACTCATGTGCTAACCCCTTTTTATTGAGTTACAGGAGGTCCAATGCAAAATAACTAGGGTTTTGCTCATTAGATAAATTTGGCACATAAATGGATATAATTTGAGGTACATGGAAGTTATACAGGTGATACCATAGGCCTAGCAAAAATTTATATTCATTTTTATGCATATATTTGACAAGACACCTATGGTAGAGGAAGACACATGCATCAAAACTATTATCCCTTCTTGACGCAAGTGTCCAATGGGAAAATAGTCAAAATAAAAAACAATAAAGGTTAAAAACTATAATGCATCCCTATGATGACTCCTAATCACTATCATACCTCATAACAAAATATCAAATAATATATTATCTCTTTTATCCCTTAACTACGTTATACTTAGTGTATTTGTTACACATGATAAACAAGGAAAAATCTATATTATTGACTATATTTTAGTGAAAATCATAATATTATCATTCCTTTCAAATAGTTTATCAGTTTGTGTGTTATCTATGAAAATCCCTACAAACATTAAACATTTGTTGAACCCATCCTCTATTATTGAGCCAAAACCCTATTTTTCATGTAGAGTTTTCTCCTTCTTCAAGATATTTTTGTTGTACATATTTATATGTAGTTTTTATATATGATTTTGTCTCTCCTAATTATATGAAAATAGTTTAGTAATGTTTAGTTACATCATAACTTTGGTTCTAGTAGTTGTGTAGTTCATAATTTTATTAAAAGTTAAAATCCTTATGGAGTCATTAATATAAATCCATACACAAAATCTTCATTATTATCATCATTTATTTAATGCACGTGATGATCCATGTATTGGATATGAAGATCTTATAGATGATCAAAATAGGATAAATCCTCTTTTGATTATAACTATAATAATGAGATAAAATATGATGAAAATACAAATATAAATGAACAAGGTAGTGAAATTTATAATTTTGGTTATGAGTATGATGATATCCCTCTTGGATATGACACTTATCCCATTCCTCTTCTTTTTTACAATGAAAATTTTAAAGAATTACCAAATTTATATGATATAATAGATATGCAAAATGTTATCATTCATAACATTGAAAATCAAAATGTTTCATTCATACATACTTTAGTTACTTTAAAAAGTGAGTGTGATTCTTCCCTTTCCAATGATACAAATGTCCAAAAAATTAAATGTTCCTCCTCTATCTCTAATTATGTAAATGTTGATTAAATCAAGTGTGTACCTTCTTTTCAAGTTAATAATCCTATTAAACATTCTATTCCTTATTTTGGTGATTCAAGTGAAAATAGTCAAATTTTTTCTCTTCCTTTAATTTTTGGTGAACAACATGTGCGTCCTATGTCTCCCATTATCTTTCTTGAATAAAAAATAAGATTGCATAGGAAAATCAAAAGGAAATTATTACAAAACATTCATTGTTTGGGGATAGAAGTAAAGTCCCAAGTATATTTCATGTATATTTTTTAAATATCACATCATGTATGTCTAAGAAAATAGAAACTAACATTGCATCTTCTCTGTCTCATTTATAAAGTAAAACTAAAAGTGAAGGTTTTATTCTTCCATCTCATGATGTTGCAAGTAAAATAAAAAATGTTTGTTTTATTTCCTTCTTTGCATTTTTTGATACAAAATACAAAATATTTATAAATTAAGTTTTTTCCTCTACTCCTATTTAATTTCATGAGATTTTAAATATCATATCACCTTTTAATGACAATATTAATAACATTCATTCTATCTAACATGATATACTTAGCTCTTTAGCCATGGATACCCCTTTAAAAAATGTTTTAAATCCATGGGATGATCCTCCCCTTGATAGTGGAAAGTATTTAATTATTCTTATGTTTCATGTGCATGGTAATTTATATCCTCTACAAAAATATTCAACCTCTTCTTGTGATATGTTATCTATTATGAATACCATGATATATTTTCAAAAACAAGTCAACACTATTAAGCTAAAAAATTATTCTCATGATGTTATTTTTAGGAGAATATATTAGCATAGCAACCTATTTCTAAGGATGTGTTTGAGCATATCCTTAATTTTAAAATTTTATTATGCTTAAATTATCATCCTTGTATGGTCAAGGAGATCCTACTATTCATTTACAACAATATATACACTGTCTCACCTCTAATGGGAAGCCAAATAATATGATACAAATCCTCCACTATGATCATCTTCTCAATTATAGGGAACCAAAAAGTGCATATATTTGGGTTCCACCTATCAGCTAGGGTTATAAGGAAGTGGATATTATATGGAATCTATCCCAATCAGGCCACTTGAACTAACCCTGTCTAATCTATAATGGCCCAGTTGGCTGCATACAGACCCAACTCTACTAGAGTATACAAATGTCTATTTTGCCAAAACTCTCAATTATGTATATCCTTATGAAGAATACTCATTAATAATTACATTTTAATTAAAATATATATATATATATATATATATATATATATATTACAATTAATTTTTCACAAAATAAAAGGATAGTAGTGTCGGACACTAGTATCGATGTAGAATAGTAATAATAAATGCTTGCCTCTAAACTCAGACATCAACATCAAGATATCGATGTAAGTATCTTAGAAATCAATGTAGGCATCCTTTTATCCACTTAAACCATAAATATATTGCTCAAATTAAAAATTCCAAAAAATAAAAATTATTAGTAAATTAATGACTAAACCTACTTACCAAATCATCAAAGTTTAGGCCATATAAATATTTCTAAAGTATGTCAAATTTAACTAGTCAAGGAGCTATACTAAATAGCATGGTTCTCTTCTACTTAGAGCTCAAATTTTCTAAAATTTAAAATTTAAATGAGTTATAATTTGTATTGATAATACCTATTATATATTATAAAGAAATTCAAATACACATAACTTAAGCACTAGCTATCCAAATTCAAAACCATGAGCTATGTTAGGATTCAGACAATGAACCCTTCAATATTATACTAAATTTGAAAATTTTAAACTATTACCAAAAATCGCTAAAAAAATACTACACATATATTATACTAGATTCTATGTATTACCAGAATAATGCTATAAATTACTGCCACTAATACTAAAAGCATACAAATTGGTGCCTACATCAAGTAAATTATCACCTTTTCCTTTTGAGATGAGATTACTAGCAGGTATTATATCCCATACTCCCAAAAAGGGGAATATTATTAGGGCATGTCTAAAAACATGTTCTTCAAAGTAAATTACAATTTTCACATTCCATGGATTTAATGGGGGTAAGCTTTGGAAGCATGTTCTCTAACTTTTTTAGTATTCATCATATCCATATTCAGTGGGGGCATGTATTGAGAGCATGTCCTCCACATTGGCACTTATATCAGCTTTAAAATTTATCTATAAATAGTGGGGTAATGCTATGGTAACATGCTACCCACACTTGTGTAAAATTCAAAATTGAGAAAAGCACATTATTATATGATTCAAATTCATAGTTACAATAGAATTATATCCATTGGTGACATTGTTATACATAATTTTATAATGAGACATATATAAGGTACATATTCTATATAATGTGTGCATAATATTTCAAAATCTAAACTAATTTTAGACATAAAAAACTCTTTTATGAATTGTTACCATATCATGAAATTTTAAACATTGATATACATGTCAGACTATTACACACTATTGATACCTAACCATTTATAGTGGTTGCATTTTTTATTTAAATTTTAGTGATTGAATCATATGGTCTCACTAAGTTTTTAGGTGATCTTGATTACATAACTCACCATATACTATGTTATATATATTTACACTCAAGTTGTATTGGTTAGGAAATGACATTCTCGGTAGTTGAAGCACCACTCTTCCTATTCTAAGTTGGGGACATGATCACATTCAAAATATGCCTATTATAGGTAAAACACCACCATAGTGAAACTTAGTTGACCAATTTTAAGGTAATTAATCTTCCTAGCTAGAATATGGATGAGGTTGTAATCCCCCTATCTACTTCTCCCATTTTTAGTACTCTAGAACCATTACTACACAACACATACATAGGTGTATTATATTCATGCCCTTTATTTATGCCAATTTTATTATTTCTTACATATATATTATATACATTGATTAATTTTTGGCATGATATTAGTTTTATCTAATATTCAAATGAAATATTCAAGGAAATCTCAAGCAAAGACAAGGTGTCTTGTCCACAGCATGATATGCATTTTTATTTTCTTTTAAATTAGTAATTTTAGTTTTGTTCATTACTATATTTATGGGGGAGGGGGGGGGGGTAACGTAGACACCCATGTTTTATACAAGAAAATTTTCTTATCATCATTTTATAGCCTCTTTGCATGTATACATATCTATGCTAATGATTAGATAACTAGTGGCATGACCTCTTATGGACCTCTTTGATTATATCTTATTTCACTTTATTTACTTGTCCCTTGGGCTTGTATGCTATTTTGCTACTTTTCATCCAATGTATTCCATGTATCCTTACCAATTTTTTCTTGTTATCTATATGTCTTAAGGCCCTGGAAACCTATGTTTATTTTGGAAAATAACATCGACATTAGTGTCCAACTATGATGTCAATGTCTTGTCTTATCTTTTTATCCTTTTCTATATCTTTCACTTTGTGACCATTTTTTTAACTATATTTTCCCATCCTATTGTTGTATTTTAATTTTTCACTAGATCCTAGTTCAAAATAAATAGGTTCATATTTACACAAAGGCTATAGTCTAATTACATTACTTATAAATTTGATTTGACAATTATAAAATTGTAAAATACTATATATCTCAAGCTATCAAACTACATTACAATATTAAATTAAACATTATAAACATTCAAAATATCAAATATGCTATTACATCACATGTACCAAGGCTACTAGGAGAAAGAGCATATAGTTTCACAGTTATAATTTTACACACATGACTAGGAAGGAGAACTACATGTGAGTCTGAGGACCTCTTTGGAGTATTGACTATGTAGTCATTACTTAGAAATAATTGATGTTTCTAAGGTTATCTCAATGCACATGCTAACCCATTTTTACTAAGATGTAATAGGTATAATGAAAAAAACTGTGGTTTTATTCATTATATGAATTTGGTGCATAGGTGGATATAATTAGAGTCACAAGGAAATTATATAGGTGACAACACAAGCTTGGTACAAATTTGGATCCATTATTATGTGTATATTTAACTATACACTTGGTTGGAGATAGATACATATGTTGACATTATTATCCCTATTCAATTTAAGTGTCTAGTGGGTAAAAGTAATTAAACCATAGAACGAACAAGGTCAAAACTTATAATTCAGCCCTATTATGACTCTTGATCATTTTAATACCTTATAACACAATATCAAATAATATAATCTCTCTTTTATCCCTTATTTACCTTGTAATTTATATATCTATTGTGCATGATAAGTTACGAAACATTTGTATTATTGAATGTATTTTAGTGTAAATATGAATATTTTCATTTCTTCAAAATAGTTTATCAATTTGTATGTTTTCTATTAAAATCCCAAAAAACCATTAAACACCTACACAAATGGACCTATATTATCAAGGATAATGAACCTAATTTTTTTAATCTATGCATATATTCAAGGTTCAAATACCACACACCCAAAGGCATATTTAGAAGTCTCATTACATTTCATGGTCATAGAGAAGAAAAATATTCCATGATAGTAATATTAGGCTAAGGTATTATGTATTTGATGAATCTTCCACAAACCTAACATTAGTGACCTAGTGTGCAAAAAAATTTCATTCCTTATATAGATAAATCATAGGCCTAATTCATATCTATTGTTATTGTCAAAACATAGTCACATTCAACTATTCATATTCTAAAGTGAAACATATTAACCTCCCTAATGCTTTCCATAAATATAAAATTGCATTTATCATGCCAGTCTCATCTAAATAGATTTAAATTTATTTTTGGTTTCTTTATATTAAAATATGAATAAATTTTACAAGTTTAAACTATTGTGATTCACACTAATTTAAATAATATGATAAATACTTATTATAAGTTGATGTAGGGGCATCTTTAATTGGTTCAATTAAGGCTTGATATTGGTGATATGAATCTAAATACTATGTGTTTTCAATATTTATAAGTCATAGGGATTGTATAACTCTAATATCATCTATAAGGTTTCATTTCTTATTGTTAATTTAGATTTAAGTACCTAGAATTTCAAATTGGCATTTTCCTACCAAATTTAGCTAATTTGATTTTTTTAATTTTCTTGTCAAGATATGAGTCCTCAGTCATATTTGAATGAGATTAAATGATGTAATAAATTTTATTAGGATATATAAGGGGTAAATATTAATTCACTACATACATGAGTTATACAAAGAATCATTCTTATATGTATGATAGGAATGAGCGTGGTTATATGCCTCTCAACGTTCTTCGAGGGAATGAAGAACCATTGGAGGGGTTATAGGTTATATAAAAATTGTAAATGTTTATTATTAGAGAAATTTTTGAGAGTGAATTAAAATATACAAGAGTGATAACCTCAATTAAATAAATAATAACACCTTAATCTGGATGTTTAATGATGCAAAGCCTATTTTGTTTATGTTTTGTGATTAAGACAACTGTGTATGCATTATGAATCAAGAAATATGGTGTGGAAATATGGTTGATACACAAATATATATTTGTAATAAAATATTTTAATTATATTAAGGTTATTTATATATTTATTTAAATGTTTCAATATTTCTTTGTGATAAATCACTTCAAACCCTATAGGTGACTGGGAACTACACACAGTCAAACATAGAATTCTTTTAAGTAGACAATAGAGGTAATTTACAAAGATTTTAAACAATAAAACACGTGTGGGAAGTTATAATAAACCTTATTTAGCCTTTGTAGAGGACTAAAACTCAATTGGTAGATTAATTCTCCTTTTCAGCTTAATAGAGTTTGATAAAACCCTCCAATAGGGTTTTAAAACAAGATCTTGATTTGTAGGAGTTGCCACCAATAAAAAACCACAAAAATTGGTGATAAATTGGGGTTTCAAGTGATATAATTTTTTTTATTGTGACACTTTTGTGTGCAGATTTAAAGGATTGTGTGTGTAACAAAGCAAAAGAGACCTAATTAGGTCTAGATAAGGTCTAGAAAGTGCATTTCTAAAAGGAATTAGGCTAAGAAAATTATTGGAGAGTAAGAACTAAATAAAGTGTATATAAAAATGAGTTTTATTATTCAATTAATATCTTATCTTCTCTTTACCATTGAAAATAGTGTAAAAAAGGCTATTAGAAGAGAGGCTAGAGCTAGTATGAAAAAGGTGACAAGAAAGGAATAAGGGATTTATGGAAATTGAATCTCAAATATTGTTTAGAATGGTAGTATGTAATAATAGAGGTGTATATGAATATATAATAGGTTACAACACACTATAGTGAAGTGGAGGAGCTGAGAATTATAATTGAGGCATATATGCCTATGAGCCAAGTATGAGAAATAATATTGAAGTGAGAAGATTGGGAAAGATTGAATAAAGTGGATATGTAAAGAAGGAAAGTGACAATAAGGTGATGAGATAAAAGTGTATTAATAAATTAGAAGTGACTTAAATAAGGAAAATAGGTTTAGAGTCTCAAGAAGGGCATTGAAAACCTAGTAGAGATAAGTGCACTAAGTATAGTCATATAACATGTGAAAATTGGCAACTTGAGTGTGCCTAATGACACCCAACCCATAAGTCCCTCTTGATTACTCTCATAACACTCATAGGAATATTTTCATTGATTCCCAATCAACCATAGCCTTCCAGAACTGATCCCAACTAAGCCAAACTGCTCTTCCCATGGCAAATCCATCCCCTAGGTCCCATTCCTTTAAGACTATAGCACCCAAATTGGACTATAGTTATAAACCCTCTAGTGTCCATTTAAAACACTCCTATCCAAGTGTATTTTTACCTCTAATGGTTATTTACTTCTAGTTATTATCCCTCTTCTTGTCAACCTAATGCGATCACATTACACCCATGACCAATAAATCGCTATAAAATCCCATTCAAAGGTCATTTAGAAAGGGTGGGGAATTATTACAAAGAAAACAAGAATACAAGCAAAACCAATAAGGCAATATTCCATATTCTCTACATGCATACAACCAATACTAATACAAGCTTATTCAAATACTTACCCCAGTCCTTAGCTACCTCATGCACACCTAGTTTTAGTATATGCATATTCATCAAACAATTTTATAAATCACATCAAGTGGGAGAACTAAAAAAGGCTTGATCCCTCTTCAGAGTATTTATATGTAGGAAGCATGCCCATACAATGGGTGTGGATACATGTTTAGTGCATCTTACACATACTAACCTCCCCCATCTTTCCCAAAGTTTGTCAAAGAATAATGGAGTATAGGGCTTGAAGACTAAATCATCTCTCCAAGGAGTTTTATAGAGATCTAATAGTCAAAATTTTATAGGTAGGATCACACGTACACAATGAACAAAACTGAAAAAATTCAAGTCTCCTAGACAATAGTGGTAGAAGAGGACTATAGTGTTAGACCCCAAGGTATCTTATTTAGGTGTTCCTATCCAATCAATAAAAAAGGCCAGATCTCTATTTGTGATAGTAGCCCAGTCCTACATAATGAATTCTAGACTTTGTCTCAGCCATCTCAGTTAGTTTCCAAATAAGTCTTATTTTCTCTTCATTATTAATATTTTTAGAAAGATTCAAATTATAGTCAAATTATACAAAATAGTAGTTTAATTATTGCATATCTATTTACTATTTTATTACCCTAGACCCTTAACTAAATCAAGAATAATACACCAATATTCCCAAAACTATTAAATCATTTGGTGAACCTGACTTACTATATTTGTACATAAAAACCCTATAAACCCTAAGGTAAATTTCCTACTAATTTTTCCTATATTTTTATAATTTTTTACTTGCATAATAAAATAAAAAATTAGCATTAAATTTTAAAATTTTGTAGAAATTTTAAAATAATTTTCTTTCAAACCCTAGTTCCCATACTAGGTCTTGGTATTTTCCTAGTATTTTTCCTATATTTTTTTGATTTTTTTACTTGTATAATAAAATAAAAAATTAGCATTAAATTTTAAAATTTAATAGCAATTTTAAAATTTAATAGCAATTTTAAAATAATTTTCTTTCAAATCCTAGTTAGCCATCTTAGGTCCTGGTATTTTCCTAGAGTTTTTCCTATATTTTTTTGATTTTTTAATTACATATTTAAATAAAAAATTTGCATCAAATTTTAAAATTCATTAGTAATTTTAAAATATTTTCTTTCAAAACCCTATTTTCATGTACTACTCCTATTTACTTCTTGAGGTATCACTTTACATCTAAAATTAGATTTTAAAAATGGATCTCACTTATTTTTAAATATTTCTTGCATTTCTAACAAATAATATGGAGACCATACTTGGTCATATCATGTATATAAATGACGAAGTCTATAATATGTTTATACAAATATTCATTCTTTGCATTTCATGCTTACTTTTCATAATATGGGATGATACTAGGAAATTCATTATTAAACATTCTAAGATACCTCTCCTTCAAATCAAAGTTTACTTGTCTTTAATACAAGGTTTCATCTCTTGTTTTATGTCTCATATGGAAAAAAATTCAAGATTATCATGATAAACACATTATAAATGTCATATCACATGCCAAAGTTTCTTATGCATTAATGCACAAATTCATGCTTTATATCCCAAACTTGTTATCTCTCATGTGGAATGCTCTTTATAAACATATTTTTATATAACTTATAACTCAAATTTCATGCATTTCATTCCACATACATGACTTTTACATAGATGCATATAACTCTTTTGCTACTTCTATGTTTAAATTATAACAAAATAAATGCAATAGAATCAAAGTGTCAAATTTAGAAATAGTATGAAAGTGGTTACTAAAGCATAACTCAAAAAAATAAAGAAAATTAGAGTAACAAACAATACCACAAGCATAGGTAAAGCATAAAAAATATGCAAATATACCTCTTCAAAATGAGGCTCAACATTCAAAGTAGTATGGGTTTGGTAAAAAATATCTACAATAGTTTGATTATTAAAGTCAAGGGTTGGGCAAGTAGGCTTAAGACATCACTACTCCTATTCTAGCAGTTGATAATGTTTGTCACCAAAGTTTCAAATTTATTGAACATCCTAAGGAAAATCATTCACAAACATAATTTATCAAAGGAAAATATCTAAATACAACAAAAGTCAACACTAGAATTCCATTGGTTCAAGATCAAGATGATAATGATGAGTGGAATAATACAGGTTATTATGATTTGTAAGATACCAATACTAATAATGAAAATGAATATTTAGAGTCATATTTTTAACCATTTGCTCATGCTTCACAATCACACATGATTCCTTTATTTGATATAGGACACCATGATAGGGAGTCTCCCATGAGACTCATTAGTTAGTATCATTTCTTCTTAGTATTACTTATACATAGTTTATTTTTGCTTACTTGTACATAGTTTCTCAGTAGTTATTATACATAATTTCCTAATGATTGATTGTATAGAGCTCAAAATTTTCAAAATATTAAAAAAATTAAAATAATTCAAAAATTTTAAAAATATTTCAATTGTATGCATCATCCCATGCTTTACATTTTACTACTATGCTAGACTTACATTTACTCTTTTATGCTATTGTTTGTCAATTTATCTACATTGTCATGCTTCACTTGATCTTATTTGAGTGTGTGGAGTGACATGCATATCCTTGATTTCTTCACTCTACCTATTGATGGGGCATCCTACTTCTACATTCATGACACACATCAATATACATGCCCACTATACATGACTACACCATCCAGGTTATGTCATTCCTATACCACACACTCTAGTTATCATGTTGATGTACATTATTTACTATTTTACATAGATTACTATATCAACATCTCACTAGTATATAATACTTGATTATTTATGATCATATACCAAATTTTGTACTAATATGTCTTGCACACTTTCACTTCTTGCTTTGATTAGTTGGATACAATTGTATTTCCATTATTTACATGCTTTACTTTCTTTCTTTATGTAGCTAGATGTGATTGCATTTCTCAGTTCTTATTTGTTTCCTATATGTGCCTTAGGAATTTTACCAATGTCCTTTTATTCTATTCTTGTGTGTTCCTTATGACATTTTCCAATGTCCTTTGCCTGTACTCTTCTATGTCATTATGTCTTTCATGCGAATCTTGCTTGTTTCCAATTATATGTGTATGTGGCATTTGAACATGCCTTGTATTTTAATTTCTAATTTCAGTGAAATGGTCCCATGTACCTTATTTTCTTGGCCCTTTGGCCACCCTTGTATTCTTTTTGCTTCTTGCCTTGTGTGCTTGTTTGCTTATTTGATTCTCATTGTTCGTAATGCCATGATCCACATCATGCATTATCTTGCTTTTTTGGACACCATCATGGACATAATGATCCATCCCTCCATGACAATTAAAAACTAACTAGACTTCTAGTTCTAATTAAATACATTTCACATGCTATTATATTGTTATATCTATTTAGGCATACCCTTATTGATCTAAAAATCTCTCATTACAAACCATGTTATATCTTGAGATATATTATCGATTATCATTGCTATATCATGTATCTTTGAAGCATAACACACTTTTAGGGATCTTTTCTTCTAAGTATAGTCATTACAGGGTCTTTATTCATACCCTCAAAAGAGAGGCCAATAAACAAGGGTTTTTTCATAGAGATCAGAGCTCCTAATGATCAAAAAAGTAGTTTTAAAACATTTAGAACAATCATACTTCAAACTAGGCAAAGCAGACTAGGAAGATAGTGCGAATTTTAGAATAGTCATCATATTTAGCCTAGGACAATAATGTCAAGATTAGACTACAATGTTGAAAACTTTAGTGTCAAATTTTGGCACTCCTATCTAAATAGAAAAAAAAAATAGACTTTCCAAAAGTAGGGAAAAAAGTATGTTTAGTTACAATTTTGCAAATTTAGACCAATTCAAAGTTAGTAGTTTTTAGTATACTTTTGCTTAAAGAATCTAGATATAGGGTGAATCATGCATGCCATGATGGATCTCACTTCTAGTTTTAGATACGATAGTTGGTATAACTTATAGATTAGAATCCATATTTCAGACACTAGTGATTAGGGAAAATGTGTGTGGTACATTTGTCTTATTTTCTTTCTAAGTTTAGTACATTATCTAGGCATTCTCAGTAGTTGCATGCCTTATTACATCTGTAGGTGGTTGGCATCATTTTGGAGTGGCTTTATTACAATCTTATCCTCCACATTTTTGTAATGTATTTCATATAATCCTAGTACCCAATTTTCGAGTGGCTTTAATACAAGCCTAATCTCCACCTTTCAGATTGGCCATGAGTGGCCTAGTTTCTAGTATACATTTAGATATCCACACAAAAATTGTTAGATTATATTACATTCATGGGATTTAAGATCCATCTCATAAGACACAACATTTCATAGCTATATTAGTTCATATATTTACTTCATGGGGTAATGATGGAGCCAAAGGACTAGCTAACCTTTATATTCTTGATCCATCTACTTAGAGGGATTGGACACATATTCCAAAAACTAATTAACATATGCATGATCACATAGATTCACTCAGTGGGTGACAATATATCTAAAGGGATAGCCTTTATATTCTTGAGCCACTTTTGGGGAATTGCACACTCTTCTCCATTTGTGATATTACTCTTAGTACACCATCATCTAGCATTAATCAACATTACTCAGCATCACTTAGCATCACAATAGGTTTTGTATTAGTTTTCATACCTGGTGAGGTGTATTCATTATTTTCTCTTCCTCTCTCTCTCTTACCCAATTTTTTACATTCTTATTTTATATATAGTGTATCTAGTAAGAATTGATCTACTCTTTTTTTCTTTTACATATTTACACTTCATAACATGTTCTTTCTATGCACATCCAACATTAAATAGTTTTATGAGCTTCACCCTTGTAGGTAAGTTCTAGTATGCTTTCTATTTTTCCTTTATCCTAGTATTTCACTTTGCTACATCACTAGAATAAAGGGGTGGAAAATATAGTCATATAAAATGTCAAAATTGGTAATTTGAGTGTCGCTAATGAAACCCAACCCATAGTTCCCTATTTCTTACTCTCATTACCCTTATAGGAATATTTTCACTAATTCCAACTCATCCATAACCTTCCAAACCTAATCCCAACTAAACTATACTACTCTTTCGATGGCAAATTAGTCCCCCCATGTCCCATTCTTTCAAGACTATAGCACCCAACTTGGACTATAGCATCGAGCCCTCTAGTGTCCATTTTTTATTCTCCAATTCAAGTGTATTTTTACCTCCAATGTTAAGTTACTTTTAGTTATTATCCCCCTTCTTATCATCCTATCGTAAGCACATTCAACCCATGACCAACAAATCCCCATAAAATCCCATTCAAAGGCCATTTAGAAAGGGTTGGAAATTATTAAAAAATAAGCAAAAATACAAGAAAAACCACTAAGGAAATATTCCATATTATTTACATACAACTAGCCAATACTACTAAAATCTTATTCAAATCCTTACACTAGTCCCAAGCCACCTCAAACACACCCAAGCTTAGTATTTGCATATTCACACACATAATTGCATGAAACAAATCAAGTGGGAAAACTACATATGGCTTGATCCCTATTCAAAGTATTGGTATGTAGGTAGGGTGCCCACACAAGGGGTATGGATACACAATCAATGCATCTTACACACACTAACCTCCCCCCTCTTTCCCAAATTTTATCAAAAAATAATGGAGTCTAGGGTTTGAAGACTAAATTAGCTCTACAAGGAGTTCTATAGATATCCAATAGTCAAAATTTCATAGGTAGGCTCACTTAGACACAATGAACAAAACCAAAAAAACTCAAGTCTCCTAAATAATAGTGGTAGAATAGGAATATAACATCAGACCCTAGGATGTCCTATTTTGGTACTCCTATCTAATCAATAAATGAAGGCTAGATCCTAATTTGTGATAGTGTCCTAGTCTTGCATAGTTAATTTTAGACTCTATCTCAGCCATCTCAGTCAGTTTCCATCTAAGTCTTATTTTCTCTCCATTATTACTATTTTTAGAAAGATTCAAATTATAAAAATTAGTAGTTTAATTATTTCATATTTATTTACTAATTTTATTACCCTAGACCCTTAACTAAATTAGGAATATTACACCAATATTCCAAAAATTATTAAATCACTAAGTGATCAATAAGAAGAACTAAGGGTCAAAGAAGAGTTTTAAAGATCAAGAAGATAAATAAAATCAAATAAGAGTTGGGGTTTGGTAGTGGTAAGGTGTATATTTTAATGTTTACATCCATACTAGGGTCATTTGGTAAATCTTGTACATCATTTTGGTATCAGAGCTAGTAAGTTATTTGGAGAAGTTATGTTTTATGTTTTGAAAGTGTTAAATAATTTTGCATGAATATTATGTTAAGTATTGAAGGTTGATTTTAGATGTTGCTATGAGTTTCTAATAAGGTTGAAGTAATGGATAGAGAGGTAGAGAGGTGAATAGATATGTGAATAAATCCCTTAATCCAAAGAGGTTTAGAAAGAGAGAGAGAGCTAGTGAAATCTTAATGAAGGAAGCTCAAGAAGAGTTGAAGATAGAAAGAGAGAGACACCAAGTGAAAGTCAAGTTATAATAACCAAGTGAGGTCCTAAGAGGCAAGTAGATAATATTTATAATAATATAAGTTTAGAAGAGACCTATAGAGAGTGAAGGATAGATAAGATTGAAGAGAGAAAGATAAGGATTAAGGATTTGAATAATGAATTTTGCCATAAAGAAATGGAGAAAGATAAAGTTCATAAAATTCAGATTTCTAAGTTGAGGGCATTTTTAATAGGTTTAGAGAAAATATTAGAGGATCTTAGACAAATTTTTTTAGTTAGAATCAAAACTCCATTTGAATTTCCTCTCAAAGTGATGATGAGGAAGAAGAAAAGACAAGAAGTGTGTAAAATGAGAAGATAATTGATAATGTTAACCAAGTACCCTAAGAAGAAAGAGATGGCAGAAAGTAAGACTCATGATTTTCAATATAATGATATTTTAACATGTGTGTATATAAGTGTAAGATTTGATGAAGGATATGAATTATTTGAGATAATTAATAGGCTCATGGATCAAGAAGTAAAATAATAACTTGATCAAGTAGTGATCAAGAGGAAAAAAATATGAAGGAGAGGTTCAACATAGAGCCTTGATAATTGAAGAGGTAAAATATATACTGATGATGTTAGGAGAGAAAAAATATTTACCAAAAGGAAATAGTTGTACCCTTGAAAATAAGAAAGTATCAGTTAAAGATAAGGGTTAAGAGGAAGAAAATGAAATACAAATTAACAAAAAAGTGAGAGAAGAGAATACAATAGTTGGAAGAGGTTTTGATGTACTAACTATATACAAACAAGAGTTTCTACAACTAAGCATGCATAATGAGGTAAGTAATACATTATGTGAGCCTAAAGGAATGGTTGTTACATTTAAGATACATACTATTTTTCCTTATGAAACTTAGGTCTTGTCAAAATATCACTTGGAAAATTTGATCATAAATTTGACTAATCAATTATCATTTATAAGTAGTGTGGAGTATTTTGAAAAATTTGTTGGGAATATCAGTATGCTGCGAGAAATTGTTTTTGATAATTTAATGACTATAAATTTGACATGTACACATAAACATGTAATCAATCAAGTAATGCATGAACAACCAGTACAAAATAAGAATGAAGTAGATGTAGGAGATGATAATAAAGAAGATCTCCAAGTTGAATCTAAACTTAGTGAAGGAAGTAACCAATGTATGGAAAGAAATGACATCATCAAGGACATGAATATGAGAAAGGAGAGAATCCATATCCCATTGGAATAATAAGAAGTAATATAAGAGGTAATAGATGCAGTTGAAGAGAAGTCATAATTTTGAGTGAGTGGCAAGAGGACAAGAGATAATTTGTTTTATTTGACTTGTTTGTTTCATTTTTAATTATTTTGAGAAAGGATAACAAGGAGATTTTGATAATGCTTAGTTTTAATATCAACAACAAGAAAGACATCACCAAAGGAGGATCCATAATAGCTTTAACCAAGATTCAAAGAGATCTACATTTTTATAATAGGCCTTTGGATCCAAGAGGCCATGAAATAAAAATAAAAAGTTAGTAATAAGGATAGATAATAAGAAATATTTCAAGAAAAAACAACCATAAGAGATCAATTTAACTTTTAGTGAAAGTTTCTTCTACTCCTTGGTAGTAAGATGTAGGGGCATCTTTAGTTGTTTCAATTTAGGGTTGATATTGGTGATATGAATCTAAACAGGAAGTGTTTTTAGTAGTTCTAAGTCATAAGTATTTTATAATGATAATATCATATTTAAGGTTTCATCTCTTATTGTTATTTTATATTTTAAATGCTTAGAATTTCAAATTGGCATTTTCCTACCTAATTTAGCTCATTTGAATTTTTAATTTTTTTATCAAGATATGAGTCCTCAGTCATGTTTTAATGAGATTCAATTATGTAATAGTTTTTATTAGGATATATAAGTGGTAAATATTAATTCAATAATTACTTGAGTCATATAAAGAGTCATTATTATAGGTATGATAAGAATGTGGGTGGTTATGAGCCTCTCAACATTCTTCAAGGGAATCAAGAACCATTGTAAGAGTTATAGGTTATATAGAAATTATAAATTTTTATTCTTAGAGATAATTTTGGGAGATAATTAAAATATTTAATGATAACCTCAAGGAAATAAATAATATCACCTTAATTTGGAAGTTCAATGATGCAAACCCTATTTTGTCTACGTTCAGCGATTAAGAGGACTGTGTATGCATTATGAATCAAGAAATATGCTATGGAAAGATGGTTTATATACATATATTTATTGGTAATAAAATATTATAGTGAAATTAAGGTTATTTATATATTTATTTAAATGTTTCAATACTTATTTGTGAGAAATCACTTTAAACCCTATAACTAACTGTGAAACTACACATAGTCAAACACATAATTGTATTAAGTAGACAATAGAGTCCTTTCCAAAGTTTATCAACACTCAGGCATGTGTGTGAAGTTATCAAAAACCTCATTCATCATTAAAATAGGATTAAAACTCAATTGGTAGCTTAATACTTCAAAATTATCCTTCTCGGCTTAACATCATCTGATAAAACCCTATATTAGGGTTTCAAAACAAAATCTTTCTTTGTAGGAGTTATCACTGGTCAAAGACCACAAAACTTGGTGATCGGTTAGGGTTTAAATTTATCTAAAATATTTTGGAATTGGTATTTTATTATGGCACTTTTGTGTATAGATTTAGAGTACTGTGTGTGTAATAGGGTAGAAGAGGCCTAATTAGGTCTAGATAGGGTCTAGAAAGTGTATTTCCCAAATAAATTGGGATAACAAATTATTTGAGAGTAGGAAATAAATATAGGGTATCTTAAAATGATTTTGGTTACTCAATTACTATCTTATCCTATCTGTAGCATTGGAAATAGTGGAAAAAGGCTACTAAAAGAGAGATTAGAGTGAGTAGGAGAAAGGTGACAAGAAATGAATAAGGGATTAGTGGAAATTTGAAGCTTGGATATTTTTTGGAATGGTAGTATTTAATAAGGGTGGTTTAGATCACTAGATAATAGGATATAACACACTAGAGTGAAGTGGAGGAGTTGATAATTAGAATTGAGGCCTATAGGCCTATGAGCCAAGTATGAGAAAGAAGATTGAAGTGAGAATATTGAGAAAGATTAAATGAAGTGGATATGTAAATAAGGATAGTGACATTAAGGTGATGATTGGACAATACATAAATCAATGAGAAGTGACTTCAAGAAGGAAAAGAGGTTTGAAAACTCAAGAAGGGGATTAAAAACCTAGTAGGTACAAGTGTATTAAGAGATCAAGAAGAAGAACCAACGGTCAATAAAAAGCTATAGAGATCAAGAATATCAATAAAATAAAATCAAATTTGGGGTTTGGTAGATGTAAGGTGTATAAGTTCATGTTTGCATCCATATGAGGGTCATTTCATAAATATTCTGGATCATAAGTGTATTATGCACACTATATATGTGATTATTATATCACAAGTATAAAATTATTTCAAAATTCACATATCTTAAAGGATACCTATGTATAAAAATACTATCCCATTAAGTAAAAATTTGCAAGGGTCTCTAATATCACATTCCCTCTATAATCGTTTGTGTTCAAATGCAATCAAAAGAGATAAATCTATATATATAGTCGTGTCTATAAAAAAGTTAAGAAAATCCAAGAGAGAAATTAAATTTTATTATTAAGAATCCCCTAGTTATTTTAAATGTGTTCTAATCAATTACATTTATTATTTTCCTTCACAAACACAGAAGATAATTGTTAAACTATTCAAATAATCCTTTGTCTCTTTAAAAATGATTAAAGTATTCCAAATTGAATAAGTTTATCTTGATAATTTACAACCATTCTAAGTTAATGAAATTATTTTTTACATTTTAACTTAAATATAATTATTTATATATTGAGTAATTTCTCCAAACTAATGTTAAGTAACCTATTTAACCTAGTGGTTCATTCTAAATCCAAATAGAATTATTTTTCTTTTAAGGGGATATTACAAGTAATTTTAAAAATGATATCATAAAGAATATTTATAAAATTAAAAATATAATTTACTTATTGATAACCATGAAGTAAAATCAATATATGACATTACCTATTTCCATGTATTATTATACGAAGTAGACATATATACAAAACATGATCATGGCATAGAAATCAACAATGGATTTACACATCTCATCAAGAAAAAAGGCATGGACTATATGACATAAATTATATATTAATTTTTATATACTTAGCATACTACTAAATGGATAATAAAACAAGATTATGATATTTTCAATTTTAACAATGGGAATTTGATAGTAATAAAACATGGATATCACCACATTAAGTAGCATGGGAGATAAATATAAATAAATAATTAAGTAGCATGGACTGTATGACATAAATTATATATTAATTTTTATATGCTTAGCATACTACTAAATGGATAATAAAACAAAATTATGATATTTTCAATTTTAACAATGGGAATTTGATAGTAATAAAACATGGATATCACCACATTAAGTAGCATGGGAGATAAATATAAATAAATAATTTATGCCCCCTATTAATTTAAAAAAAAAACACATTCATTAGGAAACCATAAATATATAAAACACTATGTCACTTAAACATTGAAATATAGAGATATATAAGTATGTTGTACACATAAACTATTAATGTTATTCCAAAACAACACATTCTTTAATAATCCATGAGATATAAAACATTATGTCACTTACACATTATTTTTTGTATATATTAGTGTGTGATACTCCTAAGACTCTCATGGTGTAAATTTTAGTGACCCACATGATGTTTTCCATGGTTCTCTCCCCCCCCACCCCCCCCCCCCCCCCCCCACTCCTATGAATTTCTTTTAATAGGCTAAGATATAAAATATAAATCAACATATCTATATTTTTTGGGTAGTTGAATCCCATTTAATATGGGAAAAAATCATAAAATTTTAGGGAAGGAGAGTCAATATCTAATAAAAAAATATTTTTGTGAAAGAGAAAACCCTCACAAAAATTCCTTTGGAATAATTACTGTTGTTATATTATTGATGGAAGCTTTGAATAAAATATTATAATTTCCACTCCCTTCACATTTCTAGTTTTCATTTCTTTTTTTCTTCTTATTCCCATTTAGTTATCAAATAAATATATTTTTAAAAAAAATTCATTTTATTTATTACATATTTATAATGCAAAAATTATGGTATTAATACTTACTACTTTAATTCTTTAGAAATGACTTAATTATTTTATGAAGATTAATTTATGCTCATATTATTTAGTAATAATAGAGGACTCATTATTATATTCCTTTGAATATAAAACAATCCCAATTATGATAAATAATAATAATATTAGCTATGTATTTAACATAATTTTTTAATATATCACCCAATTGTGACACATGCAACAACTTGAGGACTTACCTATCTTGACATGCATATACAATGAAGGGTTCCAAAATCCACATCAAAACATATACAATAAATGCAGTTAGATAATCATAAAATATTATCTAAATAAATTAAAAAAAGTTCAATTCATTAAATATTTTTAAAACTCCTAAAAGAGAGATATGTCAGTCATGTTTAACACAACCATTAAGTAATGCTCCATACATGTTTGGATTATCAAGCCCCACATTGGATTGAAAATTAGACAAGATAAATATGTTATGATGATTTTATTCCACTTACACATACTTAAAAAATCTTTCATTTTCCATGCTTTCCTTTATATTGTTTGAAAATAGACTTCTTCTTTCACTAACTAGGAACCCAGATTTGAAACCTTAAGGATAAAAATGTTTGTTTTTTAGATTTCATTATACCAAGTAATAATTAAGGTATCTTCATGTTTTTTACTCCTATCGTCAAATTAAAAAAAAAAACATTTGAATAACTATAGTAACTCATTACCTAGACAAAATAATGCAATGTAATATGTAGTTAACATGAAATTTTATGAATCATTGAATGCTCAAATAATTGATTTTTTTGCTCTAAACTTATTGAATTTTTTTTATTAGATTAGGCAAAAAATAGGTTTAAGAGGATCATGTAACTAAGACAAGTTTCAAAAGATAATCATTACAAACCTGAAGAGTTCAAATCATGAGACAAAATCCACCAATGCTAAACCAAAAATAAATAAATTTTTACCAGACTTCCACTACTAAATTGATAAAACTAATACAAACTTATACCTAAAAAATAAATAGAGGAAAATAACCTAATAGAAAGGAAACAACCAAATATTAAGTAGATGACTCCTAAGAGTTAGAGTACTCTATAATTATAGTAACCTTAAAAGTTTTCTTGGAATTCTTAGTTTTTTATTTTATTAGGTGGGCCCTAGTTATCTTATTTAGTACTTTTGCATAAAATTTTGCATCCTTCTTCTTGATTGGCGTGATCTTGGTTGGGTCTCACCTTCATTGTATTTATTTTTGATCCCTTTGATGATATTTTGAACAATGATGTTTTTCTTCCAATAATACATGCCTAAATTAACTTTTTATTTATTTATTTATTTATTTATGATTTGAATTCAAATTAGGATTATTTTCATTTAAAAATCCATAAAATAATAAAAATGGGATAAGTGTCACATAGGGTGAGGACCCTAAAGACCCAAATTATCCATGTCAAACCCTGCAATTCCACTTTAGACATGTTTGGAGCATAATTATATGATTTATATAAGGAGGGCAGTGTGGAAATTTTTTTTAGGAGGGAAAATTTAATAGATGAAGTGTATAAAAATAAGGTGAAAGGAACAATAAAAGTGAAAAAATAATTATTAGAAAGTACATGAACATCATAGAAACATTTTATTTAACTACTAATGTATGCCTTGTGGCCATTTTTAAGTGTCTAAATTTTACTCTACTTTGATGTTTGTGTGTGTGTGTGTGTGTGTGTGTGTGTGTGTGTGTGTGTGTGTGTGTGTGTGTGTGTGTGTGTGTGTGTGTGTGTGTGTGTGTGTGTGTGTGTGTGTGTGTGTGTGTGTGTGTGTGTGTGTGTGTGTGTGTGTGTGTGTGTGTGTGTGTGTGTGTGTGTGTCCATATATATAAAAATAAAATAAGATATGTTATGGATACATAATTATGTGTCATTCAAGACCATGAATAAAACACAAATATACCTATGATTTTTTCAAGAAAATTATTATTTATACACATGCATGGGTGAGTAATAAATAATAACAATTTTTTGAAAAAAAAAGATGATATTATTAATTTTGGCAGGAAATAACATTTAGGCACATTATTATATTAAATCCTCCACACATATAAAGTACTAGAAAATATTATAATTAAAAAATTATAAAATATAGATAAAAATATGAGTGTTATCCAAAATAAAATAGAGTAAATCCCTGAGTACAATCCTAAATAAATTTGATGTGATATTAATATGAATTCAAGTTACAAACCCTTATAAAAAATGAGATTGCACATTTTAATAATATCCAAATCATAATAAGTTGGTGATAGGTACCATATTAGTCATTGCCTTAAAATCCATCTAATAAATATGGTAATGCACATGGCCCAATAGAATGCATATAAATATGATGATTGGGATATTAACACACCTTTTGAAAATTGAGATGAATGTAAACTAGACTTCTCAAAATAAATGATATTAATGCATCATGTGTAAGATATAATATGAAATAATTTATGTATAACATATTAATATGTATCCTTGGAAACATAAATGATATGAATAAGTTTCCCAATATGGGCATGTGGTATAATAAAATTGAGGTAAATAAAAATATGCCTCATGTGGGCTCAAGATATAAGAAATATAACATCAATGTCATAAGATATAAAAATATAAATAATGAATATAATTTTTTTCACCTTGTATATTAGTGATATGGATCATGTAAGTCTAGGAAAATGGTAAAGATACTATGCATGAAATAAATCACAACACCATGAAACATACCAATCGCCTAAGTATTAAAATTATAGGATAACACTTTTCAATGGTAAATTAGAGTTATGACTTAAGAACACTGTAATAAACCATAAAATAGCAATAATGCAACCGATATAATATAAATAGATAACTACAATGTGATTAAATGAGGTTATATGAAAATAACTATAATGATTCATAATTGAAGCATGCATTTTATGAACACATACTCGATTCACTTGTTCTTTGACAGAGAGAAAAATTAGTTAAAATTTTTGAAAAAATATTTTTAAGAGAATCCAAAAATATGTTATGCTTTTAAAATTAAACAAGAATTATAATGATTCAATAGTGAAAATATAGTATCAAATTGTATTGATAGTGACAGTCTCTCCTAAAAGTGAGAGTCTAGTTATAATAGTGGTTGTGTACATTATATATAACTATTTGAATCCATTTTTTGTGCCTATTATATGGAAAAATATCTCAAATTATAGAATTAATGCATAAAATTACCATTATTACTTCTTATTTACTCATAATATATTTTTTATAATATAAATTGTAAGGACAAAAATAAGTTGGTTTTATTTTTATGGAACTATATCAATCAATCCTATTTTCAATGAAAAACTTAAAATCACCAATCATACAATTCAAAAAGCATATCTAATTATTTTATAACCTTAGTCATATTCTATGTGTATGATAAATGAGAAACTAGTTGATTTTCTATTAATTTTTACTATTCCTTATTTTTGCATTAGTATGAAATAATAACTCTTTAGTAGATAGAAATGCAAAAAGAGTAAACTATAGGAAATCCTTGTATGTGATCCTTTTAATTTATTGAGTATGATGCCTAAGTTATATTTTTATACTTAGTATGTTTTTGTTTATTATGTTTTTTAAGGTTATTTAATTTATTTACAACCTTAATTATTTTTTGGGCCACTTTTAGAAAGTTTCCAATGATTTCTTAAAAATAGATGGAATTTCCATTTAATCGGCAGTTCACTTTAGTTTATTTTAGTTCGCTATTTAAGTACTTGGTTGAGTTTTAAAAATTATCCATTAATTAATAAAGAGGTAGGGAAAAATTTATTTATTAGGTAACTTAAATTTAATTTCATATAATTTTCTATAATTAACTTAGTTGGGTTGCTAAGGTTGACTAAGATGTATATTTAGTTGCATATTTAACTTTACTATTAAAGAGACTTCTTGCATGATGTGAAAATATTTATAGTAAGTAAAATTCAATTTATTTAGTATATTTTTAGTTGTGTTAGTATATTTTAAGTTAAATTATTGGTATAGAAGTTCTTTATTATATTTTTACTATTAGACTATACTTGCATTGTAGATTTCCTTATAACTAGGTCAAGATAGATTTTTTTATTAAATAAAATTACACATAATAGAAGTGTGGTGCATTAATTTAATTTGAGAACATTATTTTATGTTTTATGTATAATATTAATTTATGTAAACAATAATTTATACCATTAATAATATATTTTCAATTTTGAATCTATTCAATACATGTTTTGATCAAGAATTTCACTTGTAACATAGCTAGTTTGATAACTAGTAATTCTAGGATATTTTTGTTGATACATAGTTTATATTTTAAATTTAAATATAGATGATTTTAAATTCAGTAAAAAATTAATAAAAACATTCTTTTTTTATCATAACCATATTAATCAAAAGGGTTTTATGATATTTTCAAAAGATATAATGGCTTCAATGAATTATGCTTCCATAAATATTCCTATTTTAAAAAGTGAGAAACTCTGAGTATTAGAGAAATAAATAGAAGAGAATCATTGTGTATAAATGAGTCTAGGATAATTTTATTAATGGGTATACACCACCTCAATATTCGAACACCTTAACAAAATAACACAAAAGAACAAAAGAAAAGGGAGATGTGAAATTTGTCTTATATCTTTAGAGTGCCATAGACCGAAGCATTTATCCAAGAATATCAAGATGACAGAATGCCCAAGAAACATGAAATATCTTTGAGACATAATATAAATTATATATTAAGGTAATAAAATAAAAAATCCAAACCCTTACAATTATTTTGATAATTTGATAATATTAAATTCTAAAGTTGGATATTATTACATAAGCATAAGTGATTTAGTACATATAATTAGGGTTTATGGAGAAACTATACAATATAGTGTTAAAATAAGAAACATTTTTATATATTTAAGCTAAATATAGCTTAACATTGTGATAAATATTTAAAATTATAAATGCATGACCACTAGAAGCATTGATAACCTAGTGGGTTATCTCTTGTCTCATGATGATAAGATAAGATTATATGTAGGAGATACAAAACATGTTCTATAACAAGCACTTGAAACCAAGGCAAGGTTTTAAAATAAAAATGAGAGAAAACAAAATTATAAGAGATTAAGTTTTTTTTAAAATAAATTCAAAGGGTAAATCTTAATCAGAATTTAATTTCAAGAGAAATAAATAATTTACTTGTCATTATTGTAGAAAAAAGACATGTGATAAAATATTGCAAGATACTAATGAATAAGAAATAAGCCAATAAAGAAAGGGAATAACAATATTTTAAATATTAAAAAAGTGTGTTTAAATAGGGATAATATTATTATGTCACATGTTTTGTGTGAATATTGTAATAAAATAAATTTGTATCTCTTTATTCAAGTTGTTCAAATTAAGTGATAAGTCACAAAGATTATTTCATGAAGTTAGATGATTCCTTCAAACCCCAAGAGAAATTAGGAGATAGAATGTCAATCCAAGTTGAAGGAAATGGTAGTATTAAATTAACCCAAATAAAATTTAAGGGAGATATAATCTTTCCTAAGAGTGTTGTGAAATGACCCCAAATTTTTTATTTTTTATTATAGAATCACTTTGTTTAGCGTGCAAGTGGAATTATGAATATAGTTAATTATACATGATTAAGGTTTGTATAATACACCCAAAACCCATAACTAGAGTTATACATGTACAATTCCCTTCTTACACCATTTCAAATATTCAAGTAATAAAAACATAAAATCATTGCATTTAAAAGCCAAGAATCATAATGCAAAAGAATAATTACACAAATAAATTTAGGTCTTAACCATAATTGGATCAACCAAGACAAAGTATTTATACATCATTATATAAGAAGTCACAAAGATTATTTCATGAAGTTAGATGATTCCTTATTACCCTAAGAGAGATTAGGAGATAAAATGTTAATCCAAGTTCAAGGAAATGGTAGCATGAAATTAACCCAAATAAAATTTAAGGGAGATATAATCTTTCCTAAGAGTGTTCTGAAATGACCCCAATTTTTTTATTTTTTATTTTAGCATCACTTGTTTTAGAGTACAAATGAAATTATGAATATAGATCACTATGCATGTTTTGGGTTTATATAATACAACAAAAACCCATAAATAGAGTTATTCATGTAAAATTCCCTTCAGACACTATTTATGATATTCAAGTAATCAAAACATACAATCATTGTGTTTAAAAGTGAAGACTCATAATGCAAAAGAATCATTACACAAATAAATTTAGGTCTTAACCATAATTGGATCAACTAAGACAAGGCATGACTACATCATTATATAATAATGTTTAAGCTTCCAAAGATTTCCTTGATTATTAAACTTCATACATATAAGAGATATGTAATGGTACTATACTATACAAATCTTTATACCAAGATATTATAATTTAAGGATCATTACAACATGTTTAATTTTACACCTGACACTAAATATAAGTTGGGATATGATTTAATAATATAATCAAGTCTTAATCAATTTAAATAAATCTAAGATTGAAAGATATATATGCATGACATCGATCGATCTTAGAATACCAACTTTCCAAGTCCTTCTTAGGATAAATATACATGACTAAAATAACAAGTTCTTTAACACAACTTAAATGAAATAATTTAATATATAATCATTTCCTTTAAAATTTCATGAACACCAATCATTTGATTCAACAATTCATAGATTCATAATCACACATTCCTTTATACTTGTAGTGGAATGAATCAAACTTATTTTTTTATTAACAACCATCCTCTTAAAACTTAAAAATTAGTTATTTATACATAGCCCATGTAATAGCATTATGTTATATGTACCCTTTAGGTCCACTTGCCAATAACAAAGGAAATATAATTAAAACCAATAGCAACTTGTTACAACCATATAAAAATAATAAAAACACTTACTACAACCATATAAATAATAAAATCAATAGATTATACATCTCAAAAATTAAATTCAAGCACACTAGAAATTCACTCACCTAGCTAATAATTAGCTCAAGTTAACTTCAACTTGGTTGTATCTTACTAATTTTATTTATAATAATTCAATAATTCCAAAGAGCACAACTTTTATCAAGTATCTTAAAGGATCAACTTTGTTCTTAATTTTAATCATGTCATGCATATGCACAAACATGCATAAATTTTTTCAAGATCTTTGTTTAACAAGAAGTTATTTTTAGCCATCAACAAGATAAAATTACCATTGAATAAAGACACAACAAAATTATCTAATTTACTATAAATTTTCATCAAAATAATGTGATAAATAACTTTGTAATATTGTAGCTAGGTTGAATGTTCCTCACTGCATCTATTCTTTTGACTTACTAACTGAATATCAACACTATAAAACCTTCATCATGATATTCGTGCTAACACAATAATTTTTATTGTCAAGAATGAAATAATGGGCTGAATGTGACTCAATCATGAAAATCAAGAGCACTCAACTCATACTCATATATTACCATTGACATAATTTTGTAAGTACACTAAGATTGAATAAATTTTTACATTATAAGTGGATGTTACGTAATTAATAAGTAAAAATGATAACTTACAAATCATTCTATAGGAAGAGCATTTCATTACTGCAACATATTTCCTCTTTTTAAATAACAAAAATATACTCATTTTAGAATTTGATTTTCTCTCTTAATACTTTATAAAAAAATAACTTCAGCTATGTGTTTCAAAGGTTAAATAGAGGAGAATAAAACTAGGAAAAAGTTTTTCATATCACTCTATAATTTATGATCATAAACTACTTCAATTTTGGGTTATGTGAAGCATGCAATATGTTCTTTTACATTTACAAGAGGTTGATATAGGAATAATAAGTTTAAAGAGTAATTTCTAAACATAACGAATAATGTCAAACACATCAAGAAAATCCGTAATGAAATAATTTACACCAAATGATCTTCATACCGATCTAACCCATCGTATGATCACCCCAATTAGTGGCCCTCACCACCCCAACCATCAGTTGGGTGGTAGAGTCAAGGATTTAGGCTTTGGAAAAAGGTGTGAGTAAGATATTTTATCCATCATTGAGTAATTTACATTAGTTACAAAACACCATCAAATAGATTAACATTAACATCATGTACCAATAGTGTTGGCACTACTACACCAAAATTTCACAAGTGGCACTTGCATAAATGGGCCTGACAAATCTATCAAGCATCCAACATAGGATAAAACACCTAGATCTACATTTTTCTAAAACTAGTAGCAAAATAATGAGCTGAATCATGTTTTAACCTAAGCAAGAAAAATGAAAGAGATTAAATAAGGGTAAATAATTCCTTTACACCAATACCTCTAAATACACAAAATATAGGCAAAATAATCCAAAATAAAAATATATATACAAGCTCAATTATGGTTTCATATTTACATAGAATGCCAATAAGGAACAACATGGTCAAATTTATATACACCTAGGTCAAAGAAAATAGAAATAATGAAAAACCAATCGCTATAAAATAAGTACAATAAAAAAGACACCCATTTTTCCATTAAATAAATACCACATAGAAAAGAAAACACCTAGCAACCCATTTTAAGGTAAAACTTCTAGCCATAAATAAAATAAAATAAATAACAAAAGTTTTAGTATTTTATCTCCAAAAGCATTTCGATAATAAAGTTGATTTTAAAACCTTGTACAATAGGTGATATCTTAACCCACAACTAGGTATGAAACTCCAAACATTAAATTGATTTTAAAACCAAAACATAATAATTTCATGAGATTTTAATTAGGTTTGGGAGACTTACACAGCCATAGAAGATAGTGTTAATTCCCAAATTTTCATTAAATAAATTAAGTTCTTGTTAATTTTAAATGCCTAAGTCCTTAGACAAATTCCTCCTTTCAACTATTCATGTCAAATTTCAAGTTTTATGTTGAATTAGATAAGTGATAATTTGGTCTTTGGTTAGTGTGTATAACCCTTCATTTGTTTCAATCAAAAGCTTTTAGAGTCTATCAAGGAAAATGTTCCATAAAAAGGATGAAGACTTATTTATTTTAGACTTTTTGTCCATAGAAAAAATTCCATAGGTCCATTTCCTTTAGGCATTTTGCCTACATAACATTTTGAAGGGTTCTTTTCCTTTGAGCATTTTTCCCATGCAAAAAGTCTAACAAAAGTCAATTATTTAGGTAAAAATGTCAAGTTCAAATTGTGTGAGATTTTTGTCTACGAGTTTTCAAGACTAAGTCTTCATAATTTTTTTGTAGCTCAGGCTTTCAAACATTTTGTCTAAAGCATTTCAAATCTCAGGCCTTCAGACATTTTGTCTGAAAGATTTAAATTCAAAATATTCAAAAATTTTGTTTGAAGAATATGCAATTCAATCCATTGTCCTCTACCCACCATTCAACATGGAGTCAAATGAGAGAAGGATCCTAATAGGTTTCATGTGGTCTAAGTAGTTTGAGGTCATGAACAAGTTGGTGTAAAATTCAAAAGATCATCAAAGTTTTCAAGGATTGAGAAAAGTTTATAGCACAAGTCTAGCTGGACCAGGTCATTTTGCACATCATCCATAAACAAATGGGTTAGTTCACTTGTGTATTTTTATGAGTTTGTTAAAAAATCATCTCAGGATAAAAGATTTATATGGAAATGATTTTATTCATGCCATGAACATATCCTACAATTTTGGTGCCTTCATATTTTATTTGACTCAAGATGTAAGCTTTCAAAAATTTGAACAATTAGTGTGATGACCATGTGAACATCATTGATGGCTGTGCGGAAGTTAAAATTAAGCTCAACCATTATCCATTAAGGATTAAATTTGATGGTTGTACGGAGGTCATTGATGATCATATGAACATTAAATGATGGGTGTGTGGATGTCAAATTTAATCTAAAATAATTATCCATTTGCACTTAAAATTGATTTTTGCATGCCCATCAAATATTTTCATATGTGCATCAAATGATGGGTGTGAAGATGTCAAATTTAAGTCATGTTAGAATGAAATTTTCATCAAAGCTTGAAATGAATGTGGGACCACCATGTGGAAAAAATGCACTAGCCTAGGCAAAGATTTACTATATAAGGTGCAGAAAGCCCATGGATTCTGTAGATGGCATGATCTCTATGGTATTGATGGAGATCTAATGGATAGCAATAAAACCTAATCATAAATGGATGTTGAGAACCTATAGAGCTTCCAAGTGGCATGCTTGCATTCATCATACAAATAAAGATTTGGCAGCGCTAGTCTTAGGTGGATTGTTTAAGGATTTAGACCCAATGACATGTTGACACATGTCTTATGGGAAATGATCACATTTCAAGTAAGTAAACTGAGTGACATAACATTTCCACATAGGCATGCATGAAACATTCAAGGACCCTATGCAAGGAAATTGGTATAGCTTCCACCACTAATAATAGGTTGACTTGGAAAAAATTTAAATGAGGCATGATAACCCTAAGGATAAAAATAGTGAATTTTTGCATTAAAAAAATATATGAAGAAAGACCTAAAGTGCAAAATATAAGAAACAAGTTGGATTCAAAACATAAAATTTGAAATTAGCCTAAATTGTTGTATTTTTATTTACTTTATTGTATAAGATCTTCCATGGAAGTAAATTGTAGGTTTACAAATCCAAGGTGGGACACCCAAAGAAGATCATTCAAATAACAATGGATCTAGAATATTCCTAAGAAATCATTTCAAGAGTGGGTTGTTCCATGGTGTGCATAAATGGAAGGGAAATTTTCTATGAGGTTTTAGTTGTTGAAGCAAGTCATCCAGGTCATCTTCAAGTAGTTACACATAAATACAAAAGGTTTATTTTCTCTCCCTCATGAATATTCTCCTTCTATCTCATTTGAAAGCATTTTTATCTAAGAAATCAAAAGATCTATTGCAAATATCCATCATTCCTTGTAAAGGTATTTACAAAAATCATTTCCCTTGTAAATACATGAAGATTCCAAACATGGCAAAGGACATATTCTATCTGGAGGTATCTTAGCAGACTTGAAGGCTTGTTCTAAAATTTTACAAATTGCAACCCATGGTCCCAAATTAAGAAAGTATTGAAAATGTATAAATAGGGGGTTTCTCTTTTATTCAAGAGGTTGGTTGGCTATCATTTTGGTCATTGTGTGGGTTGTTATTGGTATTTATTTCTATTTAAGTATAGGTTCTTCCAAATTTTGGGATTATATATGTGTGTGTATTTTTCCTCTCTTGCTAAGGTGGTTATAGCTATACAACCATTAACAAGCTCTGAGATCATCTTTATATGTCTCCCTATCCAACATGGAGTAAATCCACCATGCTTGTCTCCTTGGTAGTTGAAAAAATATTCAAAATGAAGGTTGTATTCATGTTCAAATATATCTTTAGTATCTTATATTTGTCCTAGATAATTTTCTCATTTTGTATGATAACCCTTCCTAGGTGGAGTGAGCAAGTTTGGTTGTGTTCTGGTCAGATTTATGTTCCCTTGGGCCAATAATCCCCATGGAGGTTGAATTATATAATATCTCCACGTGAGAAAGCTACCCCATAGGTCTTCTCACCTTGGTTTAGGTAGATATAAAAGTACCAAGGAGTTAACTATACCCTTTGTCATTTCCTCCATTTAGTCCATTCTTGATGCCAAAAACTCCCCCAACTATAATGACACATCAATGGGTTTTTCATCTTTGCTTACCATTTTATTCAACTATGCAAGGTTGAAAAAAAGGGTTTACAACTAAGAACCAACACTCTTCTTGAGCATCAATATATCATCATTAGATGATGCAAACTCAAGTTCATCTGCATCTTCAGTAATCAATTCAGTTGTATCACATGGGGGATGTGGAAGGAAGCACGTATCACACCAATCAATATCAATATTATAATATTAAAAATTCACCTTGGCATTTAAAGGATAAGGCACTTCTTTTATAGCATCTCTATTTTGATTTCTATCCATTCTTTCTTCACATGCAAGCCTCTTCCCTTTATCATTGTCTTGATTATGGAAAGAAGGCCCCTTTTGTGCTTGATTTATATTTGGAGGCCTTTCTTCACTGTAGACACATGAGAGATCCCCTTATCATCCCTTGCCAACTTATATGGCATTTATTTGATAGCTGAGGCTAAATTTTTAATTGTGTCTTCAAGATTGGTAGTTTTTGTGGACTGTCTTTTCCAAATTAATCAATTTTACATCAACCCACTTATTTATAGGATTTACCATAGATTTTATGTTGTTATCAATTTGGATGGTCATACTAAAATCCAACCATATGTTAGTGGGATCCTTATCCCTCAAGTTGTATGCAACCTTCTTATCAAAGGTATCACAATATTTTATCAAGCACAATATATCACTAAAATTGATGTTTTTACGAAACTACATCATAACTCTGTTAAAATGTGTATTAAAGTACTATACACACTTATTATTATTCTTTTTGATGTTCTCAAATTCTACCAAAAGAAACCTTGGATCAATTCTATCACCATATTGAATTATAAAAACATCCTTCATCTCTTTCCATGAATGAATGCATCCACAGGGAATGGAAATGAACCATTCATGATCATCTTCCTCTAGTGTTTGAATAAAAACCTTAATTCACACATCTTCATGATCAAACTAATAGTATTTTATCAAGCACACTATATCACTAAACTTGATGTTTTCAGGCAACTACATCATAACTCTATTGAAATGTGTATTAAACTCATATACACAATTATTAATATTATTTTTGATGTTCTCAAATTTAGACAAAAGAAACCTTGGATCAATTATATCACCATATCAAATTCTAAAAACATTATTCATCTCTTTCCATGAATCAATGCATCTATAGGGAAGGGAAATGAATCATTCATGAGCATCTTCCACTAGTGTGTGCATAAAAGAACTTAATTCACACATCTTCATGATCAAACTAATAATTTTAAATAATATTATGAAAATCCCTTAGGTTTTTATCACCACTCACTACATTATTCCCTTTTAATTTTGGAAGGCATTCCCTTACTTCATCTGAGACCTTATTAGGATAACCCTCCATTTCCTTAAAATTAATAGGTCTAAATTTGGAAACATGGAATACAAGACACTCATTCACATCTTTTTCCCTTTGCCTCATGGTTTGTTTAATGGGAGTTTCAATAAAAAAATGGTAAATGGATATAAGGGGGTGAATGAGGTGGACTTGGTGGATCAAACTTGGGATGGGATTTAGCTAGTTGAAAAGGAGTTGGGTAATACACAAGACTATAGGTTTTAGAGTTTCTAAGAGAGATATGATAGTCCTCAATATTGTGAGGGTTGATAAATAGTTCAAGATTATCATAATATTGAAAACCCTTAGAAGCTAAAATTTTCCCTTTAATAGGCCTCCAAATTTATCTCCTTCATTTCAGATATAAACTTAATGGTGAGACAAGTTTCTTAAATGAGTCACCTTTGAAAGATTATCTCAATCTTTCCATCTTTGTAAACAAGGAAATAATCAAAGCTAAAAATAAATAGAATAATATTCATAATAGGTACTGATCTTTCTTTAAACCAAGTGATAAAAATTAGTCACCACTAGAATAACAGTTCTAGAATATAATAATTAACAAACTAATAGTGATACATGTTGACAACATACTTTACTAAAGTTAATGATGAGATAAAAATTGAAGACAGTAAAATATTTAAAATAAAGTTCAAAAGGGAAAAAACACCTTCCAACATGTAATCTTAATTATCTTTGTACAATGAACACAATAGAAATAAATTATGAAGACTCAAAAAAGTCTTGGCACATCCCTAGTGGAGTGATATGGTGTTGATGGTCAAGATATTCAAATCCATGTAATAGATGATAGGTAGATAAATTTTCAAATAAATTTCTTACAAGTCTTTGCAAGATTCCCCAATAACATTGGTGACAAGGATTGTCCCTAAAAATGGTGCTAGAAGAGTGTTGGTTCCTAGTTTTACACCTCTTTCACTCAACCTTGCACATTTGAAGAAAATTGCAAAAAAATATGAAAGCCTATTGATGTGTCATTATAGCTAGGAGAGGATTTAGCATCAATAATTGATCAAATAGAGAAAATGACTAGGAGGCACCAACAAAGGGTATGTTCAGCTCCCTTCTACTTCTAGCTCTACTTAAACAAAGGTGAGAGGACCTATGAGGTATCTTTTTCATATGGAGAGATTTTGCAATTCAACCTCCATGGGGATTATTGGCACAAGGGAACACAAATCTAATTAGAACACAACTAGACTTGCTCACTCCACCTGGGAAGGGTTCACACACAAAATGAGAAAATTCTCTAAGACAGCTACAAGCCATTGAAGATAGATTTAAATGTGATTAAAACCTTCATTCTAAAGAATTTTTGAGAAACATGGAGCTTAAAGGAAGACTACAATACTAGGTATTTAAAGCACAAGCTACAAACACATGTTAAGTATGAAATATTTATACATCTATAGGAAAATGACACTTATGATATGAAAAAAGTATTATATCATTTGAAGGATATTATAGGGTAGGATAGTTTGTTAATTATAAATAGGAAGGGTGTGGTGGTGATCTGTAATTTTTTCAAACAATAAGGTATCTTTCAATATTCATGACATTACTCTTAGAAAAGATGTAGGGAAAACTCAAATACAAGATGAAGTGAATTCCAAATTATCCTTGAAAAATTAGAACATACACTGAAACCAAGATTTTAGATGCTTTTCCCTATCAACTCCATAAACCTAGGGTTCCCTAACAAGTTATTCAGTAACATACTTCCAAGTTAAACTACAAAAAGGAATTTATAACCTATATTCATACTCAAAATGACAACCAGTAATGAACACAAACCCAAATATCTAATAAAAAAAATTATAAAACATATTACTACACTTCATCAATAGGAAATAGCAAAGAACCACAAACATTTTCATTAAATTGAAAAGAAACCTTACATACATAAGTTTTTTAAATTACTACCAATGGGACAAGCATGGTGTATTTACTCAATGTTGGATAGGGGAGACATATAGGGATGCTCTCAGAGCTTGCTAATGGTTATACAACAAAAACTACCTTGGAAAGAGAGGCAAAATACACACATATACATAATCCCAAATTTTGGAAGAACCTATACTTGGAGAGAAACAAAGACCAATAAAAACCCACACAATGACCAACATAATGGACAACCAACCTCTTGAATAGAGTATAAACCTCTTATATATACATTTTCAATCCTTTAGTAATTTTAGGATTGTGGGTTTTAATCTACATAATTGTATAATAAACCTTTGAATCTACCAAGATACCTTTGTTGAGGTCAACATACCCCCATTTATGAAAAATGGGGACGCTTATGTCAAATTGTGTAAATTTGTACCTTAAAATTGAAAAGTCACTTGATTAGAGTGTCACTAACATGTTTATACATTATTTTTATTTCAATATCACCCACACCATGATTTGGTTGGCTTATTTATTCATGGATCTTGTTTAACCTTGTCTAAGTTTGCTAATGTTTGATATTCTTGTTTTAGGTTATAGGTCTAATGGAGTTTATTTGTCATAAATAATGCCTGGGGTTCATAATTATACGGTTTTATCTCAATCTATTATTTTACTATCCTTTGGTATATAAAAATCCAAATTGAATGCATTTTGATCATCCTGAAACCCTTGCTGACAATACCCTATCACAGGTTCATTTAGACCAAATTCATATTAGGAAAGAACAAATTATGCAAGAATGATTTAAATATGTTATGGACTTAGTTTAATTTGTATACTTAGGATTAGTCATGTTTTTCAACATGACCAAACCTTAGTTTAAAAACTATATGCTTGGTCCCCTTTATGTCCTAAGCCCCCTTATCCCCTTTTATCTTAGCTCGGTCTGAGTAACACCTGGTCTCTTTGATATAACCTTAGACTAAAATTTTAATGCTAAAGTATTTTCATGTTTATTAACATAAATAAGACCTTAGTATCAATACTTTACCCTAAGTTACATATATCTCTGAGTCCTAACTTAAACATTGTGTCCACTTATAGCATCAATGACCCATGTTTGCTTAGGCAAGATAGATCAAATGGTGTATATCAAATCAAGGTTTCAAGAAATCCCAAAGAAAACATGGTGATGACACATGTCATAAAAACATTTTATATAATAGCGAGTAGACAAAGGTGACTCACCCCTTAGATCAAGAACTGATGATATGCATCCATCTGAATAAAGTAAATCCAATGGTATGAGAGGGATATTGACTTTTATAAAGGAAATTGGACCAAATAAGTATCCACTACATGGTGGAAGGATGCTATCTTGACAAAGACTTACAATGAAAATTATAAAAAGCTTACAGGATTTCCATGTTGCTCTACCTTGGGGCTTAATGCAGTTAAGAGCCAATCTCACTCAACATTATGGATCATGATCTAATGGAGCATGTTGGATCAAATAGGATCTAACGATGTGAGATTGAATTGGGAAACTAAGCATAAAGTCCATTTTATTGATACATAGACATAGGCTTAAACATTATACCATGTCTCCTATTATTCATTAGGAACCAATCTCACTTGGATTAATGGACATAGATTTAGAGGATCATGGTTTTCCCCTTCCAATGTTGCTAAAACTGGTTACTTATGTGGTAGGATCAATAAAATCTCATTTAGTAATAAACTTAGGTTTTGGTGTTTCAAATGTTAAAGTGGACCTTTTATTAGCCTTTGGTCTAAAATTAACTAGATACATTTTAAACCATTATTAAAGCCCTAGTCTAATGTTTTGACCTAGGCTCCTTTGATTTATATCCATATTTGTGTGAGAACAATTATAAGTGCTATAGACTTAGCCTAATTTAAACCCTAAAGTTTAAGTCATGTTTTTTTAACATGACCAAACCTTAGTCTGAGATCTTATGCTTGGTCCCTTTATATCCCATGAATGTGTGGTCCCTTTTACTATGTTCTAACTTAGCCTAAGGCCTTACCTTAAAGTTTCATCATATCTATTTATACAAAGAAGCCTTAGGTTAAAACCTTATACTATGTCCTTTTATTATTTGTAGAATCCCCTTTTATTATGATCTAAACTTAGTATAAAATATTGATCCTAAGGTTCATGTTCATGTTTATTAACATGCATAAAATACCTTAGTCTTAATATTTTATCCTAATACCTATGCATTTTATCGAGCCTAACTTAAATATTTTACACCTCCATAGGAATGATGGAATTAATTTGAGTACATGATGAGGATCCAACTACACAAGAATGAAATGGGAAACTAAAAGGGTCCCTTTTATTATAGCATAGACCTAGCATAAGATTTTACCCTAAGGTTTTAATTATATTTGTTAATATAATGAAACCTTAGGATAAAACATTATACTATGCCTTTTATTCTTCATGAGTCCTTTTATGTTTCTAACTTATCTTAAAACCTTCGACTAAAATTTATTTGTATTCATTAATATGAGTAAAAACATTAGTATATGGATTTGATTTATATTTATTGATCTTACATAATTAAATTTTATTATTTTAGGAACCAATCACATTCGACTTGATGGATCACAATCTATGGCTCACATTCATGCTGATTAAAGGATCAAACGAATTGAGGTCAATGTTGAAAATTCAAGCCATAGACCCTAGTTTAAACATCAAACACATTATCAAAGATGGATGGTACATGTTCAAGTGTACATATCTAGATCAACATAGCATAACAAGTCAAAGTTTTAATAGAGCTCCAAGTAAATATAAGAAAATCACATGGTAAGAGTGTGTTAAATAGGAAAACTAACATAATATAGAGTTTATAAGGCTTGTTAGAGTGCCAAGTAGCAAAAACATAGGACCAAGTACAAATAGTGACCAATGGCATTCAACTCCTGGGATCAAGATCGATGAACAACATTGATTCTTGTAAACTAATCTGATGGTATGAGATAAAAGTATATTTTTAAAGGGAAATGGTTAGTTTTTGAATATTAACATGCTAAGTACCATAAAAATGCCATGGTGATGCCACATAGGTAGAAATCAACAAATTTAAAGATCTGGTGGGCTTAGAAAGCTGAAGGTATAAATACATGATTCAAATAAAAATTTAAGGCCTGAAGTTGACTTAAGTGTAAATAACCAACACCATTATTCAACTTTTTATCCCTAATGTGTACAAAATCCCTTATTCAACTTTTTATTGATCACAAATTGAGCCTAAGAAAATGAATTGTGATAGAAGTAAGTGAAACTTAATTCAGAGCCAAATAGAAATCCACTAATCAGAAATTTTATCTATTTTAGGCCATGGTATCCCAAGAAGGCACTTTGAATGAAAATAAAAAGATCTATTTATATTCAGATTCTAAGGGGAGAGTCTTCAATGATACATAATTTGATGCCACCACCCTAAACATGTGAGACAACAACTAGTCCAATCTATTTTGGACCATCAAAGAGAAATCGATCATCATAAAGGAAGAGGAGAAGAACCTATCCATGAGAAGGAGATATTATGGCATTATGGCTATTCAAATGATAAGCCTAAACTTTTTAGTGGTTAATCCTAAGGTACTACATTATATTGATGTTATCTCCTATTTTTAAAGATTGTAAGATTGATATAGTCATGTTAGTCAATGAGTACACTCCAAAAATTATAGCTCATGTCTCAACCATAGATTTTATTAGAATTACTATAAGATTCCTAACCCCAAAATAGACATGACCACCATAAATAATTGGGTTAAGGAAAATTACCTAAAGACCATCCTTACCTATGGCTATATTCTAGGAATCAAGTATTCTTAGACTTGAATATCAACATCCCAATTAGCCAATTCAAACCTAGGATTAGGATGATTATGACCTTGATGAACATATTTTGTGTAAATATGACCACCATATATGTAGATTTAATCTAGTTTCCATCAATATATTTTATGGTTGAAATGGAGCTCACCCCTCCCTTTAGTGAAGTTATTAACACCTAATTGTGTAGACAAATTTCCATAATCAATAAAAGGACTAGGGTCCAATTTCACATTATGTCATACTTATTGGATACCTTAATCATGACCACCAAAATCCTAGGCCTTACAGAATGGTCACCTGATGGGACATAAATAGTCTCACATTTTTACTTCAATTACATATTCTCAAATACAGGGACCATATTCAGTTCATCTATGATTGTGTTTAACCAGCCATAGTTGAGGCCATTATAAGAAACCCAATGTTGAGTGTCAGCCCTCTAATCAAGAAATATGTTGAATCCATAAGAGATATATTATTATATCTTGATTGCACCATATTCAAGATTGAAGTAACATAGTTCACCCCACTTATACTACCAGTTCATGTGCCCTATAAAATAGTTGAATAAGAGGTAGCATACCATTTATGCAATGGAATAAATGGTCTTTATAGGACCAAGAGGAAATTAATGATCCACATCTTCCCCATTACCATTGGTAGGACTATGTTTCAACAATGGGACAATATTGAGGCTACCTCTAAACCCAGGTCCCTTTTTAGATTACAACATGATGAACTAAGGTAGTGGGACCCACAAGGAAGAGTTATGGGGAACTTGAAGTCAAAGGGAATCAATATGACCTATGAACACTAGCTTGGAACTTATGGCCCAATGTATACCAAGGCTTATTCATTCACTGAGGTCTTGGGAAGATTAAAGAAGCATAATGTCAAGCTAGAGGCTATATTATAGAGAGATCATAATCCAAGTGATTATATATGCTAGTTGGGGCTAAGATAGTATCCCTTCCTAGGAGGTTTATCTTCTATACCTCCTCTAACGTGGGAAAAAATAGAGGAGATGAGACCTGAGGATATTGTATCTTCCTCAACCTAACTAGTAGAGCCAAAATCATAGGTTGAAGCAATTGACATAATAGCATTATATCCTAAAGACATAGTGGAAGATGCCCTAAATGCACTAGATAGTGCCTATCAATATGATGAGGAATTATTATAGGTGGAAGAACCTTAATCTCATGCTAGGGAAGGAGAATAAACTAAGGGGAAGGAGGTTGCATTAGATTTAGTCCTTGTTACCCTAAAGAAAAAAGCTAAGGTAGTATTGATTCTAGCAAGAAAGAAGAGGCCAAAGTTGACCTTCACTCACCCTTTGAGTGAGGTCAACATTTTTAGTGAGGATAAACCTATGCAAAGTCCAATCATCCTTGAATGTTTTGTATATGGAAAGTTGTAAAAGGTTCCTACTCTACATCATCCATGGGCCATTACTAGATCATTCAACATCACTATCCAAGATGAACTCAAGACATGTATATTTGGTCTATAAAAGGAATAATAATGAAGGATGTTAGCTCTAGGGGATCCAAGCGGAACTCAAATTGAAACCCCTACTCCTAAAGTAACACAGTCTTTAGTTGGTGTCAGGTCTGATCCAATAATAGTTGGGTTATAAAGAATTAATTAAAATAAGGACATGATAGGTGGAAAAGACTTCAATTTATATAAAGAGGAACTATTCATGAGACTAATTCCTATTAAATGACAAAGTCTAGGTGAAAACACCATCTTTGAGGGAAATGTGCTTGAATTGGTCCAAGATCAATCAACACAATTATAAGCTAGCACAAGGGCATACAGCAACAAAGAGAAACTTTAGAGAATTGAGCCATATTATGAGTTCCTAATGATATGATTAATATGTTTGAGGCATATTTATATGATATGTTTGACTCCATAAAGTCAACAAGGTTTAGAGAAAATTTATTGAGTCAATAAGATGTAACATCTAAGGAATTAGTCATTTATTAGTAGAATTTAAGGGATAAAATCAAGGAATTAATCAACATCTTGGTGGAAGATCAAATCCCCACTTTCAAAACCATTAGCCTAGATCATTTGAACACAATCATAGGACTACTTGTGTATAAGATTAAGATCTTGAACACATAGTCTTAAATTTTGGAAAGACTCCTTAAGGATGACAAGGAGATACTAGTCAGTATGAAACATCTATTTGGAAACATGATCCTCAAACCAAATACACTCAAATCCATGGGCCTCATCGTAGATGAATATTTAAAGCATATAACCACCCTAGTCATGCAAGATCAGATGAGCAAAAGCAAGGGCCAATCTAGAATAGATAACAACAGGGTCATGGGTATGATCATAATAGTAGAGGATGATATTGATAAATCTAGGACCATTAAAGAGACCTTATGAATAAATAATAGGTAATTTAGAGACCTATTTGATCAAGAAGACGATCTCTTCATGGAACTTATTGTTAATTTGAAGATGATTGATGAAAAACACCAGAGACCAATGAAGGTTCTTCAGTATAAATATGGGACTTCATCTATCCAAAGGCCCCAAAGTCAAGCAAGTTAACTTAAGATATTCTATTCTACAAATGAATTGTAATATTTTAAAATAGAATATTATTTTTTAAAGTTATGTGAAACTTATAAATAACATTGCTTATAGGTCAGTGCACTTGGGAAAGTTCAGTGTAGTCTAGAACTTTTTTAGAAAGGATAGTTGTCCTTACACTTGTACTTTTGTAATTGGCTATGACTAATCGACATACTTCCTTGAATTATATAAAAGGAGTATTGTCATTTTTAAAGAGGAGGGAATTTTTTTAAGCCAAAAAATTTGTGTAAAATTTTGAGCAATTAATGCAAGCAAGAAATTCTACAAAGATTGTCCATATTTGTTTGTGCCATTTTTTATTATGGTTTCTCTCTCACTTTCTTTTCTTATTTCCAGATTTGAATGGTTATTATTAATTATTAGTGTGAATATTTTAATTTAAAAATTTTCAACTTGTGCCAATACTAGGTTGATTTAATTTTCTTAGGTTCATTTCATTTACTCTTCTTGCATTTGGGCTAATGTTGTTTGCTTGCAAGGTAAATATTTAAAGTGAACTTAGTTCTTATTTGAAATTTTCTTATTACTTAGATGTTTTTTGATGTGTGATAATGTTTTAACTCATGCTATTTCATGTTACAATAGGTTAAGTGCATACTTGGAGATATTTGGACTCTATCATGATGTTTGGGATGAATATCAACAAATCTTTTCTTCCCTACCCTTCATTTTTCTCCTTTTTAACTACATCACTCTAGCTTTATTTCCATTGTAAATATTCATTTTAGATTAGTCTTTAGATTATGATTTGATCATAATTTAATAATATTATCTTAGATTACTTCACTCTTTGTAAATATAACTAGCTAGATATGGGGGCTCCTAACCACCAAACTTTATAAATATAGTGAAACTATCCATTTGCTTTGCCTTTATTCCATTGATAGATAATATGATTATCACAACCTATAACTCATACACTAAATTCTTTGAATTATAAAATGAGAAGTGTTCTTTAAACACTCTGAGCACCTATAATACATATTAAGACATCAATAGGTGGAGATTTGTTGGTGTTAGAAGGATGGCCATGTTAGATCTTTGTATATTTAAAGTATTTTTCTCATTTTTGTGAATTGTGTTCAAATATTGGTGTAAATTTTACATAATTGTGTCATTATTTATCCAATTGTGTAAATATCATTGATCTTTATAGTCTTGGACCCATCTTTGTGCTTCCTTTAGACAAAGATCAATTTTATTTGAAGGTATATGATTAATTATGGTAAAGATGGGTTAAGATTTGTCAATTAAATAAGTTTGAGGTTAGTAATAGCTGTTTTGGTCAAAGACTAATAGATAATTTCATAATTTGAGTTAATTTCAGCTTATACATGTAAATATTCATCATACTTATATATTTATATACATCTCTGAGCTAACTTAGTTAAATATTGTTATCTTTTGTCATCCTTTATATAAATATTAGAAAAAATTGCTTAATGTGCAAGTATAATAATTATTTCCTAAAAAGATAAGATTGATGCATCATATTTCAAATAGTATTCAAATCCCATAAAATGGAATTACCAAGAATCAGGACAAGGTCATGTTCAAAGACTAGATAATCTATGCTTTCATTGTAAGTTCATAGGAGAACTAGGCAAGATAAAGGTAAGTGTGGGATTTCAAAGTCTTTTCAAACTTCACCAATTTAGAGTGCTCTTGTGTTCGATCCCTATCAAGGTATGGCTTGACTAGGTGGTTCTTTGATCAATGTGCTAGGTGTGGTACATGACCTTCAAAACACTAAAAAATATTTGCCAACATTTATTCCTATTGGAATTATAATGGTTGAGGAACATATTAAATCATTCAAAGCTACTCTGAGATTATTAAATGTCACTAGTTCTTTTCAATTTTAAATATGATGCATATGAATAGTCTATAAACCTCCTTAAAAATTACATTACTATTTGGGTTAGTTTTCACAATGTGTTCATTGAATAGTTTGGTAAAATCATTAGTTCTTATGTCTTGTACCAACAATTCACCATAGTGAAAAGGGATACAAATAAACCCATAAGAGATTTCAATGCTAGGTTTGAAAAAATGTTCGGTAGGATCATAGCTCCTTACAGACTTGATGAGTCTTTATTCTTTGAAATAAATAAGTATGCATTAGATCCAATGAATTTTATATTTATAATGAGATTTTTTGGGCCCATGAACACATTAGATTTATCATATGTCAAGGCAGTGACTATTAATGACCAAATACACCCCCAAGGATAATTGTCATATTCTATTCCTAATGCCAATCCACATTTTCCCATAATGAATTTTATTTCCAATTCTAACCAAAATGTGCTTACCTTGAACAAAATTTTAGTCATGAACCAACTACCTTTGAGACATGGTCATCCTACTCAAAACCTAGGATTCTTGAATAATGCTACCCATTGATCTCATCCATAGGATAATAAATATTTAATGCCAATAGTTAATTCTAATACCCAAGTTCATAATTTTGAGTCTAAAAAAGAATGAGAGTGACTTTATCCTCAAGATGGTTCAAATTATTAGCACTGACTTCCTTCAGTTGTAAAAGTAAGTAAGTAATACTAGAGAAAGTGCTGGTAAGAATTAATCTTTTCAAAGGTTCAATAGGCCCACTAAATTATTTTAGAAAGATAGTTACCACAACAACAATAATAATGGGCCATCTACTAGAAAAATGTGCCTAATATAAATCTTGCTAATGTTTCTTTACCTGACTATTGTAGAGTTCATTATACTTCTAAACATGTGGAAATATATTGTGTTGAATTTGATAATGCATTTAAATCCTTCCAAGAATAATTAGATACTTTTTAATTTTTACCTAATAAGGATTGTGATTCAAGTACATCTAGTTCCTTAAGCTCATCCAGGTATGTTGATTCAAGTCTCATGGTGGAGACATTTGATTACCCTTTTGAAGAGGACAATGAGGCTGAGGATATTCCTAAAGAGATTCATGATTTTTATCAATTCTTGAAGAATAATTATCCTCTAAGAAATAATGGGAAAAACAACCATTGACCACTTCAACTCCTCCAAATAACTTTGAGACTCTTCTTGATACAACCTTAGACAAAAATCTGGAACCTCCTAAGGGAAGTACTTTTAAACCTAGTACTAATGCATCTAATTCTACCAATAGGACTGGGTATAACAAGTAAAAGACATGAAGAAGATCAAGGCTAATATTACCTTACATGAGTTGACATAGATTACTAAATAGAGAGATATGTTTTTGGAATCTTTATCCAAAAATCCTTATAAGTCTCAAAAGTCTACACATGCTAATGCTACAATACACAAAAGTAAGGTAGATGTTCCTCTTTTCCTACTTTATATTTAGGATATTTGGTAAAAATATACATAATTATTTATTATATTATAGTGCATCTATAAATATAATGCCTAAGGGTATTTGTGAACAATTAGGTTTGAATCCTATTAAATTTGATAGAGTTATAACTCAATTAGATAAGTCAAGAGTCAAAGTGATTAGTGGATTATTGAATGTTCACATATATATTGACTCAAAGCTAAGGATTCAATATTTCTTTGATATACAAGTGCTAGACATCCCTGATGCTTATGGGATTCTATTAAATGGAGATTCAACTAGAAGCTTGAAAGGTTATATGTCAATAGATTATTTACAAATGTGGTTGCCTTGAAAGGGAGTCCCCAACCAAATCAAGATAGAAAGGGACCTTAAAATGAAACATGTAATCATTGAATACAATGTAATCAATGAGAGGGTCAACATGGTTAACTCAAATCTTGGTATTTACACTCTTGACACAATAAAGGTATGCAAATCTAAAACTTCTCATACTTTGCCCAAATTATGGAAACTTTATTTTTATTGTGCTAGATGCAAATTAGGTTCTGGAGTAGGAGTCATGTCAATCAATCCTATCGATAAATAATATAATTCCTCTTAAAAACTTTAGTTTCCATGCACTAATAATTTGGTTGAGTATGAAGTACTAATTTTTGGATTACAATTTACAATCAAGTATGAGGCCAAGGAAATATTAGTTTTTGGTGATTATAAACTAGTGGTCAATTAGGTCAAGAGTAAATATCAATTCAAATTGTCCTATCTTAATAAATATAAATTTAGTGTATGGGACTTAATTGAATGTTTTGATGAGTTAAACATTGTGTCAATCCCTAGGGAAAAAAGTAAGGCCACTGATGAGCTTGCTTCAACTATAGCCAACCTTATACCCAATCATAGTTCAAAAACCTTAGAATTGAGTTAATCCCATGTCCCTAAATGCCTAATAATGTCAACCATTTGTAGGTAGTCAATGATGATCAATAGATCATAGATTTCCTAACTAGTTCAAGAGTATTTGAGGGTCACATTATTGATGAAGCTAGTCTCCTTGATGATGAAATTATTAAAAGAAAAATTTAAGACAAAGTCATTCAATTTAATGAAAATAAGATCCCCAAAGACATGATATAATTGGAGAGAATATTTGATTATGATAAACTAGTTGAGGCTACCAAAACTCCTAAAGTAAGTGGGAAGGATTACAATGTAATTGATCTTGGATTTCAAGTTCAACCTTAGCTAGTTAATATTGGTACAACATGTACAAGTCTAGAAATTAAAAGAGCCAAAAAAGTGTTGACCAAATATAAATATATCAGAGCATGGTCCTATGATGTCCTAATGATCTTTGATCCAAAATTCATAACTCATATCATACCTTTAAAATAAAATTGCAAACCTTTTAGACAAAAGTAGAGGCATATCCACCTAGTCTTAGAACCACTAATATACAAAGAGTTCAAGAAACTCTTAGATGCTAAGATTTTATTTCCCATTATGCATTCTACTTGGGTTGCTAGTTTAGTCCTAGTCAGGAAGAAGAATGGTAAAATCAAACTATGCATTGATTTTAGAAGTCTAAATGGAGCATTTGATAAAGGTAATTACTCCCTACCTTCTCTTGACCAATTAATACAAATCGTTTCTAAAACTACCATGATGTCCTTTCTTGATGGTTTTTTAGGGTATAACCAAGTGCTAGTGAATCAAGAGGATAGGATGAAAAATGTTTTTAATACCATGTGGGGTACATTTTCCTATAAGAGAATGCCCTTTGGATTGATAAATTTAGGAGACACTTTTCCAAGGGATATGGATCATGCTTTTAAAGGTCTTGTGAGTAAATGTATTTTTATATACATGGATGATCTAATTATATTTTCTAAGAATAGGGAGGATCATATTATGCACCTACAACTAGTATTTGAAAAATGTAGAAGGTATTGGATTTCTCTAAACCTAAAGAAAAAACATTTTTTGCATTACTCAGGGAAAAATATTAGGACATGTTATCACTAAGGAGGGAATCTCTATAGACCCTGAAAGAGTAAATACAATATATAAAATAAAGCCTCCTAATAGTAGGAAGGAATTGAAGCCATTCTTTGGTAAAATAAATTTTGTAAGAAAGTTTATTTATGGTTTTATAGAAATAGTGAAACATTTGGATTAAATTCTCAAGAAAAAGGCTAAGATAACTTGGAATGAAGAAACAAAGAAGGATTTAAAAGATATCAAAGAGGCCATTGGACAATCCCTAGTCTTGATAAGTCCAAACTTCACCAAGGATTTTTATCTTTACTCCTTTGCTTTAGATCATACACTATCTATATTTTTAACTCACAAAATGGATGTATGTGACCATACAATATATTTTATGAGAACTAACATTTAAAATGTTGAGTTAAACTACTCTTTAATTGACAATAAAGCATGTGCTTTGGTCAAAGTAGTAAAAAAATTTAAACATTATATCCTTAGGAATAAGGTGCATATCATTATACCATACCCTTCCACTAAGCTCATGCTAAGTTAGAGTGAACTTGGAGAAAAGGAGAGGTAAGTGGATGTTTGTACTCTAAGATTAGGACATTGAGATGAAGACTATCAAACTGGTAAGCTATCAGGGTTTGATTCAATTAATTTCCACTACTAATTCTAATCTAAGTGTTATATAGATAGAGAAATAAAGTTTCAGACATAATGATTGGTATGATCCCATTGTCTACTTACTAATCAATGGTTATTATCTTTTAGGGTTAATTAAATAACAAATGAGAGTTTTAAGGCTCAAGGTAGATCACTTTTTGATCAAAGATAGATTGTTGTATATGAAAATTTAAAGGGTATTTACTTGAGATGTGCTTCCAAGGAAGAAGTAGTTGAGATTTTGAGCACTTTTCATGAAAAATTTGGAAGTATAAATCCATTTGGAAGGACTACAACACACAAAATACTAAAAATTGGTTACTACTAACCTATAATGTTCAAGGATGCTCATAAGCATGTGATAGAATGCCACTCATGTCAGGTCTTAAATACCAAATAGCCTGAGGTAGACCTATGCCACTAAGACCAATAATGGTTGATAAAAATTTTACCCAATGGGGTCTAGATTTTGTAGGGGTCATAAACACTAATTCATATGATGGTCAGAAGTATGTTCTAACTACTATCGACTACTATACTAGATGGACTAAGTTAGTGGAAACTAAATAGCATAGGACCAAAGAGGTGTTTAGTATTTTTAGAAGAAAACATATGCACCATGTTAGGAATACCCATATCTCAAGGCTATGATAATAGACTTGTTTTTGCATCCATAAATATTAAAAAATTATAATATGATAATAATATCATTCTCAATTTATCATCCAACCATTATCCTGAAGTTAATGGAGTATCTAAATCAATAAATAAGAACTTGATAAAGGAAATAAAGAAGTCTATAACAGATAAGCCTAGGACATGGCATAGGCTACTCAAGTATGCCCTATGGGTAGATAAAACAAGAGTTAAGTAGGCTCTCAATGCATCACCCTTATTACTAGTATATGTCCAAGAACCCATCTTCCCCATCACCCTCAAGCTGTAAACATACAAGTTCATACAAGAATATATGGAAGAAGACTAAGAATTTGCAAATTCAAGGTTGATGGACATCATACAGATGGAAGATGAAAGAGAAGAGGCTTTTTCTAATTTTAGTAGATATCAAACCATAGTCAAGAGGTGGTTTGATAAATGATAAAAAATAAAGGTGTTCAGGTGCAGAGACTTAGTTATTCTTTATGACAAGATATCTAAGCCAAAAGGTAAACATGGAAAGTTCACACTTATATGGATAGGCCCCTACTAGATAGCCAAGATACTTGTAGACAACACCATCAAACTAAAAGACCTATAGGGAGTAGATTTCAAATTTCCCACTAATAGACAATATCTCAAACACTATTTATCTACTATCCCACCTGGGGTCTTCATGGAATGATTGTAAGACTAGTAGAGTTAATGTAGGTAGCCTATATTAGTTTCTTTGTATTATTTCCTTCTTATTCCTTGTCTGTACATATGTTTGTATATATTTGTTTGCTTTTCCTTTTCTTTATATTTTCTTTCTTTTGTTTGGTGTGTTTATTTTCTCTATTTTATTCCTTTCTCTCAATATGTCTTTTTGGACATCCCTCAGCTCAAAGTTCACATAATTACTCAGAAACTCCATAGTTCAAAAATGTAGTTATGAATCTTAACCATATGTTGACCATGGATTTGAAATATGATACTGATGTTACAATTTAGGGAAACTAGTAAAGACTAATAGATGGGTTGGTTGTTTCATAATGTCTTAAACCTTATTTTGATCTAAGCTTGGTTTTAAGAAGGATTGAACATATGGGATGAAAGCTTAAATTATTATGACATTATAATGCTTACACTTAACAAATATCCTTTCTTGGGATAAAGGCCACAAACATAGGTTATTGTCTAAAGATCAAACATTTGACCAAATCCTTAACCTTGGTTCCCAACCCTCACTAGAAAGCCAAAATGATTTAAAAAATATATACAAAAATAAGATCTTATTGAAAAATCAAAAGATTTGCAAGAAAAGGTGATTATAGTAATATCCACTATGGCTATAGATGTCAGCTAGCAATGGAGTAAGGCCTTGAGTGGAGCTAAAGGCTTCTTTATTAGGGCTATAGATGTCTAGCTAGCAGCAGATCATATCCAAGCCTTATATGAGATAAGTATGGTTCTCAATGGACATCTAAATATGTTGTAAGTTAATGTTAATGGTTAAATTCATGAAATCTAGAAGTTTTTCCTAAAATATCATGGTAAATAGTAAGTGAAATCAAATCACACACACAACATGGCTAGGTTTTTATCTTTGATCCTAATTCTAAAGGTGCAAGACTTGTTTTAATTATGAATATATCCTAATAATGATATTGATCAAGTAAAATATGTAATCTAGTTATTTGTCTAAACCAAGATCACTGAGTTATAACATATTGATATGTTTCCCATATAATTCTCCCTTTGTTGAGGACAACATACCTCCATTTTTGAAAAATGGGGACCCTTGTGTTAAATTGTACAAATTTATACCTTAAAATTGAAAAGTCACATGATCAGAGTGTCACTAGCATGTTTGCACGTTATTTGTATTTGAAGATCATCCAAACCATGATTTGGTAGGCTTATTTGTTCATGGCTATGGTTTAACCTTGTCTATGTTTGCTAATAGTGGATATTTTTGTTTTAAGTTATAGGTCTAATGCAGTTCATTTGGAACATACATTTTTTAGGGTTCATAACATTATGGTTTTATCTCAATTTGGTCTTTTGCTAACCTTTGGTCTATTAAAATCCAAATTGAATTCTTTTTGATCATCCTAAAACCATTGCTCAAAATACCATAGCATAGGTTCCTTTGGACCAAATTCAAATTAGATAGGCATGAATTACACAGGAACAATTTAAATATGTTATGGACTTAGTTTAATTTTCATACTAAGGCTTAGTCATGTTTTTAAACATGACCAAACCTTAGTTTAAGAAATATATGCTTGGTCCACTTATATCCCAATCCCCCTTGTCTTATTTTATCTTATCTTGTCTAAGTAACACCTGGTCCCTTTGTTATAATCTTAGACTAAAATTTTATTCCTAAAGTCTTGTTCATGTTTATTAACATAAATAAGACCTTATTCTTAAGACTTTACCCTAAGTTTCATATATCTTTGAGGCCTAACTTAAACATTGCATTCATTTATAGGATCAATGACCCATGTTTTCTTGAGTGAGATGGATTGAATGGTGTGCATCAAGTTAAGGTTTTCATAGAGCCCAAATCAAATGTGGTGATGATAAGAATTGTAACCACATTTGATAGAATAGTGAGTAGCTAATGGTAGCCTACAACTCAGATTAAGATCTGATGATACATGTCCATCCATAAAAATAAAATCCAATGGTGAAATAGGGGCATTAAATTTTCAAAAGGAAATCAGACCAAATAAGCTACCACTACATGGAAAAAGTATGCTATCCCAATAGAGTCTGATAATGTAAAGTAAAAAAGGCTTGTGGTATTTCTAATTAATGCATAAAATATCCAATCTTACTTGACCCCATGGATCATGATCTAATAGAGCATGTTTGATTTAAAAAAATCTAGTAGTGCAAGATCAAACTAGGAAACTAAGCATAGGGTCCCTTCTATTGAGACATAGACCTAAGTCTAAACATTATACAATGTATCTTATTAATCAAAAGTAACCAATCTTACATGGTATAATAGACATAGTTTGATAGGATCATGGTTTTGCCCCTTCTAATGTTGCTAAAACTAGTTGCTTGTGTGGTAGGATCAATGGAATCTCATTTAGGAATAAACATGTGTAAGCTTAGTGTTTCAAATGTTAAAGTGGATATTTTATTAGCCTTTGGTCTAAAATTAATTAGATCCATTTTAAACCATGATTAAATCCATAGTCTAATGTTTTGACCTAGGTCTCTTTGATTTAAACTCATATTTGCATGGTAACAATTATAAGTGTCATAGACTTAGCCTAATTTAAACCCTAAGGTTTAATTCATGGTGTTTTAACATTACCAAACTTTAGTCTAAGATCTTATGCTTGGTCACTTTATATCCCATGAACACATGGTCCCTTTTACTATGTTATAACTTAGCCTAAGGCCTTACCCAAAAGTTTCATCATTTTTATTTATACAATAAAACCTTAGGATAAAAAATTATGCTAGGTCCTTTTATTAATCGTAGAGTTCCCTTTTATTATGCTCTAAACTTAGCATAAAGTCTTGATCCTAAGGTTCATATTCATGTTTATTAACATAAATAAAATACCTTAGTCTAATATTTTATCCTAAGACCTATGCATTTTCCCGAGCCTTACTTAAATAGTTTGCACTTCCTTAGGATTGACGACATGCATTTAATTAGGTGACAAGGATCCAATGGTATGAGATCAAAATGGGAAACTAAAAGGGCTGATTTTATTATAAAATAGACCTAGCATAAGATATTACCCTAAGGTTTTAATTGTATTTATTAATATAATGAAACCTTAGGATAAAACCTTATGTTATGCCTTTTTTTATTCACAGGTTCTTTTATGTTTCTAACTTAGATTAAAAAACTTAGACTAAAGTTTATTTATATTTAGTAATACAAGTGAAAATCATTAGTATAAGGCTTTGATTTATATGTATTAAGGTTACATAATTAAATTTTATGATTTTAGGAACTAATCACATTCGACCTAAAGGATCACAATCTATGGCTCACATTCACATGGATGGAAGGATCAATAAAAGTGAGACATATGATAAAAATTGAAGCCATTGATCCCATTTTAAACATAGAACACTTTATCTAATATCAATGGTATACATTGAAGCATACATATCCATATCAATAGAGTGTAACAAGTCAATGTTTTGATAGAGCTCTGAGCAAATACATGACTACCACATAGCAAGAGAATGTTAACCAGTAGAACTAATACAATAAAAAGATTAAAAGGCTCATGGGAGTGCCAAGTGGCAAAACCTCAGGATCAAGTACAAATAGAAACCAATGTTATTTAACTTTTGAGATTGAGATTGATGAACAGTGTTGATCCGTGCAAACTAATCTGACAGTTTGAGATAAAAGTAGATTTTCTAAGGGCAAAAGATAATTTTTGAAAATTAATGAGCTAAGTGCCACAAAAATTCTAGATAGATGCCATGAAAATATAAATTAGGTATAAAGTGACAAATCTAAAGATCTTATGGGCTCAAAAAGGCAAAGGTATACATACACAATCTAAATGAAAATATAAGGCATAAAGCTCACTCAAGTGCAAATAACCACCACCATTAAAGCTATAAAAAATCCCTAACATGTACAAAATCCCTAATTTGACCCTGTATTGATCATAAATGGATCCTAGGAAATTGAATTGTCATCAAAACAAGTGCAATTTAATCCATAGCTAAAGAGGTATCCACTAGCGAGAAATTTGATCTATTCCAAACCATGGGAGCCTAAAATAACACTTAAATGGAAAATAAAGAACTCTACTTGAATTCAAATGTTGAGGGGGGTGTCTTTAAGAGTATAAAATTTGATTCCACTACCCTAAACATGGGAGACAATAACTATTCTAAGTTATTCTGGACCATCGAAGAGCAATCAGTCATCACAAAAGAAGAGGATAATAACCTATCTATGAGAAGGAGATATTATGACATAGTTTCTATTCAGATGACAAGCCTACAATTTTTAGTGAATAAGCCTAATGTACTACATTATATTAATGTTCTATCTCCTATTTTTAAATATTTCAAAATTGATAAAGGTATGTTAATCAATGAACACACTCATAAAAGTATAGCTTATGTTCTCAGCCATAACTTTTGATAATTATTATAAGATACCTAATCACCAAATAGACATAACCACCATAAATAATTTGGATAAGGATAATTACCTAAATAACATCCTTACCCCATTGTTATATTCTTGGAATCAAGTATTCTCAGACTTTAATGGCAACATCCCAATTAGCCAATTCAGACTTAGGATCAGGATGATTATGGCCTTGATGAATAATTTGTGGGTAAATTTTAACACCACCTATGTGGATTCAATCTAGGTTCCCTTGATATATTTTATGCTTGAAAGGGATCTCACCCATCCCCTTGGTGAATTTATTATCACTTACATGTGTAGACAAATTTCCATAATCAAGAAAAGGACTAGTGGCTAATTTTACATGATGTCATACTTGTTGGATGCCTTGCTTACCACCACAAAAATATTAGGCCTTAAAGAATGGTCTCTTGATGGGAAAAAAAAAATCTCCTAATTTTACTCTAAGTTTCATATTTTCAAATACAAGGACCATATTCAATTCATCTATGATTGTGTTTACATAGCCTTAGTTGAGGCCATTAAAGGAAACCCAATGATGAGGGTTAGCCCTCTGATCTAGGAATATGTTGAAGCCATAGGAGATATATGGATATATCCTAACTACACCATAATTAGTATTAAATGAACACAATACACCCCACTTAGACTAATAACTCATGTGCCTAATAAACTAGCTAAACAAAAGGTAGCATACTAATTATAAAATGGCATATATGGTCTTTATAGGACCAAGAGGAAAGGAATGCTCCACACCTTCCACAATACCATTAATAGGACTATGTTTTAAAAATGTTAAAATATTGATGTTGCCTCTAAACATAGGGTCTCTTTCAAATTACAACATGATGAACTAAGGTAGTGGGACCCCCAAGGAAGAGTTTTTATGGGGAACTTGAAGGAAAAGGAAATAAATATGACCTATGAACACTAGACTGTACCTTATTACCCAATGTATACCAAGGATTATTTGTTCACCAAGGTCTTGGGAAGATTAAATAAGTATAACATCAAGATATAGGCTATATTACATAAATAACATAAGCTAAGTGATGATATATGGTATCTAGGGCTAAGATACTATCACTTTCTAGGAGGTCTATCTTCTAGACCTCCTCCAACACTACCACAAGAAGAGGAGAGGAGAATCGAGGAGATCGCATCTTCCTCAGCCCAAGCATAGAGCCAAAATCATAGGTTAAATCAATTGACATAATAACATTAGACCTTGAAGAGATAGTGGAAGATGCCCTGAAGGCACTAGCTAGTGCCTATGAATCTGATGAGAAGAAATATAGGTGGAAGAACCTCAGTCTCAAACTAGATAAGTAGAAGCAAATAAGGGGAAGGAATTTACATTGTATTTAGTCCCTATTACCACACCTATCCCAAAGATAAAAGCTTAGCTAGCATTAGTTCTAGTAGGAAATTAGAGGCCCAAGTTGACCTTTGCTCACCCTTTGAGTGAGGTCAACCTTTTTAGTGAGGAGAACCCTATCCAAGGTCCAATCATCTTTTAATGGTTTGTATATGTCAATTTTCAAAAGGTTCCTATTCTACATCATCTATGGTCCATTACTAAATTAGTCAATATCAATATCCATGATGAACTCAAGCCATGGATAATTTCTCTACAAAAGGAATAAGAACAAAGGATATCAAATCCAAGGGATACAAGTGGAATTTAGATTGAAACCCCTACTCATTAAGTGAAAAAATATTCATTTGGTGTCAGGTTTGACCCAACAATATCTAGATTACAAAGAGTTATTGAAAAGAAGGCCATGATAGGTGGAGAAGACTTCACTTTCTAGAAATTGGAACTATTCATTAGACTAACTCCTATTGAAGGAAAAAGGCTAGGTGAAACCCCATATTTAAGGATAATGTGCTTGAATTGGCCTAATCTCACTCAAAATAATTATAATATGCCATCAAAGAGATGAAGCAATAAAGAGAGAATATGCAGAAACAAAAGGAAAATTTAGAGTTCCAAGCCATATTATTAGTTCCTAATGTTATGATTAAGATTTTAAGGAATATTACTATGATTTTTTGACTCCTTAGATTCAAAAAGGTATAGACAAAATATATTGAGTCAATAGGATGTAGTAACCAAGGACTTAGTTACTCATTGGTATAATTTAAGGGATAAAATAAAGGAATTGATCAACATCTTGGTGGAAGATCAAATCTTCAGTTTCAAAACCATCAACCTATCTCATTTTAACATAGTCATAGGAATACTTATGGAAAAGATTAAGATATTGAACACATGGTATAAAAATTTGGAAATACTCCTTAAGGATGACAAAGATTTGATAGTCAAGATGGAACATTTCCTTGGAACCATGATCCTTAAACCAACTACACTTAGATCCATAGGCCTCTTCATAGATGAAGAGTTCAAGCATAGAACCACCCTAAACATGTAGGAAGTGGGGATCAAAATCCAAGGTCAATCTAAAATATACAACAACAAGTTCATGGGTATAATCCTAACAAAAAAGGAAAATATTGCTAAAACTAAGAGCATTAAATAGGCCTTGGGAAGAAATTATAGGGACTTTGAAGATGTGGATGATTAGGAAGATGAGCTCTTTATGGAACCTATTGTTAATTTAAAGCTAATTAATAAACAACATCGAAGATCAATGAAGGTTCTTTAGAAAAAATAGGGGACTTCATCATCCTAAATGACCTAAAGTCAAGCAAGTTAACTTAAGATATTTTTTTCCACAAAAGAATTATAATATTTTAAAATAGAATATTCTTTTGTAAAGGCATGCAAAAATTATAAAACACATTGCCTATAGGTCAGCCCACTTGAGAAATTTTAGTGTATTCAAGAACTCTTGTAAAAAGGACAAATATACTCACACTTGTATTTTTGTAATTAGATATGACTGATCAACATACTTCCTTGCATTATATAAAAGGAGTATTGTCATTTATAAAGAGGTGGGAGTTATTTTGAGCCAAAATCTTGTGTAAAATTTTGATCAATTCATGCAAGTGAGGAATTTTGCAAATATTTTCCATATTCATTTGTGTCATTTGTATTATGGTTTCTCTCTCACTTGTTTGTTCTTATATCTAGATTTGAATGGTTCTTATGAATTCTTAGTGCTCATATTTTTATCATAGAGTTGTCAACCTATGACAATGCTATGTTTATTTAAAGTTATTAGGTTTATTTAGTTTCCTTTACTATTCTTACGTTTGGGATAATGGTGTTTGCTTGCAGGGTAAACATTTAAAGTGAACTTAGTTCTTATTTGTAATTTTATTATTCCTTAGATGTTTACCTAATGTGTGACAAGATTTTATCTCATTATATTTCATGTTACACATTGGTTAAGTACATACTTGGATGATATTTGGACTCTGTCATGATGTTTTGGATGAAGATCAACAAAAACACTTTTTTACCCTACCCTTCTATTTGCTCTTTTTTAACCTAATCACTCTAGCTTAATTTCCATTCTAAATATTCATTTTAGATTAATATTTAGATTAGAATTTGATCATCATTTACCAATATTATGTCATATTACTTCACTCTTTACAAAGATAAATGGTTGGCCATGGTTGCTACCAACCACTAAACTTTATAAATATTGTGAAAAAATCCACTTGATTTGCCTCTATTCCATCGATAGATAACAAGATTATCACAACCTATAACTAATGCACTAAATTATTTGAATTCTAAAATGAGAGGTGTTATTTAACCACTATGAGAACCTGTGATACATATTAAGGCATCAATAACCTTCAGCTAGATATGCCCTTTGTCATACATGGAATATTCATGTATTTGCAAGGGAAATGACTTTTTAAACTACTTTTACAAGGAATGATGGATATTTTCAATATATATTTTGATTTCTTGGCTTGAAATGGTTCCAAAGGAGCTGGAAGGAGAATATTTATGGGGGAGAGCAAATAAAACATTTGTCTTTATGTGTAACTACCTAAAGATGCCCTAGATCACTTATTTACACATTTGGAACCTCTTGGATAGTTGTCCTTCCCTTTATGCATGCCATGGAATAACCTACTCTTTCAATGATTTCCTAGGAACATTCTATATCTATGGCTATTCAATTGATATTCTTTAGGTGACCCACCTTGGATTTTCAAACCTACAATTTCCTTCTATAGAGGAGCTTGGACAAACAAAGAAAATGAAAATACAACTTAGGCTATTTTTATCTTTTAAATTTTGGCCCAAAATTGTTTTTTGAATTTTTCACTTTATGGGTTCCCTCATATATTTTTTTAATGAAAAAATTCCCTATTTTAAACCTCAGGGTTACCATGCCTCATTTCCTATTTTGTCAAGTAAACCTACTATTAGTGGGAAGCTCTACCATTTTTATTACATAGGGTCTTTGAATGTGTCATGCATGCCTATGTGGAATATCTATTTCACTCAATTCACTTTAAATGTGACCATTACCCATAGGACACATGTCAACATGTCATTAGGTCCAGATCCTTGAATAGTCCAACTAAGACTAGCACTACCACTTGAAATATCCATAGGCTCTTAGCATCTATTTATCATTATATTTTATTTTTAGACATTATATCTCCATCAAGACCCCAATGATCATACCACTTGGATAATCTATGATATTTCTACACCTTACATAGTCAATCTTTGCCTAGGCTAGCTCCTTTTTACCATGTGCTGGTACCACATTCATTTTGGGCTTTGATGATAAATTCACTCTAATATGGCTTCAATTTCACATACAAACTATCATAATTTGACATCCATGTGAATGCCTTTTATGGGAATGTGACTATCAAATTTAAGCCCCAATGGAAAATTATCTTAGCTTAAATTTAATTTTTGCATGCCCATCATTTGAAATTCACATGAGTTTCAATGACGTCCATTCAACCATTAAATTTAAGCCCTAATAGATAGTGGGTGAGATTAATTTTTACATCCACATGATCATTATTTATGTCTACATGGTTGTAACATTACTTGTTGAACATTTTGAAAGCTTACATCTTGAGTTAGAAAAGACATGAAGGTACTAAACTTGCATGAGATGTTCATGACCTAAAGAACATCATTTCCATATAACTCTTTTATCCTAAGATGATTTATAAACTAACTCATAAAAATACACAATTGAACTAACCTATTTGTCTATACATGACATGCAAAATGGCCTAGTCTAGCTAGACCTTTGCTATAAAATTGATCGATCCTTGAAAGCTTCGATGATATTTTGAAGTTTTTACCAACTTATCCATCACTTCAAAGTTATCATATTGCATGAAACCTACTAAGATCCTTATCTCATTTAACTAAATTTCAAATGGTATGTCAAGGATAATGGATTGAATTGAAAGCTCCAAGTACAAATGCTTTGAACAAAATATCTATAGCAAAAATACCAAACAATAAAAATCTCGAATATAATAACCCCAAATGAAAAGCTTGAGTTGCACACTTTTTGAAATCTTGATCTTGAAAATTTTTAGACAAAATGTCTGAAAGCTTGGATTATAGATTATTTTAATAAAAATTCAAAATATTTTCACTTTAAATCTTTCAAACAAAATGTTTGAAGGCCTTGGCTTTGAAATGCTTTAAACAAAATGTATGAAACCCTGAACTGCATAAAATGTCTAAAGACTTAGTCTTGAAAACTCATAGAGAAAAAGATTGAACAATTTGAACTTGACATTTTTATCAAAATAATTGAATTTTTTTAGACTTTTTACGTGAGAATAATGCCCAAAGGAAACGTATCCTAAAAACTTTTTGAGTGTGAAAAATGCTCGAAGGAAATGTACCTGTAGACTTTTTAACAAAACTAAAATGTCTAAAACAAATAATTCTTCATCCTTTCTATAGAAAAATTTCCCTAATGGACTCTAAACACTTTTTCCTAAAACAAATGAAGGCTTATACAAACTAAGCAAAGACCAAATTAGAACTTACTCGATTCAACATAAAACTTGACCTTTGACATGAATAGTTGAAAGCAAGAATTTGTCTAAGGACTTAGATGTTTAAACATAAAAAGGACTCAATTGATTTAGTGTAATTTTTGGTATTAACAAAAAAAAATATAGCAATAATTAAAAATTCATCACTTACTTGGCATAAATCTACCAAATGAAGAAGGAAATAAACTTCTCCTTGATTACCCTTCACAAAAACAAAACTCTTGCCTAGCTCTATCCATATCTTCCATGGCTTGATCTCATTTTTTTTTACCAAGGCATAAATTTTTCCAAGATTTTAAATCCTACTAAGATGAATTTTGATCCTTCATTACTCTCCATGGCCACCATTTTCCCTCCAGGGTTTTTCCATTAGCCAGAAAAACAAAAATGGCATTTTTATTCAAGCAAAACAATCAATTACTCTTTTTGGGTGAAGAGTCAAACCCTAATGCTATTATTTATCATAATCATTAAAATTTTAGTTTTTTATTTCCTTATTGTTATTTATTTATCTATTTATTTATAAATTGATATACTTTATTTTTATTTTTAACTATAATGCATCATCAAAAGTCCACAACCCCTTTATGGTTATCATGGCCTTCACACAACTTTATTTAATTGATAAATTTATACATGGCTTACTTCTTACCCACAAAGTTATTAAATCAAGACCATTATGGAGTCACACTCCATTACAATGCATAGCATTAACCTGTTCGAGGCCTCTTGGCAATAAAACCAAGACAATAAGACTTAGATTAAATAATTTTAATTACCATATAGTCCATGGTGGGAAATGAGTTAACAATATTGATATGATATTTAAAGTATTCGAGCCCCTTAGCATCCAAAATAAAGAAAATGAAAATTGAGACAAAAAGGCAGCTTATCACTAAGCCAACACACACAAGACACCAATCAAAGAAAATAATAAAAATTAAATGCAAAGACAACTGTAATCAAGAAAAATAAAAAGGTCAAAATATCAATCAAGATTAAAAAAATAAAATAAGACAAAAATATGGACATTAAGCATGCTAGATGGCTCATTACCATTTTATTTCTTATCTAGTGCTAGTGTTACCTAATTGTCCACTGCCTCCACCATTATTACCTCAACTACCAAAATCCACCACCAACCTAGCTCATGTACATGTGAGGAATGCAACCACCAAAACATGGCATGAGTAGTATCTCCTCTACATGAAAAACATATATACATGTAAATATAAGATAAATAAATATCATCATATAAGACTATACTAATGACATCATCAATATACATGATCAGAGTATGCTACTACAATATAACATCAAATTAGTATCTATATGTAAGCATCAGATGATCAATACTCAAAACTATGATAATACATATAATACTATATGTAAATAAGAGTTAAATATTAGGTTTGACATCCTCATCCCCTTAATGAGGAGTTGTCCTGATGACAAATCAAAACAATCATGGATAGTGTCATTTAAATAACTATGTATCTTCCCATATGGCACTTCTTTCACTCAATATGTCCCATTGTACTAAGACTTGTTGAATCTCTTATTTCTTTTCAAGAGTCTAATTAGCCATCTACTGATTTTAATAATATACCAGTTTACAAAAAGTATAACAACTAAGTGCAAAATTTGAATCCTTAAAATAAGAGATGTATTATTTCATGCTTTCTTACATAAAGATTCATAAATTTTCATAACCAATGGAGAAATGATTAAATTAAATCATCCAAAAAAAATTATATTACAACCTTTTTGACATTTTTTACCTCATATGAGTAGAGACCATGTTTTAGAGCACTTATACATACTTAAATTTCTACATACTCTTGTACAATTTTAGCAGGCTTTCAAAAATAAGAATCAAAATTTCAAAATTAAAGTAGTTTCATGTTAGAATTTATATCATAAAATGGACGTAATGTCTAAAAAACTAATAATTTCATAATTAAAATTGAAATAGCCTGAAAATTTTTTGCTTAATTACAAACTTGTAATTTATGATAAGAGCTAATTTAACACAAAAATAGCTAAATCTGAGGCATTTTACAAATAAATTAGTTATGTCCCAAGTATAACATTATAATATTCACCATAAAATATAAATCATTATAGTAATATTACTTGTTATGTGGTCCTTCCACCACTTTCAATTATGCTCTATGCATAATTTCTTGTCATTATCTCAAAATGAACTTAACACCTAGCCAACCATACCACTATGGTTGTCAAAATTTGCATCATTTGTGAGTTAGTGTAGCATCCTGCACTAACATATAAAATATTACAGAGGCCATCCCAGGAACTCACATGCAATCCTCAAGGTTTTTAGCATGTTCTCCACTAATTTTGTGAGCTCAAATTATGGTTATAGGGATCCCAATCCCACCATCATTTTATAATTACTTCTTAGTATCACCCAAGAATTTCAAAACTTCTTGATTAAGACTTTACATTTCCCATTCTGAGCATAGGCATACATGCTAGTCATTCCTTTAAATAGATTAGAATATCCTTCCAATAATATTCTTCTTAAAAAAATATCCATTTTATAACATATCATGATTTCATTTATAAACCAACATATGCCTACACTACAATAAGTACAACCTTGCTATAATGTATAAGAATACAACTTATAGGAACAATTAGTGATTAATAAGGCTACATCAAGGTCACACATAAGTTATTTTTACAACAACCTTCAAAACATGGGTAAGGTAACACTTAATCCATAAGGTGATGATTAGGCATGAAGATCCCACTACCAACTTGTGGCACACATGGTAGACACACTTGAACAAATTGAGTGGCTATCTCATGCAAAGGAGAAAAGTGGATTTTAAATCGACACCACTTCCTAACGCACACCTAGTCTAAATCAATGTAGATATAATATTTCTCCACCCTTAACCTCACACTTGCATCAATGTTCATCACTAGAGATGTAATGCAAGACTACACCACACAATACAATACTATACCCTGGTAGATTTAATTAATAGATGTTTTTTGAAAGCAATAAGTTACATCATCAAGTAGTTCATGATCACATTACTTCATATCAAAAGTTAACAACACAAGGTCACACTTATTCTATGACATATATATGAAAAATTATGAAATAATATTTGATAACATAGACAAGTTACAAATTTACATGGTCTAACATAATCACATATAACATATAGGTTTATACAACATACAACAATTATATATGTAATTAAGAAACCACATGAAATAGGACACATTTTTGTGCATCTATTTTGATAATTTATGCCAAGGTTATTTTCACATCACAACACACTAACACACATGAGGATGAAGTACAAAGGTCCATGATTCCCATCAGATCACCCGATGTTTAGATGCCATATAAATGACAATAAATATCCATCATAAATACCACATAATCATTCCTAGGGATCTAAAATTATGATCACCTTCCTTCTAGGAAGGTTGTGTTCCAACATGGTCCAAAATCTTTCTCCATGAGTTTTAAAAAATTTACCAACAATGTTCATATGCCATGGATAGATGGCTCATGCTAACTGATAACAATAAGAGATCCCCAAAAATATATAACATGCTCAAGTAAAGCAACCACATTCACCCCCACTTGGCCCTCTATGCTTGAGTCACACCCTCAATCCTCCCAAGGATGTCATACCTCAAGTATCATATGAGGGCTCATCTAAACAAGCCATCATCAAACACCAAACATTTATCCTCTTATTCTAGTAACAAAATTTTATCACTAGTCCCCCAATTGGCCTATCTAAATAAGTGAATAATTGACTAGTGTTGTTTATCCTACGTAATGTGGCCTTGGGAAGGCTGGACTTAGCCAAGGCTCAAGGTGAAGGTTATATTAATACCATGGAAATTTCAGCTTCCCAAAATCCTTAATTCAACTAAAATTCATAGATTCCAACACCTCAATATCATAAAACACAATACGTATTCAATTTTAGTTTATATGATGGTTGAAATCAGCCAACAATAATATCATTTCAAATAGAAAAACCTTCAGGGTCTTGCTTACAATTCTATCACTTAGACCTAATAGTGTTACCCAAGCACCATTCATAATTCTCTTTAAAAAATAATATGTGCATAGTTGTAACCAGTAACTTATAATGACACATAAAGGCAAGCAAAACATACATCTACTTGCCATAGCTGTAAAAAAAATAGATACCTAAAATCAATAATTAATTATTCTTTTAAAATAAATTCACTTTTATTTACCCAAGATACATAAAAAATAATATCACTCACATTTTTTATAATCATTTTTGGAAATTCTAGCACTACCTCATTAGGCTTTATTAACATTTTTTTGTATGTAGTTTTTAATTACACCACCTTTTAATGGCATATTTGACTTGAAACAACCTTTCCCAACCATGAGCATCTTATGCATGTTGAGTTGTCTTACTCAATTAAATGCCACTCATCACAAGAGTGTTCTATTAGCTCAATAATTCATGCATTTGATCATATATTATACCAAAGTATTCAATTCATATGAATAGAATATTATAAAAATTCTACCCATAAAAGACATTAATTATGTTGGCAGCACCAAACCCATCATTTATGAATTTAACAAAATATCAACATTCGGTCAAAAAAACTTTCTAATCTTGATTATAAATTTACTACCTTGGACAAAAAAATTCTTCATAAGCACTAATCATAAAACAAAGCTCTTTCTCAGCTTATACTTGTGCCACACAAGTCCCAATAATGAGTTGGAATACTATTCCAACCTCACTTAAATTGTTGAGCCTTAATTCATATTTTTTATTTCTTTTCTATCTTCAAAGATTATATTCAGAAACAAGGGTATCAATTTATGACAACCTTGATTCAAAACAAAGTTTATTCATTCAAATAAAATATGGTTAACATGCCAAAAATAAAAATGGGCCAACTTCACTAAGTTGTCAATTAGGTCCTTAAGATAAAACAAGGCCTACTAATTCCATTGAAGAATTCACTTAGTAAGATAGTAAATTTAGCCACAAAAATCACATAAGATCTACATATTAACTCTAGTTATAACTTAGTCCAATATAATATTTAAAAGAGTAATTATGAAATTAAAACACCACCAAAAAATGATTCAATATTCATACAACTCACCAAGTGGTATTCATAATAAAAAATGCATTTCAAGGTCCTTCTCTTCCAACACTTATTATTCAATTTGATTAATGCATATCCAATAGATTGATAGTGGTAATCAATAACTATTTGAGCCTATCAACCCAAAAAGCTCAAATCAGTCCTCAACCAATAAAGATTTTAAAACCAAATAATTTTACTCAAGTAAATCAAGTACAATCTCTCCTCAACCAGAATCCCAAACATAAATCATCCATTAACCCTTCAAGGACTTAATAACACAAAAAAAATCAATAATTATAAAATAATTATTCTAAATTTCAATAGTGGTATTTTATTTCATTGACTCATATTGACCCCCCCATCATAGGTCAATTGGTAGTCAAGTGAAACCCATATTAACACAACCTAAAATTGGAAAAGTGTGACTTCAACCAAGGCTATAAAGGTCAACATATTTTGGCCAGGGAATCATTAATATCTCACAGGGTTACAAGATTACCTACAAAAATATTATCGATTTATACATACACATATACATTTCATAATATAAAAAATTTCAACACTTCAAGCTTGCATAAAAAAATCACAAATCAACTCATCCAAGAGGTTAAGTGACTTTATAAGGTTCACACATGACCTAATCAAGCATATACGACATTTATTAGTTTATATAAGGTATATAACTCCAGCCCTAGTTTATTATGCATATTAGAATGTAAGGTTTCAATTCAGTCTTAGAAAGATAATAGATACATATAAGTGGCATTTATACACCATAAGACATACACATACAAGTTATAAAAATAAGCCTCCATAAGGATATGTATAGCTACACTAGTTGTATTTACAGCCATCCAAAGTACATTACATAACACAATCTCTTTGCAAGGGTATGCATAATCATACAAAAGTTCAACTAGTTTTTAAAACACATGTTAAAATAAATGCAATGTATCAAAACTAAGTAAAATAAACTTTAAGTATATACTTTGATACTAGGTGAAATGAACTTAATTTTTTGTAACATCACTTCATTCAAAATTCAAGTGAAATTATGAATATAGTTCAATATGTATAGTTAAGGTATGTATAATAAAACCATAACTAGAGTTATGAATATACAATTCCCTTCATACACCATTTCCAATATTCAAGTAATTAAAATGGACAATTATTGCATTTAAAAACTGAGACTCATAATGTAAGAGAATCATTGCACAAATAAATTTAGGTCTTAACCATAATTTGATCAGTCAAAATAAGGCATGACTACATCATTATACAAGAATGTATAAGCTTCTAAGGATATCCTTTCTCATTAAAAATCATACATATAAGAGATATGTAATGGTACTATCCTATACTAATCTTTATACCAAGATCTCATAATTTAAGAATCATTGCACCATGTTTAATTTTACACTTAACACTAGGCATAAGTTGGGATATGATTTATTCATATACTCATGCCTTAATCAATTTAAGGAAATACAAACTTGTAAGATCTATATGCATGACACCAATCGAGCTTGGAATACCTACTTTCCAAATCCTTCTTAGGATAAATATACATGACATCAATATCAATTTCTTTAACAAAAATTCAAAGAAATAGTTAAATATATAGTCATTTCCTTTTAAAATTTCAAGAACGTCAATCACTTGATTCAACCATGCATAGATTCATAATCACACATTCCTTTATACTTGTAGTGGAACGAATCAAACCTGATATTTTATTAACAACCTTCTTAAAAATTAAAAATCATTTATTATGCATAACCTATACCCAAGAAATTCATGCAATAGCATTATGTTATATCTACCCCTTAGAGCCACTTTATAACACCAAAGGTAATATAATTAACACTAATAACCACTTGTTATATCCATACAAAAATAATACAAAAAATCTTATTAAAACCATACAAATAATAAAATTGATAGATTACACATCTCAGGATTAAATTTCAGCACACTCAAAATTCATTCACCCAGCTAATAATCAGTGCAAGTTCATTTCAACTTGGTTGTAGCTTACTAATTGTATTTATCACAATTAAATAATTAAGAGGAAAACAACATTTACCAAGTATCCTATAGGATTAGATTTGTCCTTAATTCAAATCATGTTATGCATATGCACAATAATGTATAAAATTTTGCAAGATCTTTGTTCAACCATGCCACCAATTTTCTCAAGCCAATTATAAGAAGTTATTTTAAAACATCATCAAAATATAATTAACATTGATTAAATCCACAACAAAATTATCTAATTTTCTATAAAATTCCATCAAAATAATGTGAAAAATAACTTTTTAATATCATACTTGGGTTGAATGTTCCTCACTGCATACTATTCTTTTATCTTATTAACTAGATATCAACACTATCAAACCTTTATCATGATATTGATGCTAACACTATAATTTGTAGTGTCAACAATTAAATGACGAGATGAGAGTTACTCAATCATGATAATCAAGAACACTCAAATTATACCAATATATTGCCATTGACATAATTTTGGAAGTACACTAAGATTGAATAATTTTTTACATGACAAGTAGATGCTACAAGATTAAAAATTAAAAATGATAAATTCCAAATCATGTTATAGGAAGAGCATTTAATTACTATAGCATATTTCTATTTTTAAATAACAAAAATATAATCAATTGAGAATTCAATTTTCTCTCTTAATATTTAATAAAAAATACTTTAGATATATGTTTCAAAGGTTAAACATAGGAAAATAAAACCTAGAAATAATTTTTGATATCACTCTATAATTTTTAAGTAGTAACTACTTCAATTTTAGGTTTATGTGTAGAATACAACATGTTCTTTTACATTTACAAGAGGTTACTATAGGAATAATAAGTATAAAGAGTAATTTATAAACATACTAAAATAAGTATTAAGTCACTATAACCATATAAAAATAATGCCAAACACATCATGAAAATCCATAATAAAAGAGTAGCCACCAAATGATCCATACACTGACCCATCCTATGAGCCCTCTAATCAGTGGCCCACACCACTCCAACCATCAGTTGGATGGTGGAGTTAGGCATTCAAGCTTTGGACAAAGGTGTGAGCAAGATATTTAAGCCATCATTGATAAATTTATATAAGTTACACAACACCATCAAATAGAGTAACATTAACATCATGCACCAATAGTGCCAACACTACTACACCAAAATTTCATAAGTGACACTTGCATAAACGGGCTTGAAAAATATATCAAGCATCTAACATAAGATATAAAAAACCTAGATTTGCATTTTTTTAATCGAGTAAATTAATAATCTCAATCACATTTTAACCCAAGAAAGTAAAATGAAAGAGGTGAGATAAGGGTAAATAGTTTATTTACACCAATACCTCTAAATACATCAAAATTCAGACAAAATAAGCCAAAATAAAAAATATATACAAGTTTGACTATGGTGCCATACTTACACAAAGTGTTAATAAGGACTAGTAAGGTCAAATTTATATACACCCAAGTCAAACAAAATATAAGTAATAAAAACCCAACAACTATAAAATAAGTTCAATAGAAAAGAGACACCCATTTGACCATTAAATAAATACCACATAAAAGAGAAAACACCCAGCAAGCCATTTTAAGGAAACACTTCTAACCATGAATAAAATTAATAGCCAAGGTTTTAATATTTTATCCCCAAATGTATTTCAATAATAAATTTAATTTTTAAACCCTATACACTAGGTGTAATCTTAACCCATAGCCAGGTATGAAACTCCAAACATTAAATTGATTTTAAACTAGAATAGAATAATTTTATTATATTTTAATTGGGTTTGGGAGACTTACATATCCATAGAAGAAAAAACTCTAGCAAGAATTAAAAATGCATCACTTGGCATGAATCTGCCCTATGAAGAAGAAAATAAACTTCTCCTTGATTACCCTTCATAAAAATGAAACTCTTTCCCAGCTCCATCCATTTCTTCCATGGCTTCCTTTCACTTTCTTTTTTTTCTACCCAGGGACAAATTTTCCCAAACCATTAAAGCTTGCTAGGATGAATTTTGAGCCTCCATTACTCTCCATGGCCACCATTTTCCTTTCATGGTTTTTCCATAAACCAACACAATAAAAATGATATTTTTATCCAATCAAAACAATTGATTCCTCTTTTTTGATGAAGAGTGTTGGGTGAATATTTTGTCGTCAACTAACTGATGACAAAATGGGGATATCAGCCACAGCATAAGGGAGATTTACACCACGAGGAGTGTGGCTTTACCAGATCTAGACGAGGCAAATCTCTCCTCTCATCAAGGGGAGGTTCCCTATCAATATTTATGTGCTATAAGTATGTATATAATTAAGCAGAAAATAACACATGGGGGTGGTATAACAGCATCTACTTCTCTTTTTTCAGAAGTAATGTACAAGGAACAAAAGAGGGAAAATCTTGGTCTTTAAGCTAACAACATTCCTCTTCTTTCAGGAATGATTTTAAACAGAAAGCAAGAGATCACCTGTAGTAACAAAGTCACAAGAATGCTCACGCAAGCACAAAGTCTTCCGTAGCTTCTCCACAGATTCGGAACAAGTATAACCGTAGAGTGAAGTGAAGCACAAAGTCTTCACCTGAAACTACAAAAGATAAAAGAATCTCAAAAGTAAAAGTAGCACAAAGTCTATCTTCTACCCTCAAAAAGTGCCCTTAGAGAATATCGACACATTCACTTTGCTTATTAAGTCAGATAAATAAGAGGTTATCAGGAAAGAGTACATAAGAAACTATTTCCTAGATGACACAGATAACTTCAACACAAAGTCTGAAATCACTTGCTTCTCATTCATTTGACAAAATCTGATTTACAAATCTGAGCACAAAGTCTCAAAAGTTGCTTCAATTTTAGCAGAGTGTTTGCTCTCTATTTTTCCAAGATCATTTACAAATGAGGTCTCCACTATATATAGGGAGAAAATCCTCAAAAACAGAAAAATAATAAAATATAAAATATCTTGGTCAAAGATGACTCATCTTTGACTTTTAGATATTTTCCAAAATATTTTATTCGTAATTACAAATTACAAAATTGCATGCATTCTGCACAAAATAGAAATGCATAAGGATAGAAGAAGAAAGAGAGAAAGTGTCAAATTTGGTTGCCGGACTTCTTCAAATGGGCATCGCACATGGTGATCAATGCCTGAATTCCTATGCTGTCCGGTGCAACTGTGTTTTTTTGGAGACGACCCTTGATCTGATCAGTACATCTTTTAATGCTGTGATGGCTTTAGAGTGGCCAGTTAACCTGGATTTTAAATTCCCCAAAGTTAACTGAGCATTTAGAATGTTGTCTACCGAGGACATTGAGAAGGATGTTTCTTCAAAATCTTTCCGGATTGTTTTCTTGAAGTTCTGGATCATATCTTCAGGATTTTGAAGATCAGTGACTCCTTGATTTTAACATAGGAGTCTTTACTTGGAGATGGTACCAACAGACATCAAAGTGCTCTTCATGAGATTTTTCATTCCTTTTCTTCTGTCGAGATCTTTCTCCAAGCTGCCAGTATTTATTCTCAGTCTTCTCCTTGGTCTTGGACTGCTTCAGGGAAACTTTAGTGGCTTGGAAGAACATCTGCTGAGAAGACGTCTACGAAGAGGGACCCTTCGCAGAAAACGCAGTAGGAACCATGATTGTGCGATCAGAGGAAGAAGGGAGCTGGCACGGAAAGAATGGAGGTTTGATCAGACTCGGAGAAACACGAGTGCTAGATGTAAGGTTGCCACCTCTGCACGGGCGGAGGAACGGATGGCTAACACGACCGACGCCGGTATACAAAAATGCCGACGTCGGCAAAGATGCTGATGACGGCAAACGAAAACCACCGACGTCGGCAAATATGCTGACCACGGCAGAAATCGGCCGACGACGGCAGCAACGGTAGTCGGCAGGGAATTTACCGCCCACTGCAAGGGCGGCGAAAAGGAGATGAAGAACACGGGAAAGGGCGGCAAAATTTGCCGCCTTTGCATAAAAAGTGCAGAGGCGGTGATTTTTGCCGCCCTTGCATAAAAAGTGTAGAGGCGGCGATTTTTGCCGCCCTTGCATAAAAAAGGAAGAAAAGTGCAGAGGCGGCGATTTTTGCCGCCCATGCACAGGGGAAAAGGGAGGAAAGACTAATTCCTGAAGGAGTTCAGGAGGGAAAAAATTGGGTAGGGGCGAGGTGGTAACCACTTCTCGTTCCGAGGCCAAGATGGAAGCGAATTTGAAATCCATTTCGAAGAACAAACTGAGGGGGATGAAAAGACGAAACAAACAAGTTTCGCAGGGGAGTTCCAAAAAATAAGCACAGCTGATTTTGGGAACAACAGCTGGCTCCTGTTGGGGAACTGCCTTCTATTGCAAAAAGCGATGGAAGGGAGTAGAATTCAGAATCTCCAGTGCCTTAGAAGCGTGCCATTGGGCCACGGAGTCAAGCTACTCAAAAATAAACGCTCCAAACAACGAAAACAAAAATGAAATAAAACAAAGCTAAAGACTATACAAATATACAGGGGAATTTATTTGGTACTTCAAGAAACGAAGCACCTCAGATGCTGCCCCTTTAAAGGCAGCGGCGATGACGCACTGTCTTGATAAACTAGCAAGAGGCCATTTTCCCCCCAGAATTGACGATGTGTGAATGGAAACCTCCACCAGAAAACCAACTTCCTGTGCCATCCCTTTAGTTTTCTCTTCTTGCCCCACAGCAAGATCTGTCTTTTGACTCGAAAACCATGAATCTTCATTTTCTTGGCGAAGAGTTCTTTTCCCTGATCATGACGGGCAATGGAATGGTCAGATACTATAATTGGTTGTTTTTTTGGTTCTATCCGGCCCCTGATTTGGTTGTCCTTAATTGACACTCGCCACTGTTTGGCACTATCAGGTCCACTTGTCATTATTTCAGTTGAACCAAATTCCTGTTTGGCATTCTCAAGGGTTTTAACAGGATCTTCATGAATGTCTTCCGTGGTCAGAAGATAATTACCCCTGCCAGAGGACTCGAACAGAAACTGAGCCGCAGGAGATGACGTTTGGGTGACCACATACTTTGCCTCTTTCTCAGGAAGCAACCTTTGCATCACACCTTTCACAGGAATCTTTGCCTGGGATAAGTCCATGCTCAATTCTCCTCCGACATCTCTGCAAAAGTTTTGTCCAAGTAGAATGTCATATGAAGCTGGGACGTCAGCCACTAGTACTGTCATCTTGATCATCTTGTCAGGGAATGCTGCAAATGCAAATTGGGCATCTTTGATTTGCCCCAATAGTGATACTGGTTTGTTCTCCATGGAGAAACATCTCCCAAAAGTTTTAGTTAATGTGAGACCAAGGGATTCTGCTACTTTAGAAGGCATAACATTGTCAGATGCACCAGAATCGATGATGCAGTTGCTCAGCTTGCGACCGTTTATTAACAGGGAAACATAGAAAGGTTCTATTTTTCCAGGGGCAACTGGAGGAGTCACAACCAGATGGTTCTAGGTGGATATATCTTTTGAAATATCATGAGTTACCCTCAAAATTTTTTGTCCTGTAGGGATGGCTGTACCTTTCACACATTTCGCCAATCTGTCCAACTGTTCAGGATGGGCTTGTAGAAATTCAAGTTCAGACATTTAGATTTTAGTCTTTTTGACATGCTCAATTATATCAAATGTCGGTATTAGACTAGGCACAGAGGATGGGAGATCACTCTTCTGGTTTTTGGGATGGGAAAGGCTGATTTGCAAAGTTGAAGTAGAGGATGCAGGGATGCTTGGGGTACGTACTTTTTCAATAGTCGCCGGGTCCTTTGGTTGGAAGGGTAGAGTGGTTCCCCGCTTGGCAATTGAAACTGTTAGCCGAGGTTGTTCCTCTGTCTTCTCTTTATCAGCTGGTTGGGCTGACTATTTCTGGGACCAGGTGAATACGGCATATGATCCCTCAGTTGCATTCCCTTCACTTCTGGGTTCCTCTGAATAATTCAGGTAGCCAATGACGGAGTTATTAGCTAATTCTTCTTCTTGCTCTCCAAAGAGATTAGCATCATATTGTTGGTCCAACTCAGGTTGGAAAGGGGGAGCGCATTCTGTTTCCAGATATCCAACTGCTGAGTTGGTTGGAGGGGCTTCAAGGGCGAGGTTCCTCTGTGGGGGAGGAAGATGATTTGGCTGCCCTTGATTCCTAGCAGCATTACCTTGGTACGCTTGATTCTGAAATGTCCTCCTTGGCATATCCTGATTAGGAGAAGTAGACATAACTTGGGCCATCTGTCTTCTGAGAGCTAACATTTCATTTGCTAACTTTTGTACCATAGGATCTATAGTAGCTGTAGAAGGGCTTTCAGTAGATGAAGGGAATTTATTTTTACTTGAGTCTTTTCTGATCTTACCTGCTAGGATAAGATCATCCTCAATCTCAGTAGCCAAATTTTGAGCCAATGCTAGATCCATAGGGCCAGCTCGCCTTAATAGGAAACTTACTTCAGGAAGCTGTGAATTGATGAAAAAGCACTTGAGGTTTTCCGGCGTGGGCTGAGCCACGATTGGAATTCGATTCCTCAATTTGTTGAATTTGGCTATGAAATCCCTCATGGGTTCCTGAGATTCTTTTTTCATCTGTGTTAGCTGAGCTAACAAAGCATGTGCATCTTCAGCTGGTTTAAATCTGGCTTCAAATATGGACTTTAGTGTATTCCAGTCAGTCACTGACCCAACCTGCAAGTGATAGAAGCAATCTGCAGCAGCACCTTGCAAAGTCTCCACAAAAAGTCTCACCGCCACATCCTCAAATTCTACGCCAATTACACCACATGCTATGGAGAAAGCGGCAATATGCTCATCGGGATGAACCTTTCCATCTCCAAAAAACTTAGGGAAATTTTTTCTAGAACTACGAGGTAGTTCATGCAGAGGTGGGGTTAAATTAAGAGGGCCGAAGGAATTACCCCACGGGCCTTGAGCCATAGTGATAAGAGGGTGAAAAGGTGGGATAACGAGCCTTGGTGGAGTGTTTATAGGTAAGCGGCGATTGACAGCTGGAAAAAGGGTTCTACCTTGTGTTGGTGACTTGACAACGCTAGAAGGAAAGCTTTTAGACCGTCGAAGAGAAGCAGGTGGAGGAAACAGATCGAAATTACTTTGTTGCGCTAATTCAAACACAGGGTCAACCACACCCTTAGATCTCTGACTTCTGGTATAGCGTGGGGTCACCAGATTTTTTAAAACAAAAACGGGACCGAAACTACTTCAAGTTGAAGCTTGAGGCTCCAAGATGTGCGTTCTTCCCAGCAGCTCTGGTTTTGCAAACCAGATAATATAATGAAGGCAACTGGTAAAGCTAAAATGATAATGGGTAAGACATGAAACGGAGTCGCCAGATTACGTAATGGAGAAGGGTAAGGACTGCTTCAATCTAAAACTTGAGGTTTCAGACTGCACATCCGAGTCCCCAGCGGAGTCGCCAAAAAATTGTTGGGTGAATATTTTGTCATCAACTAACTGATGACAAAATGGGGATATCAGCCATAGCATAAGGGAGATTTACACCACGAGGAGTGTGGCTTTACCAGATCTAGACGAGGTAAATCTCTCCTCTCATCAAGGGGAGGTTCCCTATCAATATTTATGTGCTATAAGTATGTATATAATTAAGCAGAAAATAACACATGGGGGTGGTATAACAGCATCTACTTCTCTTTTTTCAGAAGTAATGTACAAGGAACAAAAGAGGGAAAATCTTGGTCTTTAAGCTAACAACATTCCTCTTCTTTCAGGAATGATTTTAAATAGAAAGCAAGAGATCACCTGTAGTAACAAAGTCACAAGAATGCTCACGCAAGCGCAAAGTCTTCCATAGCTTCTCCACAGATTCGGAACAAGTATAACTGTAGAGTGAAGTGAAGCACAAAGTCTTCACCTGAAACTACAAAAGATAAAAGAATCTCAAAAGTAAAAGTAGCACAAAGTCTATCTTCTACCCTCAAAAAGTGCCCTTAGAGAATATCGACACATTCACTTTGCTTATTAAGTCAGATAAATAAGAGGTTATCAGGAAAGAGTACATAAGAAACTATTTCCTAGATGACACAGATAACTTCAACACAAAGTCTGAAATCACTTGCTTCTCATTCATTTGACAAAATCTGATTTACAAATCTGAGCACAAAGTCTCAAAAGTTGCTTCAATTTTAGCAGAGTGTTTGCTCTCTATTTTTCCAAGATCATTTACAAATGAGGTCTCCACTATATATAGGGAGAAAATCCTCAAAAACAGAAAAATAATAAAATATAAAATATCTTGGTCAAAGATGACTCATCTTTGACTTTTAGATATTTTCTAAAATATTTTATTCGTAATTACAAATTACAAAATTGCATGCATTCTGCACAAAACAGAAATGCATAAGGATAGAAGAAGAAAGAGAGAAAGTGTCAAATTTGGTTGCCGGACTTCTTCAAATGGGCATCGCACATGGTGATCAATGCCTGAATTCCTATGCTATCCGGTGCAACTGCATTTTTTTGGAGACGACCCTTGATCTGATCAGCACATCTTTTAATGCTGTGATGGCTTTAGAGTGGCCAGTTAACCTAGATTTTAAATTCCCCAAAGTTAACTGAGCATTTAGAATGTTGTCTACCGAGGACATTGAGAAGGATGTTTCTTCAAAATCTTTTCGGATTGTTTTCTTGAAGTTCTGGATCATATCTTCAGGATTTTGAAGATCAGTGACTCCTTGATTTTAACATAGGAGTCTTTACTTGGAGATGGTACCAACAGACATCAAAGTGCTCTTCATGAGATTTTTCATTCCTTTTCTTCTGTCGAGATCTTTCTCCAAGCTGCCAGTATTTATTCTCAGTCTTCTCCTTGGTCTTGGACTGCTTCAGGGAAACTTTAGTGGCTTGGAAGAACATCTGCTGAGAAGACATCTACGAAGAGGGACCCTTCACAGAAAATGCAGCAGGAACCATGATTGTGAGATCAGAGGAAGAAGGGAGCTGGCGCGGAAAGAATGGAGGTTTGATTAGACTCGGAGAAACACGAGTGTTAGATGTAAGGTTGCCGCCTCTGCACGGGCGGAGGAACGGATGGCTAACACGACCGACGCCGGTATACAGAAATGCCAACGTCAGCAAAGATGCCGACGACGGCAGACGAAAACCACCGACGTCGGCAAATATGCCGACCACGGCAGAAATCGACTGACGACGGCAGTAACGGTAGTCGGCGGGGAATTTACCGCCCACTGCAAGGGCGGCGAAAAGGAGATGAAGAACACGGGAAAGGGCGGCAAAATTTGCCGCCTTTGCATAAAAAGTGCAGAGGCGGCAATTTTTGCCGCCCTTGCATAAAAAGTGCAGAGGCGGCAATTTTTGCCGCCCTTGCATAAAAAAGGAAGAAAAGTGCAGAGGCGGCGATTTTTGCCGCCCATGCACAGGGGAAAAGGGAGGAAAGACTAATTCCTGAAGGAGTTCAGGAGGGAAAAAATTGGGTAGGGGCGAGGTGGTAACCACTTCTCATTTCGAGGCCAAGATGGAAGCGAATTCGAAATCCATTTCGAAGAACGAACTGAGGGGGACGAAAAGATGAAACAAACAAGTTTCGCAGGGGAGTTCCAAAAAATAAGCACAGCTGATTTTGGGAACAACAAAGAGTAAACCCCTCATGTTATTATTTACCCTAATCATTAATATTTTAATTTTCAGTTTCCTCCTTTTTATTTATTTATAATTAGATATATTTTATTTTTATTTTTAACTATAATGCATCACCAAAAGTCCAAAACCTCTTTATTGTCATCAAGGCCTTCAAACAAATTTATTTAATTGATAACATTATGCATGTGTTACTTCTTTCCCATAGAGTTATTGAATCAAGACCATTATGGAGTCCACTCCATTATAATACATAGAATTAACCTATTTAAGGCCTCTTGGAAATGAAACCAAGATAAAAATACTTAGATTAAGTAATTTCAATCACCATATAATCCATGGTGGGCATGAGTTAACAAGCTTGATATGATATTTAAAGTATTTGAGCCCCTTAATAGTTAGAATAAAGAAAATGATAGTTGAGACAAAAAGGTAGCTTATTAGTAAGCTAACACACACAAGACACCAATCAAATACAATAATAAAAATTAAATGTGAACACAACTATAATCAATCAAAATAAAAATACCAAAATATCAATCAAGATTAAACAAATAAAATAAGATAAAAAGAGAGATATCAAGCATGTTGCAACTACTCAAGAACTAGATGGCTCATTACTATTATATTTCTTATGTAGTGTTAGTATTACCCAACTTCTCACTACCTCCACCATTATTACCCTAACTACCAAAATCCATTGCCAACCTAGGTCATCTACTTATGAGCCCTATAGCCACAAAAACATGGTAGTAATAGTATCTACTCTACATTATATATATATATATATATATATATATATATATATATATATATATATATATATGTATATGTATATATATATATATATATATATGTATATATATATATATGTATATATATATATATACATATACATATACATATATATATATACATATATATATATATATACATATATATATATATATATATAGTTATAATATAGTGACATACTCTGATCATGTATATTGATGATGTCTTGAGTATAGTCTCATATGGTAATGTTTATTTATCTCATATATATATATATATATATATATATATATATATATATATATATATATATGAGATAAATAAACATTACCATATGAGACTATACTAAAGACATCATCAATATACATGATCAGAGTATGTTACTATATTATAACATCAAATCACTAACTATATGTAAGCATCAGATGCTCAATACTCAAAAATATGCTAATAAATCTAATAATGTATGTCAAAAAGATTAAAATAGTATGTTACAACATGTTGATCATAATTTCAAATGATATAGTGATGAACTAAAAACATACAAGTTTTATAACCCTACTTGTAAATCCATAATTATTTATAAGGATTCTAATTATTTTAACATGAGGTGTATTATAGTAAGTATAATGTAGATATAAAATAAATAAGTGAAGGGTTGAATATTATTTAATTTTATTTTTAGGACTTAAAAATTACTACATATATTTCTCATTCAACATGGAACCATATTGGTGCTTCTTAAGGTATAAGACATCCATCTTCATCAACTCCAAACAAGAAAAAATATTTGTTGATTCCTCATCCAACCAATCAAATATTGAATAATAATTATTATAGGATGGTTACAAGTATAAAACATTTGTAAGTTAACTTATTTTATATTTTTGTGATGGAAATACTATGTTTTCATTATCACCAATGATGAGTGAACCTATAAGTTATTCAGAAGACAATCAAAAGAAAGAATGAGTTGATGATATGAAATTAGATATGGAATAAATTGAGATGAATGATACATGGATTTTAATTAATCCTTCATATAATAAACATGTATTTTTAAAAAAATTGGGTCTACATTACCAAGATTAAAAGTGATGGTATAATTGATAAGCTAAGAGATAGACTAGTTGCAAAAGGATTTACACAAACATATGGGGTTGACTATGAGGAAACTTATGCTCATGTGGCTCATTGAGATAATATAATAATAATTTTTATTTTATATTCTCATAAATTATGAAAAATCCATCAAGTGGACGTTAAAATTGAATTCTTTAATGAAGAGCTTGAATAAGTATATTTGGGGTAGCAATAAGGTTTTGAAGTAAAGGGTAAATAATTTTGGGTATATAGAATGATGAAGGATACTTATGGGTTGAAAAAATATCCAATATCTTGGTATTAAATAATTTATATTTGGTTATTGGAACAAGGCTTTGTAAAAATTCAAAATGAACTAAATATTTTTATACAAGCATTGAATTCTAATGTTTTATATATCTATCTCTATGTAGTTAACTTTATCATTACAGATTACTCTATGGATATTTTTAATAGCTTAAAGGAAGATATGAAATAATTTTTTTATATGAATGATATTTTAATTATTAATTACTATCTTAAAATGGAAGTACATCAAAATAAATAAAAAGTATTCATTTATCAAGCCTAATATGCCAAAGACATGTTAAAAAATTAAAATAATTCAAGATTTAAAAAATATAGACACTACAATTGAAAGAGGATAAATTAATATGATGGGGTATATATTATTGAAATAATTTCATAATAATTGTGGGAAATTTTATGTATCTCACTATGACAAGGCTTGATATTAGTTATGGATTTCCCCAGTTTCTAGGTTTATGGGAAAACCATCACTCAAGAATTTGTAATAAATAAAGATAATTTTTAGATATGTAAGAGGTAATTATAATAGTGGTATTAATTTTATACCATAAAGTTATTTATGCTTCATTAAATACACAATTTCATATTTGGGGGGATCTCTTCATTATAGGAAGTCAACTTCAGGTCACTATTTCACATTGGCAAGTGAGTTGATTTCTTAGTATTTAAAGGAATAGGATAAAATTTCATGATCCTATAATGAATATTAATATTAAACCCTTATTATATACTTCACACAAGTAATTTTTTTATTTTCTAAATAATATTCATGTAAGACAAGGAGATGATAGAAATCTCACCTCTTTGCATCAAAGGGAAGAATGTTGAGTATGAGACCAATATGGGCACTTGAATTATATTTATATACTTAGTATATTTTTATTTTTTTATTTTTTTAAATTTTATTTAAATATTTATGACCTTAATTATTTTTTTGGTCCCTTTTTGACACTTTCCAATGATTTCCTATACAATAAATAAAATTGTCAATTCCATTTCACTCTAGTTCATTGTTTGAGTACTTAGTTAAGTCTAAAACATTATCCAATAAATAATTAAGAGGTGGGGAGTAATTTATTTATTAAATACTTTAATTTTATATAATTATCTTATTTTGTGTGCCTAGGTTGAATAAGATATCTTTTTAGTTGCATATTTGACTTTACTATTAAAGAGGCTTCATGCATGATGTCTAAATATTTATAGTGAGTTAATATAAATTTATTTTGTTTATTTTTATATTATGTAGTATGTTTTAATTTAAATTAGTATTATATAAGTTCTTTATTATATTTTTAAATTTAGACCTTACTTGTATTGTAAGTTTCCTTTTAACTAGCCTAAGATAACTTTCTTTATTTAATAATGTTGCACAGATTATAAGTATGGTGCATTAATTATAATTGAGAATGAATTTTTTATGTTTTATATATATTATTATTTGAAGAATAAAATAATTTATACCAAAATTAATATATTTTTAATTTTGAATCTATTCAATACACTTTTGGATCAATAATTCACTCACAATACAGCTAGTATGATATCTAGTAATTGTGAGACAATTCTGTTGATACATAGTTTCAATTTTAGAGTCCAAAAAATCATTCATAAAAATCATTTGGTATAATATATATATATATATATATATATATTTTTTTTTAAAAAAAATTGTATTTTATATCTAAAATTCACTTGGTTTCTTGTGTGTGTGTGTGTCTACACACACTACTTAAAATAAAATTAAGACCTCAATAGCATGTAGGTTGACCTTGTGTAATTATGAGAGCTAGAAATCATGGCACAATAAAACGTGATGAAAATTAGGGTAAGGGGAAAATTACCCATGAATAACACAAACACCATTAAAATAGTATAATTATAGTTAGAACATTATTAAAGTGTTATGATAATAATTGGGATGAGAAACTCTCATATATATATATAGGTTTTACAAGAGCATTTGGAGCCATCTAAAGGCAAAAAATGAATTATTGGAAGGTGTTCAGTAATGAGTGGTGATATGGGAAGGATAAAGGGAGACCAACATTTATTAAAATTCACCAATAAGAAAATAATTTTAATGAATGATATATATGTATGAAAACAAGATAATACCACTATAATTACAAGGCATACACTAAAATAAGGTGCATACATAATGCCCTAATTTTATTATGTGTGTACATATACATTAAATAAAATAAAAAGGTCCACCTAGAAGGGTTAAATGATGAATTTATGGCTAAAACCTATGATATACTGATGTAAAAAAAATAAGCCAACCTTCTGAAAGTCATAACTTTTGACTCATAGCTCCATTTGAGCGTTTTCACATGCCAAAAAGACCATCACAAAAAAATTGAGTCTTTCCTAAGCCACTCTATCCACTTATATTTGATTTAAATATTTTTTAGAAGCCAAACATGATCATCTAAGGGTTTAAATTTAGCTTTTAATGATTTTTTGGGGAAATTTCTAAATTTAGAAATTGTATATTTTAGAACCAAAAGTCAACTTAAGTTGAATTTCATCTCATAGTCTAATTTTATTATTTAAGTTATTTAGGGAATTTTTTAGAGCCACACATGTTTTCATGTGAAACTTATTATAAATAGTGGTTGCTAAAAATAGACATTTTTTTAGATGTTTTTTTTTTTCAAATTTTGCATGTAGACTTTAATTTTTGAATTTAGGATTATTTAAGCATGGTTTGGGTTTGTAATTATTTAAAGAAATTAATATGAATAAAATATGAGTATTGTTTCAAGATCTTGGCCTATTGGTAATTTTATTGTTCTTGTTAGTTTTTAGGTTCATTATCTAGTTTCAGAACAAGTTCAAATCTTGGAGGAGAGAAGAATGGTGAGAGGATGAGGAGGTATGGCATAAATGAACCAAACTATACAAGAAATATAGATGCAAGTTAAATAATTAATAAAGGTTATCACCAATCAAGCATGAAGATAAGGTGGTGATGAGAAAGACACAGATCATGATGAATAAATTCAGCAAGAACAACAACAAGAGGAGCCACCATCGATGGAAGAGAGGATAGTTTATGCTTTAGAAGGAAGAAATGAAGGAATCAAGGTTGATGTTATAGATTATGGAGGTATTTTAAAAATAGAGGAGTTTATATATTGGATGAATATTATGGATAAGTTCTTTGAGTGGAAGACTTTGAGAGAAGACAAAAAGGTAAAGTTTGCATGCACAAAATTGAAAGGTCATGCAATGATTTAGTGGGATCACCTATAAAAAGAGATAGAGAAAATGTAAAGAGAATATTAATTCATGGAAAAATATGGAGAATCTAAGGGAGAAATTTTAACGTGTGGATTATGTACAAACCCTATACATAAGATTTTAAAATTTGAGGCAAAAATATCACAGTATATAAGAGTATACAAATGAATTTTACAAGATTTCCATATGAGTGGAGCATGATGAAATAGAAGAGAAGATGGATACATGGTATGCAAATAGTTTGAAATTATCTATTGAAGATGCATTAAACATGCATAGAATAATTAACATGGAGGAGGCTTATCAATTAGCTTTGAAGGAAGAAGAAAAATAAAATAGATAGAATTTTAGAAGGATATCTACTAGTCCAAAATAAGTTATATCTCCTCAAATAAGGGGATGAGGTAGGTTTAATACCACTAGAGATGGATTTAATGCCAATAAAGTTGAATCATCATGTGGTGTAGAAAGGCAAGATGATAATAGGCAAGGGTTTTAATACCAACAAAGAGGAAGATGATTTCAAAGAGGATGAGGTTATAGAGGTACTAGAGGATGGTTTTATAATCAAGGTAGATATTATGTCTATTAAATATGTTGAGAATAAGGGCATAGAGAATTTGAGTGTTCAAACTATCAAGATCAAGAAAGGAGGAAAGAAGATCGCCCAAGAGTAAATCTAGTTGAGGTTGAAATAGAAAGCATAATAGTGAAGTTGAACTAGCAAATGTTGAAGAGAATATCATGATGAGAAGAACCATGATCGCTCCAAGAAATAAAAAAGTGTAGAATAAATAAGGTGGTGATGCATGGCTGTGATCAAATATTTTTTTAATAAGATGTAATTTGGGTGGAAAGGTATGTAAAGTAATTATAGATGGTGGTAGTTGTGAAAATATGGTTTCTAAAGAAATGATTGAAAAAATAAATTTGCAATGTGAAAAGCATCCTAACCCTTATCATATTTCATGGTTTAAGAAAGGGAATGAGGTTATAGTAGATAAAAGGTACTTAATCAAGTTTTCTATAGGAAAAATTTATAATGATGAAATATGGTGTGATGTTGTTCTGATTAATGCATGTCATGTGTTATTAGGTAGACCATGGCAATTTAATAGGAAAGTAGTTCATGATTGAGAAAAAAACACATACTATTTTTGGAATGGTGGTATAAAGGTAGTTTTTTTACCTCTTAAAGAGGAAGTGAAGATAACAAAAACATGCTTTGTACTAAAGAATTTATCCAAGATATGAAGGTAGTAGGTTATTGTTATGCACTAGTAGCAAATAATGAAAAAATAGAAATGGTGTTAATACCAATAGAAGTAGCAAGAGTGTTGAAAGAATATGTATATGTTATGCCTGATAAGTTACCAAATGGTTTACCACTAAAGAGATATATTCATCATCACATTGATTTTATTCCAAGATTAGCTCTACCTAATTAAGTAGCCTATAGGATGAGTCCAACAGAACATGTAGAATTAAATAAATAGGTTATTGAATTACTAAGGAAAAAATTGATAAGTGAGAGTATGAATCGATGTGCAACACCAACATTGCTAACTCCAAATAAAAATTAAGGATGGATAATGTGTGTGGATAGTATAGAAATTAATAAAATTACAATAAAGTATGGGTTTCATATACCTCATTTAGATGATATGATGGATGTGCTTGCAGGAGCAAAATATTTTACCAAGATTAATCTAAGGAGTGGCTATTATCAGATTTAAATTTGTGAAAGAGATGAGTGGAAAACTACATTAAAGTATAGGGATGGCTTATATGAGTGGATGGTGATGCCATTTGGATTGTCTGATGCACCTAGCACATTTATGAGGGTTATGAATACAATTCTAAGAGAATATATTGGTAAGTTTGTGCTTTTTTATTTTTATGATATTTTGACATTCAATAGAACTAAAGAAGAACACTTACAAAATTTGAGAATGGTAATGGATTTTTCAAGAAAAGAGAAGTTGTATGCAAATTTGAATAAGTATAAGTTTATGCAGAATAGTTTGGTATTTTTGGGATTTATAGTTTCAATAGATGGTATAGAAATGGATGAAGAAAAGATAAAGGAAATTTTTGAGTGGCATGTTCTAAAAATCATTATAGAGGTAAGAAGCTTCCATGGTTTAGCAACTTTTTGTAGAAAATTTATTAAAAAAATTAGTAGTATTGTGGCACCAATAATGGATTGCATGAGAGGGAAGGAATTTGCATGGACTAGAGTAGCCATAGAAAGCTTTGAAATTTTGAAGATGAAGATTATAGAAAAACTAGATTTAGCACTACCTAATTTTAACAAAGTGTTTGAGGTTGATTATGATGCTTCATTTATGGGAACTGGTGCTGTGTTGAGTCAAGAAGGAAAGCCAATAACATATTTTAGTAATAAATTGAATGAGGTAAGAGCAAAGTATTCTACTTATGATGTTGAACTTTATGAAATTGTACAAGCAGTAATACATTAGAAGCATTAGCTAGTGCCTAAAGAGTTTATACTATTTAAAGATCATGAGGCTTTGAAGTATGTGAATACACAAAATAATATGAATAGTAGGCATGCAAAGTGGGTTTATTTCTTACAAGGGTATACTTTTTTGTTGAAGCATAAATTAGGAAAATGGAATTAGGTGGCTGATGCACTGAGTAGGAGGGTATAATTATTAACTACTATAGTGAGTGAAGTAGTTAGATTTGAAGCTATCAAAGAATTATATGATACTGATCCATATTTTATCAAGGTCATTATGTAATGTAGGAATCCATTAATAGCTAGGATATATGATATTCATGATGATTATATTATATAAGAAAGTTATCTCTTCAAAGGGAACAATTATGAATTCCAGTTGGGTCTCTACAAGATAATTTAATAATAGAATTACATAGTGGTAGTTTGGCTAGATATTTTGGTAATATGAAGACAACAAATTTGGTGGAGGAAATGTATTTTTGGCCAAAGATGAAGAGAGATGTCATAGGGTATGTTTCAAGGTGTATAATATGTTAGGTGGCTAAAGGACATGCACAAAATACTAGACTATACATGCTACTACTAATTCCAAAATGACCATGGACAAATTTGAGTATGGATTTTGTATTGGGATTACTAAACACAATAAGAGGTAATGATTCAATTTTTATTGTTGTAGATATATTTTCTAAATTGGTTCATTTCATTACATGTAAGAAAACCAATGATGCCACTAGAGTTGTAGAATTATTTTTTTATGGATATTGTGAGATTACATGGTGTTCCAAAAACTATTACTTTAGATAGGGATAAAAAATATCTAAGTCATTTTTGGAAGAATTTATGGAATAATATTGGTATTAAGTTACAATTCAGTAGCTCATATCATCCAAAAATAGATGGATAGACAAAAGTTGTGAATAAGAGCTTGGGAAATTTATTAAGATGTATAGTGGGAAAGAAGCCAAAGAAATGGGACTTAGTTTTACCACAACATGAGTTTACATATAATATTTTAGTGAATAGATAAATAGTAAAGTCACTTTTTGAAATTGTTTATGGGAGAAATCCTATGGGTATTTTGGATTTGCTACAATTGCCAAAGTTATAAAAAAGTAATAAGAAGAAAGTTATAAGAAAGTAAAGAGAAATATAAATCAACATAAAATGTTAGAAGAAGGTCTAAAGTATTTGAATAAGGAGAGTTGGTAATGTTTTACTTAAGGAAAGAAATATTTCCAAAAGGAACATACAACAAGTTAAAGTACAAAAGAATTGGACCATGAAAAATTGTGAAGAAATTCAATGATAATGCATATGAGGTAAGTTTACCACATAATTTTGATATATCTATAGTATTTAATGTTTCATATTTATATGAATTATATGGAGAAGATGATGAAGGTGATGAATATGAAGAGATAAATTGGGAGAAATAGGTTCAAAAGAAGATTAAATAAAAAATAGTGTAGGTTTTGAATATGAAGACAGTGAGCACAAGGCAAGGGAATTATAACAGGTATTTGGTGCAGTGGAAAGGATTGTAGCAAGAAGAAAACACTTGGATTAAAAATGGTATTTGAAGAAGATTGATAAGGGAAAATGGAAATATTACAATTGGGGAAACTTGTAAGAGCTGAGTTGTCTTCAACCAGAGGAGAATGATGTAGAAAAAATATGCCAACCTTTCGAAGGCCATAACTTTTGACTTGTAGCTCCATTTGAGCTCTTCCACAAGACAAAATGACTATCTTGGAAAGTTTGATTCTAAATAAATATTATCTATCAACTTATATTTGATTTCAATATTTTTTGGAGGCCAAACATGATCATCTAAGGGTCCAAAATTAGATTTTAATGATTTTTTTGAGAAATTTCTGAATTTAAAAATTATATAATTTTAGAACCAAAAGTCAATTTAAATTGAATTTCATCCCATAGTATAATTTTAATATTTAGGTTATTTATGGAAATTTTTTTATTTACACACACTTGCATGCATAACTTACAAAAAATATTGGATGCTAAAAATAGATGTTTTTTTTAGATTTTAGTTTTTTTCAAATTTTGCATGTATAGTTTAATTTTTGAGTTTAGGCTTATTTAAGCATGGTTTGGGTTTGTAATTATTTCAAGAAATAAATATAAATCAATTCTATGTATTATTTCAAGATCTTGGCCTATTGGTAATTTTCTTGTTCTTGTTAGTTTTTGGGTTCATTATATATGTTTGATGTTCATATTGGATATGCAAGTGATCAAAAAGTCAAAAGGATGAGAGAGATTACATAATATAATATTATAGCTCTAGTAGCTAGTAAAATATAAAAACTATTTCCCATTTATATCTTTATTAATGTCTTGAATACTATTGAGGGTATATTAGTGATCATAAGTTCTCCTATGTTAAGATATTGAATGTACTCATAAGAAAAAAAACTATTTGTGATAAGATCAATGTTTAGACTAAGATAAGCCCACCTTTAATAACTAGTCTGGGTATTAACCTTAGACACATCATGAGGTCTAGGTCTCCTTGTAGATACTATAAAACCACACATAATTATTATAGATTTAAAAATACCCCTAAACCACCTTGGGACCCCCTATGGACCATACCCCAACCCTTTGAACACAAAACTGAGTCTAGTTAGCTGACTAGCTAAAATAGCTCACTAACCCACCTTGAACAAACTTAGCCTTTAAACCTTGACCACTCATGGTCACCCTAACCATTGATGACTAGGCCTAACCATCGATGGCTAGGTTTCCATTGCCTAAACACTAAACACCCACTTCAACTCCAACTTGATTTTCTATAACTAGCTTACATGATCTAGTCATGAATCAATGCATGTCAAAGTTAAAATTAGACAAAAAGTTAAACCTATTGTTAAACCTACACTTCCCTTTCTCCCATTTTCTGAAAAAAATAGAGGAGGTGAAGAAGGATCTAGAATTAATCAACCATTTGCATGTAGATCTAGAGCCTCTTACATCAACACTTTCTTTTATAGGTGTTCTTCTATCAAACCAGTGAACCAACAAGCATGATATACATTTGAAGCATTATTTCTCATCGGCCAACAACCAAGCATCGTTAATCTATCAAAATTTCTCTAAGGTTCACCAACATATCCTTCAACCATTATTCAGATCAACAACTAGCAAGCTAAGTTTTATTTTAAGCAAATTGGTTACTTTGTTTCTATTTTGAAATCAACCCAACCAAAACCCATCTCTCAGAATACCATTTTATAACCTCATTAGATCATAGTTTTTAAACACACCTAGAATCCATAATAACTATCAATGGTCACCTTGATGATGAATGATCTATCCCAATTACCAATGGTCATTATGTGATAGATAAACAACAAGCTATTTTTACCCACCAAACTTCAATCAAATCCCAATCTTAGACCCTTTTTCTAATCATAGAACCCTACCCTAATTTTTGAACCACATCTTATTCATTTAGCATTAATGTCAATCTATTTATTTATATAATTAGTCAAATTCATGTATTCATTTATCAAGCACTTCTTGTATTTCATTTTAGTATCTTCTATGATATATTAAAGTACTTCATCTTTTGCAACTTGATTATTTAAAAGTGTGGATTGACAGCCTCCAAGAAAGTTCATGTTTCTTGGATCTAGCTTTCTAGGAAATTCACCCTACTATCTAACTAATCAACCATTTCTTTGAGTGATTTATTATCTTTAGGTCATTCTTCCCAAGCCAAAGAGGAGTATCTAAAACCATCTAGATCAATGCATGTACAAAATATTAGATTTTTATACCATACCCTTCTCAAGTTTCTTTTCTCTTTATTTTAAAGAATATAAGAAAAAATTATCTAAAACATTTTGGCATGCTCAATGGGACCCTTGAGTATTTTATTGGGTTTATATTTACATCTAGGTACTTCTTCTTATTTTTTGCTCATACAATGAAATCAAATTTTCATTTTGGTCTTAAAATTGGTTGCATAAATTATTTGCTTGCTTATTTTAGCTCACATAGCTTAATTAAATAAAGTGAATTAATCCTAGCTTCACTCTTATCACACACAAAACCAAACAACTTACATATAATCAAGCATCAAACATTGACATAAGGCCCAATTGGTATTTCATTACATAGAGATCACCTTTCTCAACCATCCTACTTGAATTTCATCACCAATGGGAGAACCAACTCAACTCTCTAGTTGAGTATAATCTCTTATAATCAATATATCTTGGCTAAAAACCTAATACCCTTATCCTTATACTATGTAAAGTGATGGGGTGGGCTCCAGTACCAAGCCTCATACTAATTTCTAATATAGATACCTTTGAGAGCCTAAACACAACCTAAAAATAACCATTCTTTTCTATTACCCACTCTACAAGCCAATTTAAGTCACACAACTCCTGAAACATAAGGCATAAGGCATAAGAGAGACAAAAAATAACCTTAGGACTTAACATGTTTTAGTGTGTGTTTTGTTTTCTTGAATTTTTCTTGTATTCTCTTTATTTGAGTTGTGATATTGCTTGTATCTTCCTCATTTCCTCATTTGTGTGGTTTTGACTAGGTAACAACTAAGAAACCAATCAATTCAGGACCCACCTCCTAATCATTCAAATTTCTCTTCTCCCTCATCCATGGAGTACATCTCAGATATAAAGAGTTCTCCTCATCCTCTGGGAGTCCTACCATCCATCAAATAGTTTCCCAAGGTGATTTGGATTTTTCTACCTTTCTAGATAATAGCCCCTACCCCTCTAACATTACCTTAACACCATATCTCACCATACCCCTGATTCGATTCCACATATTGACTATCCATATGAAATGCCATCCCACTTTATGGGTGACACTTCTATAGCCACCATCTCAACCAAACCTTTAGTCACCCAAGCACCATCCTCTACTAATAACCCCACTAATACCGCCATTCAAAACCAACCCACTCAACCAACTAACACCCAAGCACCTTCTTCTCCAACTAATAACCCTTTTAGTATAGAAAAAACCCAACCTTTAGGCACTAGTACTTCCCTTACTATAGGGTTACCCTCTGTTACTACCACCACCATTCCTCCCATTTCTAACGTACCTACCTACACTCCATTTTAGATCTTGGTGATTCCCATACCTCTCACCCTTCCACCTATCAATACCAAAGTTACAACCTACCCTATATATACTAACCCAACTATTCCTCCTACCCAACCTATGTTAATATCTCAAAAGGTGCCCATCACACCAAACTTAAGATATATCCCTAACACACAAGGGTATGTACCTCTACCTTCCACTCAACCACCTATATTCATGTATTCTTATGTGGCATCATCCCAACCACCCATGGCCACACACTAATATGTGGCAGCTTCTCATCCCCCCACTAGCTACCCATATGTTGTGCCTACCCATACCCAACTAGCCTACCTTACAACTATGGGGGTGTATAATGCCAACATGACCTCATCAAAATTTTAATCGAAAGAATGACTACTTTAGATTCATCCATTTCTAGAGCTCATAATAATTTTTCATATAACCAAATCTATAATGAACCAATTTTCCCATCCATCCCCATTCAACCATACCCTCCTCAATGGGAACTTTCAAAGTTATCAAAGTTTCAGATTAAGGAAGACCCTAAAAAAACATGAGTGTTTAAGCATTCATGCTATATGATTGCCTATGATAATGCTCTCCTTTTTCATACCTTCTCCATGTCTCTATCAGGTCCAACACTAGATTTGTATAGTGTTATTACAAATCACTCCCTATTTTCTTTTACCCAGCTAGCTTAGATCTTCTTAGATAACTTTTCCATAAACATCTCTAAGAGAGTCTCCATCACTGATCTCTAATCCATTTGATAATTTGATGACAAATCCATTGCTAAATTTATGGCCTATTGGAGAAGTCTGATAAACTAACTCTCCTCTCTACCCAAACCTAAGCTAATTGAACTATTTATCTAGGACTATGCCAAACACATCTCCCTTAATTTATAGGTCCAAAGCTGTAGGACCTTTGATGAAGCTTTCACCATGGCATGAAAAATAGAGAACAGAGTTATTGATGAGGGGAAACTAAAATTGAGAAACAAGAACTCTACCTTCAAATAAAATGAGACTTCATCCTCTAGACCTAACAACTAAACCAACACTAACTCCAAAAACAATGAAACCATAAATGTGATTGTCCTTAAAACCACCCCTCAACCTATTGTTAACCAATCTAACTCTTTTAATTCCTTTAATCATAACACTAGGAACCCAAACTGCAACACCCAAAAGGAATTTAATCCACTTAGGGAGTCATACGCTTTGGTCTTGGATTGATTTTTAAATGCCAATATCATATATCTTCCCCCCATGAAACCTCTTCAACAATTCAATTTTTCTCATCTTATACCTAGATGGTACAAGGAGAATGAATTGTGTACCTTCCACTGAGTCATTATACATGATGTTAGTAGATGTAACACCTTCAATAACATTATCCAAACTCTCATTGACAAAAGGTAACTTGTGTTGGATAACCCCAATGCACCCATAAACCAGTCACTTGACATATTTAGACAACCATTTCCCAACCATACTCCTTTTACGAACAATGAGAAAAAATTAGAATATTCTCATGCTCATGAGGCCCATGCCATCAATATGGTTCTTGGTGAACTTACTATTGAGAAGACCATAGACAAAATCACCTCTTCCCCTACTCCACTTATTAAGGTAACGGAGTCACCAACCTCTCCTTTGATATGCACATCAGAGGAGGAAACCATTCCCACTTTGTCATTTTCCTCAATCATATAATAATCCACTCTTCCTTTAGTGATCACTCCTAAGGAAGAAACTGCCCTACCTATACCTCCCATCAAGGAGTTACCTTCCCATATATTGGAGCACCTTGATCAATAAAAAGAAGAGGTAATCATTCCTACCCCTCCAACCTTAAGTCTATCCTTTGAATCCATTAGTGGGGGTTCAAACCCATCTATAAACCCTTCTCCAAAATTGGTTAAAAACTTAGAATTCATATCCAACCCTAACCTAGACCAGGCTACCTTTTGGTAATAACTTGGGCTCCTATATAGAACTAATCAGGAACCTTCACCATAATAATAACCTACCCTTTCCACTATCAAATCCACTATCACCACAACCTAACCATAAAACACCTCTACCCAACAAAATATAGCAGCACCATCAAAACCAAACTCACCCAAAGTAATCAAATCACCCCCTAACATCCTAACTAAACCCACCAAGAACCTTGGCATATTTCCTACTCATAACATTACTCACCCATTAGTAAATTTGGATTTAATCCCACTAAACCTATTAAATAAACCCTAAGATAATCCAACCAAGAAGGTAAAACCACCTAAAAATAAAAACCAAAAATCTACCTCCTCTCTCCACTTTTCTATCTATTTTGGGACCTCATTCTTCTACATTAATTGGGAAACCAATTGCCCCAATCAAAACCCATCCACCACTTTTGGTTATCCATCCCTCTTACTTTTAACCATGCCTATTTTTACTAAAACCCTCATGAACATACCTCCTATCTCTCAAACATCTACCCCAAAACCTTCTAACCCCAAGTTATCAACCTCTCTACCAAAACTAAAACCATCTGCCAAGAATGCTCATTTACCCAAAACCTCTACCACCAAACCCAATCCTAAAATGGTTTCCACATCAACTACTAAAAATAATACCTCCACATCTTAGAGACTATTTCCCAAATATTATTCAACCATCCTACAAAGGCTATTTCAAGCATATTTGTTAACCTTTCCACCTATCAAACCATTTCACCCACATACTCCTAGGTTGTCTTCGTATAATGACAAATTATTATGTTCATACCATATAACACCCAAGCATGACATGAAGAAATATAAATCTCTGTAAGTGATATCCCATTAGTTATATCATGAGGATGACTTATTATTAGATGAGTCTCTTCTTATCCTGACATCGATCCAAGAACCAATAGCCATCAACCAACATCTACCTACTCCTCCACTCTCACCTCATAGTGAAGAGGAATCAAATAAATCATCTAACTTGACCCCTTCCCTAATATATACCATCCATGTGGTTACATGATCACAATCCCAACCAAAGGATAAGGTAAAGACAAAGATCTCCATTTCATAGACATATCCCTATTCCACCACCTAATCACCCAGCCAACACCAAACACCTTTACCTTTAACCAAACCCAAAGTTTCCATCTTAGGACCCTCTCAATATAATCCTTATAAATCAATCCAATGGGTATTTATAAAATAATTTCACCAAACATTAGTCATGATGATTTTTTATGAACTAATCAATACCTAACCCCATCATCTACAAGTAATGATAGAAGTGTTACAATCTATAGAGGTTAGGCTAGAAGACCCACAGCCATTAGAATATATTATCAGATCTCTATAGTTTTCCAACCTTGTCACCTTTAAGGATTTAGAAATACACTCTATCCATCTAGATGATCTAGACCCTCTTCTCTTCATTACTTCCTATATCAACCAAAATTGTATCAAGTGGGTTGTGATTGATGGGGGAGTTAGTATCACTATTATTTCCTCCCACATATACAACTAACTTAAATTACCTAATAACATCCTTTTATAAACCTCAAAGGTGCTTTTATCATTCAATGATACCATGTCTATGACTTTAGGGACTATTGTCCTTCACATTTTCCTAAGACCCTACACACTTTTTGAGCTCTTCTAGGTAGTCGAGGGAGATTTCTAGTATAATATCTTTCTAGGATGACCTTAGATTCATTCAATGGGTTGTATTCCATCTATCCTACACTAGTGCATTAAATTTGACCATGAAGGTCAATTTTTTATAATACAAGCTGACCTGAGCCCTTTCACATCATGAAACATGATGTACTGACCCAACAACACTCTCCTTCCTCTATCTAATAAGCCTTCACTGGTAAAACATAAAATTCTATCTCCATCTACCACAAAAGCCTCCACCAATTCATCCATTCTTTCCACTAAAATCCCCATGATAAGCCCTTTGGAATCAACCTATTGATGCCTCTAAGTGTACTATAGGTGCTCTTAGTGTTTAGAAAACACTTATCATTTTAGAATTCAAAGAATTTATATAATGAGTTATATGTATTTGGAAATTATAGTACCTATGATGAAATAGGAGTAAAATAGAGTAAACTATTCTACAATATTTGTATGATTTGGTGGTTGGGAGCCACCTTGGTTTAAGCCTATATGAATTTTGATGAATCTTGACCAAAGTTCCAAGGTACTCTAAGCTAAAATGGGATCTAAGCTAAATTGAATTATTTAAAGAATGGAGTAAAAAGGGAAGATTAAGTTAGAAAAGAAATAAACATGATTGTTGATCTTTATCTCAAACATCATGATAAGGTCTCAATTATCTGAACATACATCTATACTAATATGTAATGTAAAATAGCTTATGCTAAATTTTCATAACAAACCAAGAAAATTTATAAGGATATATTAAAAATATAATTAGGAACCAAGAATGCTTTAATGTTTTGTTACTACACCTAAATAGATAATGCACATATTTGATGCAAAACAAATTTAAATGAAGCAACTTATGATCTTTTCATCTAATCTAGCGTAACACAGATTAGTAACCTTGTAATAAAATGTAGTTTAGAATCTAGAGAGACCATTCAAATTTAAGATCTAGATAAGAAACTAAGAGAAAATCTATTAACTATTAACACAACAAGATGGACAATCCTTATGGAATTCTCTTAGTTGTATTAATTGCTCCAAGTATACAATTTTTTCTCAAAATCTATCTCTTTACAAAATGGTAAAACTACCTATTTATAGAGAGCATAGGTAGTGTACCAGTCAGTTTTTCAAGATACATATGTGTAAAATAAGGAAAGTTATCCATATATGAAAATTATAGAATACATATGTCCTTCTACATTAGATTGACTAAGAAATGTATCTACTAACAAACTAGCATATACATATACAATAGAATATTCTATTTTACAAGTGTATTACAAAATTATAATCAATAAAATATTCCATTAAGCCAATGGTGGTCCTTATAGATGCCTTTTTTGGAGGATGTATTTATCCCTAGTGTGTTTTTCATTGATCAACTCCAAATATATTGTAGGCTTCATTAAACACCCATCCTCTCAGTCTGGTAGTTCATTGAACTCTATCATTTCTAACCATGGCTTCCTTGAAGCATCTAGCCTCTACAATCCATTCCCCTAAATTAAAAATGATGTCTAGGATATTATTATTATTATCATTAATAGATTATCCTTGGCTCTTTCCTTTGATTTCCTGAATGGTTTTTGTGGCTCTTTGTTTGATTCCTCATCACCTATTAGCATAATGGCAGTGGGTTGTGAAGGATTTTTTAGCATGGTCCCTAGGAGTTGCTCAGTTTTGATCACCAAATTATCATATTTTTTCATATTTTTGTTGAGATTATTGTGCCAAGTGCTTAAGTCTTGTACTTTATCCATAACAATTCCTAAGACTACAATCAAGTGTCTTAGGCTAATAGTTTTAAATACTAGGATCTGTCTTCTTATTTGCATATTAATATGTTCAATAATTTGATCTTTTAAAGTTTTCCATTAGATGAACAAGGCTTTAGCTACTTTATCTTGTTGTGTCAAGGCACTTTATATAAGTTTCATAGCCTTTAGGGCCTCGAACATGTTAAAAAATGATGCATTCAACATCTTTATCATCTCATCAAACATAAAAAGGATATCCTGGGACTTTAGGATCTACTTCTCCCTTTCCAAGTTGACAAGCATTTATTTTATCCCACCTACTCCTACTATGGCCTATCCTAATTAAGCTCTAACTAAGATCTCTACATCTTCTTGGTGGATGGGATGCTCTCCCAATTCTTGTCCTCTTAATAGAGTTAGACCAATAAATGGTTCTACCTTTTGAAAGGTGAACTCTTTTGTACCCATCATGAATTTTCTTGTGGAGATATTTTTTAGTCCTATACTCTTTGGGTTGAAATAAATTGTAATAGTGGGATCTATGAACTTTGTGTATTTTAGAATTTCAACCCTTGTATTGATAGTTCCCCCTAGAGCATCCATTTTCTTAACATCAACTTTTTGTGCCTCCACTAGTCTTCATTCTTCTTGATTTTTCAACATTTATATTATCCATGGTTGAAGGTCATCATGCACACTAATACTGATGTTTTGTGTTATTTCCCATGAATGGGCTATGGAGGGAATCTTTTGTAGTTTTCCATAGATGAACCAATCTAGAATGATTGGCCCATAGATAGGGAACTCATCACAAAATAAATTTATATCTTTGATTTGATGTACGAATGAAAGTATTGAGATTTTATATATAATAAGGATAAGGACCAACCTATTCTTCCTCTTTATCTAACTCATGGTTAGGACTAGGTCCAACATAGGTTTATTCCCTTTATCCTTTTCTATCCCCTCCTTTTGATCATGGGTTATAGTGATTTTACCCTATTTGGATACAAGGGTCTTCATTTATATCATCTTATTCTAAACCATAGGCCTCTATAATAACATTAAAGACACCCTAAATTATATCATTTGGCTTAAGATCTACCCTATCCAAATATTCCACCAAAGATGGTGGTATTTGTGGAAGACCTAAAGATGAGGTTGATTCACCTGGCCTTTCTTCCAATTGTTTCTTACTAGGGTCTTGAGGTGGTGGAAATTTTATTTGAAGAGGTCCCTAAGGTTCTTTGGAGGTTTAAGGAAGAAAATGCTATTAGATAGGATTCTTTTTCCAAATGTCCTCTATTGGTTTTTAGTCATTTTCTATTCTGTGTTCTAATTTGGCATTTCACTCCTTAATTCTAGTTAGTACTTCCTCAAAGCTTCTTACCTTGGTGTATACATGGTCATAAACCCTAGGCTAGGGTTCATATATTGGTTTAGGCAATTTATTTTCCTTTAACTGGTTCTTCACTACCCCCTTAGGATCCCACATCTTGAATTCATATTTTTGGAAAATAAAGGCTTCTCTCTACCTAGACATGACATCTACTTGGTTCTAGTCTTGCAATGTGGTCTTTTCAATTATCTAGGGAAATGGGTGGAGGAGACCCTTTTTATTTTCCTTACATATTCCATCAACTCCATTGATGAGCTAGGAGGTGATTTCTTATTTAGTTAACTTTATTGGTACATATATAAGTAATCTAAATCGTGAGGAAATGGTTCCCTTAAATTCAATTATAGTGCAGTTAGGATAATACCATATATCCACTATCATCTCTATAGATCTTTTTATTAGGAGATGCATTCTCCGTATAAGATATCCAGTAATAGATTCCACCAAAGCAGGATAAATTCAATCACATATCAATTGCATATGGTTCCTGTATTTCAAGATATGTAGTTTTGAATGATGATGGGAAACAATGATTCTACTTCTAGGAGACCAATTTTTTATGTTTGGAAATTTGGTGGAAGCAAGTAAGTCATCAAGTAAATAAAAAATCATGAAGAACTATTTGCTCTTCTTTCTCTTAATGGTAATAAATTGGTGACCTAAGTGAATTCTTATCATGTCTCCAATAGGAGGCGTGAGTTGTTGATCTATGAAAAATGCACATAAGATACCTAGGTGGCATTGATATATATGGTTATGGTAGATCCAAAAATCCTATTCAATAAGGTCATGATAACCCTAATTCCTTCCCTATACTATATAATTATGATTATTCCTTGGTAGTCTCTAAACACATGATTTCCCTAGTTTTGAGGTCATTCTGTGTGGCCCAATTATTTATTAATGGCCAATCTACATGGGACCACGAGTGTTTTTTGTAACATTCAAAGGCTATAAGGGAAACATATGTAATCTTTCTATATGTTCCATCTCACATAATCCAATCATCATCTATTATATATTCTATGAAAAGTGGAACAAAGAGATCGATACAATGGAGTAGCTTAGATTTAGTAGCTGCACGATGAGGCTAACTAACTAGATAGTGACTAGGTCCTTATACTTAGTGTTAACTACCTCAACTTTCCTTTCATTCTAAGAGATGGGTTTCATCTCATCTATGGAAAAGAAGAGTTTGAACCAATTCTTACACCCATTATCTAGTGCTATGACATCCAACTCTATATCCTTGAAAACCTTACCTAGGTGGTTTATACATAATTAAAGCTTTACTTCCTCATTCCATTGTTGCCTTCCTAGTACCATTGCTTCCTAGAATTATATAATATTTGGCACTAACTTCACATAAGTATCTATCTTATCTTTTTTCACACTTGGAAATGCTTTAGATTGACTGTGATTCGATTGATCACAATATTCCTATTTTATCCTAGGTTTTAGGTTTTCTTAGAGATTTACTTGTAGAAGAAATTTAGATTTGGGATCTTTTTTGTATTTAGATCTGATTAAGACTTTTGTTTCTATACCTTTGCATTTCTATATGGACACAATATAAGTTTTGTTACTTTTTTCTCATTTGGTTCTTATGTGGCATCCATTTAGTGTCTTTTCTTATCATTTACATAAATGAATCAAGGACAACTAGCCATTAGCCTTTAAAATTTGCCTTTTGTTTCACTTTGTTGGATCAAGATCTAAGGATTTAGCATGAACCATTAATCATTATCATGGATCCTTCACCTAATTGGTTGTACAAGTACCAAGTTCTATTGTTATGGCACTTGGCATATTATCACACCTATCAAGCTCCAATATTCAATATCCTTCCATGTATTGATCTCTTGGGTCTCCTAGGTTTTACTCCAGGATCTCACTCTAATAGATCAAGTATATATGATTAAGCAAGATCCACAAGATCTTGCAAGATGTAAATTTCATAAATTAGCATCAAGATTAATAAATACTTTGGTTATATGCTTGGCCAAAGTACATCTCATATTGATAAATACAAATAAACTTTGACTAAATCAATTAATGCTAAGTCTTAATTGAAATATCAAAGGAACCCTTGTTAAAATATTTAAAACATACCCCCTTTATCTAGGCAAAAAAGTTGGATTATGCTATATTTTATGGTCTCACTAATGTCATAGACATCCTCCCAGTCATCAAATGATGTGAGTGATAGCATCAAATTTAAATACCTGAAGTTCCTATGGTTAGATGTGAGGATCCCACATGGCATCCTCATGGAGGTTCTCAAGATATTGGATTCAACATGCTTTATTAGATTGTGAGAAGTAAGGACTATTGGCTGTGATCCAATTAATTGAATGTTATTATATTTATTTAATATATGGGACCCTCTACCAATGAATCTTAGCATAAGTGATTTTCATATGGTTCTTTATTGAGGATTTGACTTCTCAACCTTCAACTTGCTTCATTAGATTAGATACTGTAATGAATCAAGGATCATTAGATCCTACAAGGTGCATGAAGTTTAAGTCAATCTCATGGATCATATAAAGACCTAAATTAAATGGTTAATCCTAATTTCATTATATTAATAAACATGATAAAATTAAGACTATGGTTCATTATGCTAAGTCTTTTTGGGGCTTCCCAAGATCTTGGGTTCATCTTGTGTCATTAGATTGGATTCCATGATGAAGTGAAGATTGTTAGATCTGCAATCAAGTAAGAATGTTAAGTTAGGACTTGATATTAATAAATACTTAGGCTAAATATTTAACTATAAGGTCCCATTTGAATTAATAAACATGAGGGGGTCTTAGGATTGAAACTTGGGCCAAACGTTAATTAAAAAGGGCTTGGTTAGGAAACAAAAAGGGGACCCTGCAAAACCAATTTTAGGCATGGTTAGAATAAGCTAGGATGTTAAAAGGAAGATATATAAGGACCTAGGTATGATTTTGTATCAAGATTTGGTTGTATTAATAAATGTGGCCAAGCCTTAATGTAAAATTAGACTACGGTCTAAAGTGGGTCAAATGTTCCCACCAAATTTCTCTTGCCAAATTTTGAATTCAAACCAAAGGGTTTTAGGTTTAGGGTTTTGTTGAAGGGGGTCCAAGATCTAATTTATGTAGACTAAATGTTAGTAAAGGCTTGATCAATACTAATTGGTGGATTTATTGCATGATAAATTTTAGTGTTTTCTTCATAGAATATTCATTTCTCATAAACAAGGTAAACCATCAATAATATAGGCATACTAAAACTTAATTAAAAACAAAATATGTTATCTTATCAGAGTGGATGATCTTTAAATTCTACAAAAATTAAGAAGCATAGAAAGGTTTTTAATGAAAAGGTTCCAAAACATCTCAAGGTCCCTAATATTTAAAATTAAGGGTATGTTGGCCCCCAAAAATGGTGAGTCATGGGGGGAAATAGCCATGTTTTAGAACCTAGAGACTCTAGTTTTAGAAAATAACTAGGTCAATTATCCTACTAGACTCATGCCATTATCAAGATTTATTCATGGTTGAAACAAGCCTTGGACATGTAAGATTAGGATTAATTACTAGGATATAGTCATGTTGTGTGTGTGCTTTGATTCCACTTATAGTTTTGCATGGGATTCAGGGAACAACTTCTAGGTTTCATGTCCTTAATCATTTACATTAGCTTATAACATGCTTAGGTATTCATGAATAATCATGCTCTTTGGCTAGGGGAGGATTGGGCATTGATTTATACTAGCCAAGAATTTATAGCCCCAATAGAGATGCATTTGGCTCCACTTAAGACCTTGATCCACTGCCATCCAAGTGTCCATAGCCTTGGTGGAGATTACCTGAATCACCTATGCCTAAAAAGCTTCATATTTTGTACTGAGTTCTTATTTTTGTATTTTTTGACATATATTTTAATGCTTTCAACAAGGTTGGGAACCAAGATATCTAAGTTTAAAGATTTTAGTCCAATGTTTGATTTCATAAAATCACCCATGGTTGCAACCATTGTCCCAGTCAAGGATGACTTGTTAAGTGTAAACATGATTCAATCCTAATAAGTTAAGATTTCATTTTATAAGTAGAGCTCTTCTTAAAACCATATTTAGGTTAAGGTAATGTTTAGTTTTGGATAGAGTAAGGGATATTTTCATTGGTATTTATCAATTTCTCCATGTTATAACACTAAGCTCATATTTTAGGTTTATGGTCACCATATGTATTAGGCTCATATCCTATTTTTTAATTTTGAAAATTTAATATAGACAAGATGCTTTGATCACCATACTGTCTAAAAGGACTTATTAGTGCCAATGAATAAAGTAGAAACAAAAAACAAAATCATAATAGAATGTGAGCAAATAATAGGAAATAATAAAGGACAGTATAAGGTAAATAAATATATACAAATGGAATAGAAAAGATAAGTAGAAAGAAACTAACTAGCCTACCTACCCTAACCTTAATCAATATTATAGGTTTTATTGCAAGAATACACCTGGTGGAGCTATATTAAGTTAATACTTGAGATATTGCCCATTCATGGGCAATGTGATTTCTAATCCTTTAAGGTATTTTAGCTTGAAGGTGTTATTGCCAAGTGTTTTATCAATTTGATATGGGCCAATCCATACAGGTGTGAATTTTCCATGTTTACCCTTGGGTTCAAATGCCTTGTCCCAAAGGAGGACTAGGTCTCCTTGTCTAATCATCTTCACTTTTGACTTTTTATCAAACCATCTCTTTACTATGATTTGATATATACTAAATTTAGAAAAGGATCCTTCCCTTGCATCTTAAATTTAAATGATATCTATCAGTCTAGAACTTATAAGTTCCTAAATTCCTTCCATGTACTCCTACATAAATCTGAATGTGGTTAGCTTGAGGGTGATAGGAAAGATAGGTTTTTGTCCATATACTATTAAGAAGGGTGGTGCATATAAGGCTTGCTTGATTCTAATTATATCTACACATAAAGCATATTTGAGGAGTTTGTGCCAAGTCCTAGGCTTGTCCTCAACATATTTTTTGATTGCCTTGATCAAGTTCTTATTGGTAGATTCAGAGACTCCATTTCCTTGGGGGTAATGGTTAGAAGAAAAATTTAAAGTAATACCATTATCATAATCCCATTTAGTCATTTATATAGATATAAATGCTGATCCATTATCACACACCAAGGAGACTGGGGTTCCAAATCTAGTGCATATGTTCTCTTCTAAAAAGTTGGTCACTTATTCTATCCTGCAATGTTTGTTTGCCACAGCTTTAGTCCACCTTGTGTAATAATTTGTAGTAGTGAGGACATATTTGTGGACTTCAAAAGAATTAGGGTTAATAATTTCTATGAAACATAAACCCGATTGTGTAAAAGATTTTTTAATCATTACTTATTGCAAAGGCATGGCTTCTTTTGGTTCTTTAGTGCTAAAGATTTGACAAGAGTGACATTCTCTTACGTGCTTGTGAGCATCTTTAAAAATGGTAGGCCAATAGTAACCAACCCTAATATTTTTTTGGGCTGTTGTTCTCCTTGATTAATGTCCACTACCTAATTTCTCATGAAAATTACTCATTATTTGAGAAGCCTCCTCTTTGGATACATACCTCAAATAGACTACCTCAAAGTTTTTTCTATACAATACTCTATCTTTGATCAAATAGTGAGAAGCTTTGAGTCTTAAGGATATTTTATGTTCCCTTGTGAGACATACAAGAAAAGTACCATTAATTAGTAAATTAATCAAGGAGTCATACCATTCATTGTGTTGGAATTCATGTTGCTCAACTTTCATGATATGTATCTTGGGATTGGTGTTGGCAATCATTTGGACTAGGCCTTGACACCTTACCAGTTTAATAGTTTTCTTCTCTATATCATACTCTTGTAAAATTGAAATTCATTTACCATTATATTCACCTAATTTATTTTGACTTAGCATGAGTTTTTGTGTAGGGTTTGGTAAGATAGCATGCACTTTGTTTCTGAGGATGTAATGCTTGAACTTTTTTACTAATTTTAGTAGTGCATGTCTATTTATCAATTAGGAAATAGTTCAATTATACATTTTTGAAATTGGTACTCATAAAGGCTATTAGGTGATCACTCCCATCAAATTTATAATTTATAATTTTACCCATCATATGATCAGAAGTAAATCAATACAAATAGAAGTCTTTTGAAAAGTCTAGACTTATCAACATTGGGGCTTGATAGATTGCTTCTTTGAGACTATTGAATGCTTTGTTAGACTCCTCATTCTAAGTTATTTTGGCATATTTATTGAGCATGTCATTTAGTGGTTTAAAAATCTTTGCAAAACCTAAGATGAAATTCGTCATAAAGTTTATCTTTCCAAAAAATGACTTTAGCTCTTTATGATTGTTTGGAAACTCTATCCTAGAAATGACTTCCACCCTTTTAGGATATACAAAGATCCCATCCTCAGTGATGACATGACCTAGAAGCTTCTCTTCAATAACAAAAAATATGATTTTATTAGGGTTATGATAAATACCATACCTTTTGCACTTCTCAAATACTTGTTGTAGGTATGTGAAATGATCTTCCCTATTTTTAGAGAAAAATGTTAGGTCATCCATGTAGATTATGATGCATTTGCCTAATATAACTTAGAAAGCATGGTCCATGGCCATTTGAAAAGTATACCCTTTATTAATTAGTCAAAAGGGCATCCTTTTATATGTAAAAGTTCTCCACTTAGTAGTAAAGGTTGTCTTCATTATGTCTTCTTTATCAACTAACACTTGGTTATACCCTCAAAAGTAATCAAGGAAAGACATCATGGCTAACCTTGAAACAACCTGTATCCCCTAGTCTAGAGAAGGCAAGAGATAATTTTACTTTTTATATGCTTTGTTTAGATTGATAAAGTCAATGCATAATCTGATTTCACCATTATTTTTTTAGACTGGAGTGAAATTGGCAACCCAAGTGGAATGTTAGATGGGAAACACAATCCTTGCATCTAACAACTTCATGACTTCTTTGAAGATCATGGGTTCTAGGATAGGGTTAATAGGCCTTTATTTCTATTTGAAGGGTTTATATTTTTCTCTAAGGGTTATAGTGTGGGTGATAACCTTGGGATCAAATATTTTTAAATCATCATTAAGACCAAGCTATTATGTCTTTGCATTTGGTGAGTAACTCTCTATCCCCTTTATTTTCTATTTATATGCAAGATTTCCCCATATTAGCTTCTTGGGTTTGATCTTGGGGTATAATATTTATTGCATTGTAGTCCTTCCCATTCACCTTAGGGACCTTAGGGGTTTCAGTGAGCTTATCCTATTCAAACAACCTTTCCAGTGAAATCATCCCCTTGGGTATCTTGTTATCATTCAATTGGATGATTTCAACATCAAATTCTCTTTTAGAGGTATTTGCATTAGTCTCATCAATAATATGAGCTTCAAAATATCCTAAGTTAGTCATGAATTCCAAGATGTTTTGATCATCATTGAATACTTAAAAGTGGTTTACATTATTTGGATCTAAGGGGAAGGGTACCAACTCAATACTAAAGTTAGGGGAATCCAATTTAGGCATGAGGTTGGATATAGTAGAACCCAACCCATCAACATCTTTGTTTTCTTCTCTAAGGATAGTGAGGATATTGAATTCCTCAAAAGATTCTATTAAATCATATACTCTAAATTTATACCTCTTGAGCTATGAGAGTTTGCATTTATACTTGCTCCTTACTTGGTTAACTATAAGTTCAAAATATCCATAAATGAGTATCTCTTTGACCTTATTTTTGACAACAAATTACAACCCTAAGATGAGAGCCTCATACTCAACCATGTTATTAGTGCATGGGAATTGTAGTCTATAAAATGCCTAATATTGTTTACTACTAGGGTTTGTCAAGATAATACCAACTCTATATTTGGACTTGAATTTAGCATCATCAACATATAGTTTCCATAAACCAAGCACAACATGAGTGTTCTTGGAATTATCCCATTTTTTAGTCTCTAAGGTGAAGACTCCTAAGTTAGAATCAAGGAAGTTAACTCTTTTATTGACAATGTTATATTTATAAATCAAGTGTTTCATTCTTGGTTCCATTTCCACTCTTATCTAATTTGGAACACCTTTCCTAGGTAGTCATAGATGTGAAAAATTAATAAACATATATCCATTTAAGGCCTTGGTCCATTCTCTACTTAAGATTAGTCCATATGCATTGGGAATGTCCACTACTTGAATTTAAATGAATTGTTATACTCTGGGTTCACTGACTAATTGCATGTGTACATTTAATAATTATCCAATGAATTTGACTCTTCATTTGTCTAATTTCATAACTACCCTATCATATTTTATTGGGGTCAGTATAATTTGTTCACATACTCCTATAGGCATGATATGAGTTGATGCCCTAGAATCTAGAAGACAATTATGGATATTCTTACCAATATCTTGACTATAATTAGGAAGGGTGGATATTTTGCCTTGGCCATTTAGATGGTTACATTTGCACTATTATCCCTAGGTGGAATCGATATTTTCTTAGACAATGACTATAATAACAAGTCCCTTTGTTTTTTAATTTTATTTAACTCGTGCAAAGTGATGTTGGCATTAATTTTCTTCATGTCTTTAACAATGTTATAGCCAGTCCTACTTTGGAAATAAACACTAGATTTAGAAGAACTTCCTTTGGGTGGATTAGGGTAATTATTTGAAGTGGTGTTAGGGGGAGTCCCATAATTGTTAAGAGGGGTTGAATTGGTTAGTGGTTGCTTCTTATTTTTATTCCTCAAAGGGTACATCTTCAAGAATTGTTGAAATGATTGAATCTATTAAGCAATATTTTATGGTTCATTATCTTCCTAAAAAGGGAATTAAAAATTCTACCATATGGACTTGGTCTGATGACTTAGACCCCAAATTAGTTATAGGATTATCATTGTTAGGGACCACTTCAAATGTGTCTATCTCTTCTTAAAAATATTCAAAGGCTTTGTAGAATTTAATGCACTCAATCTCACCATGCTTATTAGTAGTCAAGCAAGGTAATGTCAGTGAGATTGATGTCCATGGTCTTGTTTTTAGAAGAGGGTTTATTAGCATTGTTTTTGTTGTATAAGCTTTCATTTTGAAACCTATTTCCTAACCTATTAAAATTTTGGAAAGTGAAGTTCATTCTATAACTATCACCAATATTACCAACTTATTTTTGCAACTGAATAAAATCAGTGCTAAGATTTTGGACCATCTTTAATATAGACTCATTCTCACTCTTGAGAGTCTCAGAATGGTGGACTTGATTGTTTTTTCCAACAAAATTTGTTATTAAGTCTTTAATACCATTAGTATAATATCCCTTAGTAGTTTGGTGATTCAGGAATCCTAAACTTTGATTAGGAGCAGCATGACTAGTGGGTAGTATGCTTAAAGATGGGAGTTGATTAAGAGTAGGGGTGTTTTGGTTATTATTTGCAGAAAATGTTTAGAGTAGGATTCTATGGATTAATTTTGGAAATGGATTAATCCATTAAAACTTGTGGTTGCATTTGATCACTAATAAATATTACTTTAGACTGGGCTTAGGCTTGTGTGGTTATGGCTGGCAAGGTCCTTTTAAGGAACTCAAAGGTCATAAGATCAATTACATCTTTGTAAAATTCTAGGGATAGGGCCTCATCGGGTTTATATGGATCCATGGTTCAGCTAAACATCTTATGGAATTCAGAATTGAAATATCTTATAGGCTTTCTTGCATCCCTCTTGATAGTTGTGAATTGGTGATAAATAAAAATAAGACTAATAATCTTTCCAAATTGGTCAATGAAAAAGGTGTTGAAATCATTCTGGGAGGTAATGCAATTGTCAAGAGAATTAAGGAACCATTCGTATGCTAAATATTTTAAATTAAATGGAAATAGTCTACATGTTACTTACTCATGTATGACATTTAATAATCTCAAAGTAGCTTTAAAAGACTTAATGTGTTCCTCTATAGTAACAACACTAGTTGGACTAAATATGGGTAAATACTTCTCAAGATTGTAGGGTAAATCATGGACTACACCTTGTACATTAATAAGGGAGATTCCTAACCAAGCCATACCTAGATGTGGTTTGAATGTAGGGGTACCTTTAATAGGAGAAGTGGGTAAGGACTTGGAAAGTCTTCATATACCTTTATCACATCTAGTTATTCAATGTTTTTTAAACTTGAGTAAAGGTTGCCTTGTCTCTAACCATGATCTAGTGAAAATTCTAAGCATTTCTAGCCTGAAGATTCGTAAAGATATTTGAAAAATAGTGTATCAAGTTAATATCTATAAGGATCAAAGACTTAACGTATACACTAAGATAATTCCATAAATAATTATGTAAAGAATGATAAAGGACATTAAATTTCTACTAAGATAGCTTGATAATGTATTATGTTATGCAAATATAATTGATCTTTATAAATTTGAGCCTGAAATGAACCAAAATCTATAGGAGATCACCTAATATTTGAAAAAAATAAGCCATCGTAACCTAAAATGCTATATATTTTTAAATTCAAAGCTATATTTACCATAATTAAGAAAACATATATCAAAGAACTATGATATTTGCCTCAATAAAGAAAAAAGATAGGCTAGAAACCTCCAAAACCAGTTATCTTTACACTTTGGAGAAAAGATTCACTCAAATGTGTAAATATAACACCAAAATTTGATCAATTAACACCAAAATTGACAAAGGGTGGCCCTCCTTCTAGTTCCAATAGAGTTGGTCCTATTGATGCCTCTAAGTGTACCATAGGTGCTCTCAGTGTCTAGAGAACACTTCTCATTTTAGAATTATAAGAATTTAGAGCATGAGTTGTAGGTATTTAGCAATTATAGTTCCTCTGGTGAAATAGCAATATAATAGAGTAGATTGTTCCATAATATTTGTATGATTTAGTTTTTGGGAGCCACCTTGATTCAAACCTCTATGAATTTTGATGAATCTTGACCAAAGTTCTAAGCTACACTAATATAAATGGATATTGAAAATGGGATCTAAGATACAGTGAATTATTTAAAGAAGAGAGTAAAAAGGGGAGAGTAAGGTAGAAAAGAAACAAATGTGATTGTTGATTTTTATCTTAAACATCATGACAAGGTCTTAATTATTTGAACATACATCTATACCAGTATGTAATGTAAAATAGATAATGCTTGATTTTCATCACAAACAAGGCAAATTCATAAGGATAAATTGAAAGTACAAGTAGGAACCAAGTATTATTCGATGTTTTGATACTACACCTAAATAGCTAACACACATCTTTGATGTAGAACAAATTAAAATGAAGCAAATTATGATCTTTTCAACTAGTCTATCATAACATATATTAACAACCTTGTAACAAAATATAATTAAGAATTTAGAGAGACCATTCAAATTCAAGATCTAGATAATCAATTGAGATAAAATATAGTAAATATTAACACAAAAATATGGAAAATCCTTGTGGAATTCCTTCACTATATTAATTGCTCCAAGTATACAATTTTTGCTCAAAATATCTCTCTTTACAAAATGGTAACACTACCTATTTATAGAGAGCATAGGTAGTGTACCAGTCAATTTTTCAAGATACATATGTGTAAAATAAAGATAGTTGTCCTTATATTAAAATTATAGAATACATATGACCTTCTACATTGGATTGACATAGAAACGTATATGCTAACAAACTAGCATATATTTATATAATAGAATATTATCTTGTACAAATGTATTGCAAAATTATAATTAATAGAATATTCCATTAAGATGGGGGTATTCCTTATAGATACCTTTGTTGGACAATGTATTTGGTCCTAATGTGTTGCTCATTGATCAACTCCAAATCTATTGTAAGCTTCACTAAACACCCATCCTCTTGGTCTACCAGTTCATTAAACTCTTTATCATTTCTAAACATGGATTCTTTGATGCTTTCAACCTATGCAATTCATTCCCCTAAATTGAAAATTATGTCTAAGTTTCATATCCTTTAGGGCCTTAAACATGTCAAAAATAATTCATTCAACATCTTTATAATCTCATTAGGCATATAGAGGATAGCCTGGGTCTCTAGGATCTACTTCTTCCTTTCTAAGTTGATAATCCTTTATTTCATCCCTTTTACTCTTGATATGGATAGCGCTAATTAATCCCCAACTAAGATCTCTATAAATTTTTGGTAGATGGGATACTCTCCTAATTCTTATCCTCATACTGGAGCTAAACTAATAAATGGTTCCACCTTTTGAAAGGCAAACTCTTTCATACCCACCATAGCTTTTCTTATGGTGATCTTTTCTAGTCTTGTGGTCTCTAGGTTGAAATGAACTATAGTGGTGGGCTCTATGAACTTGGTGGATTATAGAATTTTAACCCTTATACTATTTGATCCCCCTAGAGCATCCATTTTCTTACCATCAGTGTTTTGTACCTCCACTAGTCTTATTTCTTCTTGCTCTTTCATCATTTCTATTAACCATTGTTGAAGGTCCTCATGCAAACTAATACTTATGTTCTATGTTAGTGCCCATTAATGGGTTATGTAGGGAATATTTTTTAGTTTCCTATGGATGAACCAATCTAGAATTACTAGCCCATGAATAGGGAACTCATCACTGAATACATTTATATCGTTGGTTGGATGCACAAATGAAATTCTTGACCTTTTGAATCTGGAAGGGACAAGGGCCAACTCGATCTTCCTCTTTCTCTGACTCATTATTGGGACTAGGTCCAACATAGGTTCCTTCCCTTTATCCTTTTCTATCCCCTCCATTTGATCATGGGTTCCAGTGATTCTCCATGTTTGGATGCAAGGGGTTTCATTTGTTTCCTCTTTTTTAAAACTATAGGCCTCTACAATAACTTTTAAGACACCCTCAACTATCTCATTTGGCTCAAGAGCTTCATGTCCAAATATTCCACTAAATATGGTGGTCTTTGTGGAGGACCTGAAGATGAGGTTGCTACACCTAGCCTTTCTTCCAATTATTTCTTACTAGGGTCTTGAGGTGGTGGTAATTCTATTTGAGGAGGTAACTGAGGTGCTCTAGAGGTTGAAGGGAGAAAATGATATTGGAGAGGGCACATTTTACAAATGTCCTCTATTGGTTTTCATTAATTTTTTAGTCTATGTTCCAATTTGGCATTTCACTCCTTTAGTCTAATTAGTAATTCCTCAAATTTACTTTCCCTAATGTATACATGATCATAAACTCTAGGTTAGTGTTCATACACTAGTTTAGGCAACTTTTTTTCCTTCAAATGGTCCTTCACTTCCCCCTTAAGACCCCAAATCCTAAATTCATCCATTTTGAAAACAAAGGATCCTCTCTACCTAGACATGACATCTACTTGTTTTTTGTTTTGCAATGTGGTCTTTCCAATTATTAGGGGAAATAGGTGGAGGAGACCCTTCTTCTTTTCCTTGCATACTCCATCAACTCCATTAATGAGTTGGGAGGTGATTTCTTATTTAGATAACTAGATTAGTACACATATAGGTAATCTAAATGGTGTGTAAATGGTTCCCTTAATTATAATTATAATGAAATTAGGATAATACCATATATCCCCTATTATCTCTACATATCTTTTGATCATAGGGTGTATTCTAGCCATAGGGGATTTAGTGATAGCTTTCACCAAAGTGGGATAAATGCAATCACCTATGAATTAAATATGGTTCCTATATTTAAAGATATGTATCTTTGAATAATGATGGGAGATTGTGATTCTACTACTAGGAGACTGGTTTTTTATGTTAGGAAATTGGGTGGAAGTAAGGCATCAAGTAAATAGGAAATCATGAAGAACTATTTGCTAGTATGTCTCTTAATGGAGGCAAATTGGTGACCTAAGTGAATGCTTATCATGTCTCCAATAGGATGGGTGAGTTGTTGATATATATAAAAAATGCACATAGGAGACCCAAATGGCATTGACATATGTGGTTATGGTGGCTCTAGAAATCATATTCAATAAGGTCATGATAACCCTAATTCCTTCACTAAATTGGGCAATTAGGATTCTTCCTTGGTAGTCTCTTGACACATGATTTCCCTAGTTTAGCCATGGTCTAAGGATAATGTTAAGGTCATTATAGGTGGTCCAATTCTTTATTGAGGGAAAATTTACATGGGACCACATGAGCTTGTAGTAACCCTTAAAGGCTATAGGGGTAACATATGCAATCTTTTTGGATGTTCCATCATGCAAAATCTAGTCATCATCTATTCTATAGTATATAAAAAGTGGAGAAAGTACATCGATATAATGGAGAACCTAAGGTTTAGCAAGTACATGATGAAGGTCAGCTAATTGCATAACGACTAGGTCCTTATACCTAGTGTTAACTACCTTAATTATCCTTTCATTCTAAGTGAATGGCTACATCTCATCTATGTCAAAGAATAGTTTACACCAATTCTTACAAAAAAAATTTAGTGCTATGACATCAAACTCTATATCCTTAAAAACCATGCCTAGGTGGTCTGTAGATAAGTAAAGCTCTACTTCCTCCCTCGATTGTTGCATACTTACTACCAGGACTTCCTAAACTTTAAAAATATTTAGCACCAACTTCACAAAAGTCTCTATCTTGTCTTTCTTCACACTTAGAATTGCTTTGGCTTAATTGTGATTTGATTGATCATAATTTTCCTATTTTATGCTTGGTTTTATGTTTTCCTAGAGCTTTAATGGTGGAAGCAATTCAGACTTGGGCTCATTCATGTATTTAGATCTGATTAAGACTTGTGATTTTATACCATTACATTTCTAGATAGACACAATCTAAGTTTTATCACTTTTTTCTCACATGAATCCTATTTGTTATATTTTTGTGACATTTTCATAAATTCCTCAAGGACTAGTCCTTAGCCTTTAAACTTTTCCATTGGTTTTGCTTCATTAGATCAAGATCCAAGGATTTAACATGAAACATTTATCATTATCTTAGGTCCTTCACCTCATTGGTAATTACAAGTACCAAGATACCTTGTTATAACACTTAGAATATTCTCACACCTAACGATATCCAATCTTTGAGCTCCTTCTATGTCTTGAACTCTCAGGTCTCCTGGGTTTTACTCGAGGATCTCACTCCATTGGATTAAGTTTATATGATTAAGCAAGAGACATAGGATCTTGCAAGATGCAAATTTTGTAAGTTATCACTAAGATTAATAAAGACTTTGGTTATATGCTTGGCTTGAGTACATCTCATAATAATAAATATGAAGAAACATTGGCTAAATCAATTTATGTTAAGTCTTGATTGAAATATCAAAGGAACACTTGTTAAAATATTTAAAACATGCCCCCTTTGTCTAGGTAAAAATTTGGATTATGATATATTTTATGGTTTCAATAAAATCATAGACATCCTCACATTCATAAAATGACATGAGCAAGAGTGGAAAATTTAAATCCATGAAGTTCCTATGGTCAGATGTGAGGATGGCACGTCGTATCCTCATAGAGCTTCGCAAGATCTTGGATTCAACATGCTCCATCAGATCATGAGAAGAGATGGCCATTGGATGGTGACCCAAGTAGTCACATCTTATTGGATATATTTAATATATGGTACCCTATACCAACAAATCTTGGAATAAGTGATTGCCATGCGATGCCTTATCGGGGCTTTGTCTTCTCAAGTTTCAACTCACTCTATTGGATTGGATCCATCGATGAAGTGAGGATTGTTAGATCTTGTAAGGTGCATGAAGTTTAATTTTGTCCCATGGCTCATATAAAGACCTAGATTAAATGGTTAATCCCAAGTTATTTATATTAATAAACATGGTAAACTTAAGACTAAGTTTCATTATGCTATGTCTTTGTAGGGCTTTCCAAGATCTTGGGTTCATCTTACACCATTAGATTGGATCTCATGATGAAGTAAGGATCATTAAATCTACAATAAAGAAAGAATGTTAAGTTAGGACTCAAGATTAATAAAGAATTAATCTAAAGATTTAACTATAAGGTCCCATTTACATTAATAAACACAAGGGAGCCTTAGGATTAAAACTTAGGACAAATGTTAATTAAAAAGGGATTGGTTAGGAAACAAAAAGGGGATGCTGCAAAACCATTTGTAGGCATAGTTAGAATAAGCTAGGACATTAAAAAGAAGATATGAAAGGACCTAGGTATGATTTTATATTAAAGTTTGGCTGTATTAATAAACATGACCAAGCCTTAATATAAAATTAGACTCAGTTCTAAAGTGGGTCAAACATTCCCACCAAATTCCTCCTACCAAATTTTGAATTCAAACCAAAGGGTTTTAGGATTAAGGTTTTGCAAAATGGGGTCTAGGATTTAATTTATATAGATATAAGGTTAGTAAAATCCTGATTAGGACTGAGTGGTGGATTTCTTGCATGGTAAATGTCATTGTTTTCTTTATAGAACCTGCATTTCTCACAAACAATGTAAACCATCATCAATATAGACATACAAAAGCTTAATTTAAAAAAAATATATGATACCTTATTAGAGTGTATGATCCTCAAATTATAAAAAAATCAAGGAGCATAGAAAGGTTTTTAATGACAAGGTTCCAAAACATCTCGAGGGCCCCAATTTATAGAATTAGGGGTATGTTGGCCCCAATACAACCTTTTAGCATCTTTATTTTAGGGAGTATCACCTTCTAACCCTTGATGCTTTCCATACTCCCAAAGTGTATTTTAATATTGACCAAAAACTTGGATATAACCCTAATATTGGAACATATTAGTAATTTGACCTATCAAGACAAAATTACTACTCCTATCATGCAAAACTTTCCTAAAACTGGCCATAACTTTTTTAAGTTGGTCAAACCAATGTGTTTCGGCCTAAAAATCACTAATTTTAGTTAAATATTTCAAAAATGGATTTTAAATGGATCATTATCATTTCAAAAGAGTGATGTCAAGTTCAAATATGTAGACAATCCATGCACAGGGATCAATTTTGAGAGTAAATTAAATATTTTGGGAGCTACAGGTGGTTTCAGGACCTCAAATTTTTTACACATGGTCATTATGAGTTTTATAACCTTATAAAAAAATTATTTAAATTGGAAAATTGGATATACTCACTATTTTTTAACAGTCCTTAGCATGTTTGTTGGAGATCACCATTAGAGTAGGCATCATTCTGGAGTGCCATAGATGTTTCTAAGTCTAGGTAAAAGTTTCAAAATCATGGGATGATATTTTTAAACCATAATAAGACCTATAAATTGTGTAAATACTCTAAATTTTAAGAAAACCATGCTCATATAGGTTTTTGCAAGCAAACATGCATAAAGGCCAAAAAAGTGTTTTTTTGACTTTTCAAGAAAAATGTGATTTCAAAGTATTTTTATATCATGGAAAATACCCCATTATGATGTTTTAAATCATTTGGAATCACTTTAAGAGTTATTTTCATTTTCATGAAATTTTCACTTTTTGTAGTTCTAAACATCCTTCCTAGCCTCCTCTTCAGATGCTCATATATTTCACCACGTGTGGATTTTGGTTGAAATATATTAGTATTTCTTGATTAATCCTATTTAATTATAATTAATGAAAAATTTAATCTATTTTAGTGGTTTTTTTTATGAACATTTCATTAAGAGTGTAAGCAACTTAGAATGTAGTCAAAACCCCATAGGCATATTTCTCCACATGGTAACTTTTTATATATTTTGAATGGGAAACCAATATTTTCAAGTATTTTTTTGGGGTAATTTTTATACACATAAATGTAAATTTGTTTTTATTTGGATGTCTTTACTTCATGAACCATCATTTTGAAAATTCAACTACAAAGCCCGCCTAAACCCTTAAAAAACTAGTTTAAAAAAAAGTTGATTTTATTAAAATAAAATAATGTTGGATAAACTTAAAACCTTTTAAAATTTAAATAAAATTAATATATTATTTCATAAATGTCAATTTTATGCATGGATATGTACATATGAGAGAAAAAAAATCATGTTTTTTGGGGGAAAAAGCATGTAAAATGAAGTACATGATACTTAAATTAAATATAATAAATGGATATTAAAGAATAAGAATTTTTATTTATCTTAATTTTTTTTTTCAATAAATAATATCATAAGTGTCCCAACCAACTGAATCAAAATGGCTAGTTTGTAGGAAAATAGAGCAAAATAGGCCTAATCAACCTTGTTGACTAAATGGCGAGTGTTTTATCATAAAAATCAAATATTTTGGTGATGAATAATTATTTTTAAGGTTATTTTTTTTGTTTTTTCAGGTTTAATGGTTTATTATTTTAGTTTAAATGGATTCCAAATGAAATAAGATAGGCTATTAGGCCTAATTGGCCTAATTGGTCAATCAAGCAAGTAAAGAATGGCATTGAAAATATATAAAATGAATTAATTTTAGATTAAACACATGGAATATATTTGTTTAAGTAGATATATAATTTTTAATTCAATCCACAAGTTTCAATTCATTCAATTTGAGCTGAAGTTGAGTTAACTAGTCCTTAAGGGTCAAACTCTTTGGTTGACTAGTTTGATTAGTTTTATGAATCTCCCTTGATTTTCATGCAATATAAATAATTTAAATAACTTAAAATCACTTTAAATATGGTTTAATATTATTATTTATGACATTATTTTCATGCAAGGAAGGTTGACAAGTCAACATGGGCCCACCACTTCATAATTCTATGCCAAAAATACAGAACATGCAATTTTTGAAGAATTGCAAGATTTTAAAGTATTTATTTAATTTTGTAAAATAATTTGTCTTATTTGAAATCAAATAAGACTAATCCTTCTATTTTCCATTTTAATTTGGATTTAGTTAGGTTTTTATACTTATATATTGGCTTTTTGATGCCATTTTTGATGAATTCATGAAGGAGAGAAGAAATTGTAATTGACAACATTTATTAAATAAAGAAGATTTTTTACATATGTTTTTTTTAATTAGAATAGAGTGTAATTTGATTGTGTACCAGCATACAAGTGGAATATGCTTTCTCTTTTTTCAGGTTCTTTCTAAATCTACTATGAAAATCACATCTCTACAAGTCATTTGAAGAGCTATGATTTGAATTTACTTTGCAAACTTCTTTTAGGCCTTCTTTTGAAACACTTATGTTTAAGATTGAATGTAGAGTTTTATTTTAGATTAATATGTGTGTCTTGCTCAATTTTAAAAATATTTTAGATAATATAAGAAATTTAGGTGCATCACCCAATTAGATAGGATTTCTTTTCAAATTTTCTTTTTTTTCCATCCAAAAAATCATAGTAGATCAATTTTAATAGATAAATCTTAAGGGAACCAGCACTCTCTAGAGATTCTTCTCAACATAGAGTCACCCATACTCTAATACTTTTGCATTGTATCAACTAGAGAGAATGTGTGCCTGTACATCTTCAAATATGGTGTACTTCAGAGTGATAATAGTTTTTAGCACTCTTGGTGGGACATTCATTCTATGCACTGGCCTTTGGAGGCATCCAAAAGATTAATACAATTTTTAAGCACTCAAAGTTGGTTTTAAACATCAGGTATCTTTTAAATATTGATTACTTTCATTATTTATCTTATTAATGGTCTAAAATAGCTTGTTTTAGTATGGATCCATATTATCCTCACTATGATCAGTATGACCAATCACACTATGATCCTCATGAGGAATATGAGGATCTATATCAATCATATATGTATGATTAATACCGTGATCCTTTCTCTAAACAACCATTATATCATAATACTACCCCTTACTAATTTTTTCATGAGCCATCCTACCCATCTATCTAGCCTAATCATGGATATTTTATAGCTACCCAATCCATATGAGAACTTAAACAAAAGTTAGTGATCCTTGAAAAGCATGCACTAGAGCTGTACTCATAGAGATATTATGGCCAAGATACCCCTATTCACCAAATCCATTATGTGAGAGAGTCTTTACAACAAATAAAAGAGCAATGGAGACCTATTAAGAGAGTTAATTGGGACCATCTCACTAGTGAGGTGATGGATGTAGGTGGTTACATTCAAAGTATTAAGGACAAACTACAAGGCCTCAAGGTACAATAGGTTCAACCTTAGCTTACTTATATGCCATCCATTCCTCCTCAAAATACCATTCTAAGAGCCCATTTAAGTTTACAAAGTTATTCATATGTTTCTTAGACCTTCCCTTCTTTGAGTTCTATCTAAGAGAATTGTCAAATAAAGAAATAGATTGTTATAAGATAGGCTACTATTGAAATAACTAACCACTTTAAAGAGAAGATATTCCAACAAAATATTGATAAGCAAATCAGAGAGTTAGAGCTAAAGACAAGGAAAGACGAGGAGAACCATAATAAAAAGGTAAAAAAAGAGCCTTTATCTTTCCCATCTTGGAACCAAATAATGGAGTTAAGAAAGAAGGAAGAAAAATCAAGCATCATTAAAGATGCTAAATTCAAGCAAGAGATCATTCAGCATTCATCCCTTCCTCCTTAGAAGCCTAAATCATTTCCTTCATGGAAAACCATTCAATAAAAAGAGTAAAAGAGAGATGAGGTGAAAGTGATCTAAGAAGAGCAGCCTCATGAGCAAAATTAAGTATCTATGGTTAATTATATATATCTTTCACATTGTATTGAATAATTACAGGGTCTACCTTGACACTCTTGGAGTAATAACCTCTTCTTTGTGAGGCAAGTGAAGACGATGTAGCTAAAGAGATAAATAATGATTCAGTTTTACATGATGCCAAAGAAGATGACATGCAGAAGGATTCTCAAGAGTTCACAACAACTGAGATAGATGAATTATAAACAAATATTTCTTCAAAAGGTAGCCATGAAGACAACTCACATAGAGCCATTGCTAAGATGGATAATATTCTTGATAAATATGAGACAAGTGCAACAGATCAAGAAATTTTATTTGACTTCATCCAAAAAGTAGAAATATGTGATCAACATAAACAGTGAGAATACTAATGATTTTCAAGTTATTTTAGTTGATCATGATGAAGAGGATTTTTGGGATGACTTAGATATTTTTTGTGCAAATTTTTATATTCCATCTCCACCCCAAGTGGAGATTGATGAATGTCTTGTAAAGAGTATTATTGTATCTATTCATTAGGAAGAAATTAAAATAATATTATAGCCATATTTGAATACCTATGAAGGATATAAAGACATTAAAAAAGTACCACTTCACATGGATTCAAATGAAGACATCAATTTAGGTATACTAACTGAATTGTCAATATAATCATTGAATGAGAATGTGTCAAATCATGATCAACCTATGAATGAGGTAGAGATTACACTTTTGATCCAACAAAGAAGAATATAGGAGGAGGATGATTGGATATTAGATCCATATTTTCAATTCATATACCTAAGAATAGAAGTTAGAGGTCTAGCTACATCATCCAGAACACATGAACATATAAGTGTTCCCATTTGAAAAGAGATTTATCAAAAGGAAGCAATCACATTTTAAGGATCCATGGTGCATCAAATAGCTTTCCATTTGATCCAGGAGGACCAACAAGGTGAAGGTTAGTTTGTATATAATAGACTACCTTTTTTTTTTTTTCCTAAGTACATATTTGTACATGATTTCATTGTTGTTTTTCCCTTTCCAAGTTGTTGTCCATTCCTTTAAGTGCACACATGCACATGTTTGTTATTGTTTATGTCAATTGTCTTGTTGTGTCTTTATCTATAAAAGACTTCCTATTCTAGTGTATATCCAATTTTTTCATTGCCAAAATTTTTGAGTTGTTTGATCAGTAGGCTGGTCAACCCTTGAAAGTCACCAAAATTATTAATAATTTGACCTATCAAGGCCAAATTATTACTAATCATATAAACCTTTCCTAAAACCATTCATAGCCTTTTAAAGTTGATCAAAGTAATGTGTTATACCATAAAAATCACTAATTTTGGTAAAAAATGTCAAACATGGATTGTAAATGGGTCATTATCATTTCAAAAGAGCATTGTCAAGTTCAAATGTGCAGATAATCCATGCATAGGGATCAATTTTGAGAGAAAATTAAACATTTTAGGAGCTACAGGTGGTTTCAAGACCTTAAATTTTATACACATGGTCATTATTAGTTATATAACCTTAATAAAAACTTTCATGTCCATTGGAAAATTAGAGATACTCACTTTTTTGTAACAGTCATTAGCATGTTCATTGGAGATCACCATTGGAGTAAGCATCATTTAGGAGTGCCACAGAGTTTTATAAGTCCAAGTAAAAGTTTTAAAAGCATGGTATGATGTTTTTACATCATAATAATACCTTTACATAGTTTTAAAACCCTAAATTTTAAGCAAACCATGTTCATATAGGCTTTTACAAGCAAACAAGCATAAAGGCCAAAAAGGGTTTTTTTTTTTTTTTTTAATAACTTTTCAAGAAAAATGTGCTTTTAGAGTGTTTTTATATAATTTCATAGACCCCATGATGATTTTTTCATTCATTGGGAATCATTTTGAGATTCATTTTCATTTTGATGAAATTTTCACTTTTTGTAGTTCTAAACACCCTTCATAGCCTCTTATTCAAATGCTCATATCTTTCACCACATGTGGATTTTGAGTGAAATATATTAGTATGTTTTTATTACTCTTACGTAATTAGAATTAATGAAAAATTGAGACTATTTTAGTAGTTTTTCTTTATGATCAATAATTAAGAGTGTAGGTAGCTCAGAATGTAGTAAAAACCCCATAGGCAAATTTCTCCACATGGTAAATTTTTATATATTTTGAATGGGAACCCAATATTTTCAAAGATGTTGGGGGGGTGGAAGTTTTATACACATAAATGGAAAAAAAAAAAGATTTGGAGGTTTGTACTTCATGAACCATTATTTTGAAAATTTAGCTTCAAATCCCTCCTAAACCATCATTTTGATCAACTAAAACCTTTTAAAATTCAATTACACTCAGAGAGGATTCTATAAATGTCAATTTTATGCATGAAGATGTATGGATGAGGGCAAAAATCATTTTTTTGTGTGGGAAAAAACATGTAAAATGATTTAGAAGACACTTCAATGAAATATAATCAATGGAGCTCAAATCCTAAGACTTTTTATTCATCCTAAATTTTTTTTGATCATAAATCATCTCAGAAGTTTCCCAACCAGCTCAATCAAAATGACTAGTCTACAGGAAAATATAACAAAATAGGCCTAATCAACCCTGTTGACTAAATGATGAGTGTTTTCTCATAAAAATCAAATATTTTGGTGATGAATAACTATTTTTCAAGTGAAATTTATTGTTTTTTAGGTTTCATGGCTTATTATTTCAGGTTTAATGGAGTCGAAATGCAAGAAGATAGGCTATTAAGCCTAATTGGCCTAATAGGCCTAATTGGTCAATCAAGCAAGTAAAAAATGGCGTTGAAAATATATGAAATGAATTAATTTTTAAGTTACCACGTGGAATATATATTTTTAAAGTGGATATATCATTCTAAAGTCAATTCAAAATATTCAATTCATGCAAGTTGAGCTCAAGTTGAGTTAACTAGTCCTTAAGGGTCAAATCTCTTCAGTTGACTAGTTTGATTAGTTTCATGCATCTCCCATGCTTTTCATGAAAGATAAAAAAATTCAAGAACATAAACTCACCTTAAATATGGAGTTATATTATAATTTATGGCATGATTTTAATGCAAGTAAGGTTGACAAGTCAACATGGACCCACCACTTCTCAATTATATGCCAAAAATGAAGAACATGGAATTTTTGAAGAATTGGAAGATTTTAAAGCCTTTATTTAATTTTGTAAAAGGATTTTAGTCTTATTTTAACTCAAATAAGACTAATACTTCCATTTTCCATGTGACTTCAACTTTAGTTAAGTTTTTAGACTTATATATTAACTTTTTGAAGCCATTTTTGATGAATTCTTGAAGGAGAGAAGAAATTGTAATTGACACCATTTATCAAATAAAGAAGATTTTTTTCATATGTTTTTTTGGATAAAAATAGAGTGTAATTTGATTATGTACCAGCATACAAGTGGCATATACTTTCCCTTTTTATAGGTCCTTTCCACACCTACTATAAAAATCACATCCTCTACAGGTCATTTGAAGAGCTACAATTTGAATTTACTTTGCAAACTTCTCTCAGGCCTTCTTTTGAAACACTTATGTTTAGGATTGAATGAAGAATTTTATTTTAGATTCATATGTGTGTCTTACTTAGTTTTAGATTGATTTTAGATAATATAAGAAATTTATGTGCATCACCCAATTAAATAAGATTTTTTTCAATTCTCCCTTCCCTTTTCCATCCAAAATATCATATTAGATCAGTTTTAATAGATAAATATTAAGGTAAACAACCCTCTTTGAAGGTTATTTTTAACATATATTCACCCACACTCTAATAATTTCCCATTGTATCAATTGGAGATAAGGTGTGCTTGTACATCTTCAAACAAGGTGCACTCTAGAGTGATAACATAACTATTGCTCCTTTTGAGCTCTCAACTCATCAAACCAATTTTATCTATGGTGGACTTGATAAACCCCTTGACACCTCCCCCACCTCTATTTCACCTTGACCATTCACCTCTAGTTTCTCTTATCTAGATAAATTGGATTTTTTAAAAATATACCTCTACAGGTGTGCTTGGAAATGATTTGGTCTAAGTCGATATGAACACAAGCCACCTGAGTTTCTTCTAATCAAAACCTAAAACCCTCATGAAAATCATGGCCTTAGTTTCATGCCACCTAAAAAATAAACCAACCCACCTTCCATTACCATCATTGATGAGTAAATCCCATCCTCACCATCCACTCTACCATCAATACCTAAATATTCCAACATCATCCCCCTTAACTTTTGTTTTCATCGACATGATCAGCCATAGACCCATAACTTATCACAAGGATGGGGTGACCATAACCATTCCTCTAACCCACCTTGAGATAATAAGATATGACTCTTCTACCATTAATATATTTCAATGTTAGGATGATGATTCCATTCTCATGTATCTCAATGCATAAAATTATTCAATCCACAAATCTCTTCCTTTTGAGACTTTAACCATGTTAAATGAATCCAATACGAATATCAACTTAGGCACTTTGGACAACTTGTATATTATCAAAATTGGCCAATCAATATATTCTAAAGAGCTTTAGGACTTCCCCTCCTTCTCGTAAGACCACAACATAGCATTTGCTTGGTCTTACGATGACATGCTAGGTATCGAACCCTCCATTGCTACCCAAAACATAATTACTAACCACGATGTCAAGCATGTTAGGTAAAAACTTCAATGAATGCACCCTCACATAGCCCTTCTCATCAAAAAAGAGCTTTAACATCTCCTATCCATCAATTTCATTTAACCCATTGACTATACCCAATGGGTCTTGAATGTCATACTTATCATTAAATCTATAGGGGGACTTCAAATTTATGTGTAATTTTGTGACATCAACCTTACTGTCCCAAAGGATGACTTTTCTCTACCAAGCATTGACTAGTTATTTGACCTTACTGTTAGCCATAAGATGTTATCTCTAATATATATATATTCTCAAGTTATAATCAAATTATAATGTACCCTTAAGATCAACATACAAATTAATTCATCACCCTATGGGAAACTTTCTACTAAAGGGTCATGCCTTTTGGACTAAAGAACATTGATACAACTTACCAATGTGATATGAACTACATCTTCCATGACCTTATCTAAAAAATCATAGAAGACTATGTTGATGGCCTTTTCAATAAATCTAAATATTGTAAAGACCATATGGCCATCCTTAAGATTATCTTTGAATGACTCATCCTTTACTGTTGGAAATATTGTCATTGATGTCAAAGGTCTAGCATTGGTGATAAAGGCCCCATATCATTTATTATCTAAAGGTGTTTTTAATATTCATATTTGGGCTAAAATGTGTTGATATTTATTTAATATTAATAAATATATTTTTGGTTGCATAAAAGTCAAAAGTGGGCCCATGGAGAAGGCAAAGAGTCATGGCATAAAGACAAAAGAGGAATGGGATACATTTTCTCCTGAAGAGTCATCTTGAGGAATTCCAAGAGTCACCAAGTGAAGACAAAAGAGGGTATGACACTTTTACATCAAGAGTCACCTTAAGGAATTAAAAAGGCCACCAAGATAAAGAAAAAAGAAGAAAAGACACATTTGCTTATGAAGGGTCATGATATGACTTTTCAAATACAAGGATTCAAAGGGTCATGCAAGTTTGGTACCATTTTCTATGAGGAGTGAAGGTTCACAAAGGGTGAATGATAAAGGTCATTTGGAAATATATGAATAAATGTTTGAGAATCCATTTGTAATATGTAAGAGAGTGCATGCTTTATAATTATTTTATATAAGAAAAGAGGAGATAATATTAAGAGACATTGAGAGATAGTTATGTTTTCTACATAAGAGGGGTTGGTGCTCCTATGGGTTGGTGCTCATAAATATTTTATATGTTAGTTATTGGAAAAGGGGTTGGTTCTCTTACAAGTTGGTGGTTATGAAATTTGTAATTTAAGTTGGTGATATTTCATATACTTGAGATTCTTCTCTATTTTTTTCCCACTTTGGGTTTCCATGTAAAAATCTGGTATCGCTTTCTTTCTCTCTTGTGCGGTGTATATTATTTCAGTTTTATTGCATATATTGAATGTATGGTTAAGTGGAGTTTGAGTAAGTACAATATTTATAAGATATATGATATACTGATTCACCCTCCCTCTCAGTATATCCCATGCTTAACAATTGGTATCTAAGCAGGTTCCTTTAGAAAGAGTTTTATAGCTTGAAGGTAGATCAAGGAGAGCATGATGGCTGGATCACATGAAGGTTTTTATATAAATAAGGAACCTTTATTTGATGGGAAAAATTATGATTTTTGGAGCATAAGGATGAGGAATTATTTGATGTCTCTTGAATTCAACATTTGGAAAGCAATTTTGGAGGAATATGAAGATCCACAGACACTTTTGATTACTTTGACAGAAAAGAAGGTAAGTGAAAATAATGTTAAAGATTTAAATGCTATTTTATGTGGTTTATGTGAATTAGAATTTTTTAAAGTTATGCAATGAAAATATTCTCATGAGACTTAGGTAAATCTTGAAATATTTACAAAGGTGATGGAAAGGATCAACAAGTTAAGCTCCAAACTTTCAAAATATAGTTTGAGAGTTTGAAAATGGAAGAGGAAGAAAATATAGTGAGTTAAATTTTATGGGTTGATAAAATAGATAATCATATTCAAGGTCTTAGAGAAAAGTTAGAAGAATCAATGGTGGTATAAAAGGTTATGAGATCTCTACCAATGAGATATGATGCAAGGGTTTTGGCAATCGAAGAGATGAAGGATCTAGCCAAGCTAAAGATGGATGAACTACATGGTATTCTTACATCATATGAGATGTAGAATAAATAAGAGAAATACTCAAAAGATGAAGCTACTTTCAAGACATCAAAGAAAGATAAGGTTAAGATTCAAGAATCAAGTGATAGCTCTAGCAATGATGAATATGACAACATAGCTCTTTTCATTCGTAAGACAAAAAATTCCATAGGTAAATATCAAGAAAATTTTCCTTTCAAATGGTTTAATTCTGGAAAGATTGGATATTTTTTAGCTAAGTGCCCAAATAAAGGTAATGGTGACAATGAAGGAAAGTCTGCATACAAGAAGAATTTCAAAGGAGAATTTAAGAAAGGATTTGAGAAGAGTTTATATTCTAAAGATCCTAGCTCAACCGAAGATAGTGGAGTCAGTGATTCAAAGGAAGAAGAGATTATATTCATGGCCATACATGAAGATGCCTCTATAAGAAAAACTATAAATGATCAAGAAGAAGAACTAGATGAAGCCAAAGTAAATATGGAAGGATAACTCATTTGTGCCTTAGAAGAATTAAAATCTCTTGAAAATAAGAATTGAAGATTGAAGCTCTAGATCAAGAAAAATGAAAGAGTCAAAAGAAATAATTGAAGATCTATAAGCACACATTGAAGAATCCAAAAAGACTAAAGAATATCTAACATCTTAGTTACAAAAATTAACTGAAGAATGTGAAATGTATGTTGTTAAAATTACTTCTTTAAAAGTAGATCTTGAGAAAACAAATAAAATAGTCAATGATAGAGCAACTAATGATTCAAAATTTGAGAATAACACTAATATGTTGAATAAGATATTAGAAAGTCAAAGATCAATGTTAGATAAGATAGGTATCATATTTGAAAAAGAGAAAGGGGAGGCCACTACTTTCATAGACAAGGTTAAAATAGAAAAAAATGAAAGAGCTATGTTGAAGCTCTTACAAAAGAGGAAATGAAAAGGGAAGAAGTTAAGAATACAAAGGACATCTCAAACATAGAAGGGTGGAAGGAGCAGAGCTACAAAAGATAATCAAGTTAGAGATATAGAAATAGGTTATATTTTTATGGTTAATATTTTTATTATAATAGATATGGTCATAATAAAATAAAATTTTAGAAAAGGGTTAACAATTTCAGAAACATAGAGAAAGAAACCCATACAAAGTAGAGCAAAAGCCACAACTCTTTTTCTCCTCTATCAAGCCTTAATGAAGAAGCCATAATATGTTACAAGTGAAATAATTTTAGACACATATCCTAGTACTATAGGAGCATATTCAATTTATTCAAGAAGGACCAGAGTTTCAAGATTTCATTCATCAATAAGAAAGTTCAAATAGGTTCATGGTAGAAGAAATAACCCAAAAAGGCTATGTTGGTCTAGATAGCTTTGCATGCAAGAAATGAAGAAAAGCCATGGTTCATTAATAGTGTATGTTTGAGGCACATGATAAGAGATAAGATCAATTTCATAACCTTGAATAATATTAATGGTGGTACAATGAAATTTGGAGATAATACTACTGCTAAAATTGCAAAAAAATGTACACTAAGTTTGGATAATAGTAGAACTAAGACTAAAAATGTTATATATATATATATATATATATATATATATATATAAAGTATTAAGCATAATCTTTTGAATGTAATTCAAATGTGTGATTAGGGATGCACACTAAATTTTTATGTAAAAGGTTGTGAAATTAGGAGAAAAGATTTAGACATGTTGATTGTAGATGCTTAGAGGATAGACAATAATTTATATATGTTATTAGATATAAAAGGTCAAAAATTTTATTTGATTCAAGTTGAGGAAAGTTGGCCATGGCATAGGAGAATGGGACACAAATATTTTGACAATCTTGTCAACATCATCAAAAATCAAGTAGTTAGATATCTTCCAAAGATTACAAGGCCCTCCAACATGATTTATGAACCTTGTCAGCATAATAAGTAGGCTAGAAGATGGTTCAAGACAAAAGAATACTCGACTACTCAAATGTTAGAGCTTGTTCACACTGATCTATGTAGACCTATGAGAACTCAAATCACTCAAAGTGAGAAATATTTTATGTTGTTTATTGAAGATTTTACATGTATGAATTGGGTGATGTTTTTGAAGAAAAAATTAGAATCTTTTAGACATTTTAAAGAATTCAAAGCTTTAGTTGAGAATGAAACTAGCTTAAAAATTAAGTGTCTGAGATTAGATAAAGGAGGATAATTCATGTTAGATCAATTTATTAAGTATTATTAATAACATGGGATAAAGAGACATTATTTAGTAGCTAAAAATCCATAGTAAAATGGAGTAGTTCAGTAGAGAAATAAAAAAATTCAAGAATTGGCAAGGACAATGCTAAATAAATCCAAGATACTAGATAAATATTGGGGAGAGGTAGTAGGTACAATAGTGCATATTTAGAATTGAGCATTATTAAGATTCAATAGTGACAACATTTCCTATTAGCTATAGAAAGACAAACCAGCTACAGTTGATTATTTTATAATTTTTGGTAGCAAATACTTCATAAAGAGAACCGATAAAAAACTTGGTATGTTTGAATCTAGAGTAGATGAAGGTATATTTTTTGGATATTATTGTAAAATTAAAGCTTATAAATGTTATAACAAAATAACCAAGAATATTTTTGAAAGTGCAAGTGTCAAGATAGATTAAGAGGTAGCACAAAGATATAGTGATTCAATAGACACTCTCAAAATCATTGAAGAAGAAGATTTTGAAGAATCATATGAAGATGAGATGAAGAAGAAAAATAACACCAAAACCCCATCTAAATATGTCTAGATAAATCATAATGAAAGTGACATCATTAGGAACAAAATGAAGGAGTTCTTACTAGAAGAATGATCGTAAGTAAATTTGAGCAAGTTAATTTCTCTTTGTTATTCAAAATTCAGCTTAGAAATTTTTCAGAAGCTAGACATGATGAGCATTGGGTTAAGGCAATGGATGAAGAATTAAATCAGATAGAAAATAATGATACTTGGAAATTAGTGCCTAGACCAAAATATCACAATGTGATAGGAACAAAATGGGTATACAAAAATAAGTTGAATGAAAATGGTGAAGTTAATAGAAATAAAGAAAGGTTGGTATATAAAGGATATACTCAGATAGAGGGTATATATTTTGAAGAAAATTTTGCACTAGTATCAAGGTTATAGGCTATTAGAATGTTTCTTACATATGTAGTGTTTATAAATTTTAAAGCATTTTAGATGGATGTCAAATCTACCTTTCTGAATGGGAATCTAGAAGAGGAGGTCTACATTGAGCATCCTATGGAATTTATTCTCTCAAATGATAGTAGCCATGTATGTAGATTGAAGAAAGCATTGTATGGATTGAAATAAGATCCCAGAGTTTGGCATGCAAGACTTGATAAGTACTTACAAGATCAAGGTTTCAAGAGAGGATTTACTAACAGTAATCTCTATTTCAAAACAAAAGCTGAGCATCAATTAATTATTGTGGTATATATTGATGATATCATTTTTGGGGTAAACGTTGAAAAGATGAAAAAAGAATTTGAGATGTCTATGCTTGGATAATTGTTATTTTTCATAGGGTTGTAAATATTTTAGTTAGATAAAGGGATTTTTATATCTCAAAGTAAATATGCCAAGGAAATGTTGAAAAAAATTGGTTTTGAAGATTGTGCACCAATTGGCACACCAATGGGTATAGGGAACAAGGTGAGTAAGGATGAAGATTCACCTATTACTAATCAATATTTATATAGATATATGATTTATAGTATTTTATATTTGATAGCATTGAAGCCAGACATCATACATGTAATAGGCATGGTTGTGAGAAATTAGGCAACCTCGAAGGAGAGTCATGTTCATTTGGTAAATATAATATCTAGATATTCTAAGGGGACATTGGATTATGGATTATGGTATTCCAAAAGTAGAGATGTAACTTTGGTTTCTTATACATATTTATATTGGGTAGGTTGATTGGATGAAAAAAAGAGTACAAGTGGAGAAGCTTTCTTCCTTGGTGAGCTTAGTATCATGGCTAAACAAAAAGTAGAATTCAGTATCACTTTATATAGCTAAAGCAAAATATATTACAACAATATTGTATTATACTCAGATGCTTTGGATGAATCAAAATTTGGAAGATATCAAGGTAAAATATGATGAACCTATTTCTATTTTTTGTGACAACATAAGTGTTATTAATATTTATAGGAATCTAGTGATGCATTCAAGAACAAAACACATTCCTAGTGATGCAGATCAGTAGGTTAAGATGAAATATATCAGTACTATGGAATATATTATATATATTTTCATAAAGGCACTACTACAAGACACATTTGAGTATCTACGAGAGAAGTTGGGAGTAATTTCTTTTACTTCTTACCATTGAGGATCAGCATCAGTTGAGGGAGAGCTAAGTGTTAGCTCTAGGATAGGCCCTTTGCCATTGATGTCAAAGGGGAAGAAGAATAGAAATAGGCACAAGAATAGGTATAGGGAATAGGTGCAAAAATAGGTACAGAAACAAGTATAGGGAATAGGTATATGATTCTATAATAAGTTATTGTATGATTTTTAGTTTGGCTATATATGTAGGTTGGCATGTGTAGTACAAGTTTTAGGATGTAGTAGTTTTAGTTTGAGGTTGTCATCAATGACAAAGGGGGAGATTGTTAGAAATATTGTCATTGATGTCAAAGGTCTAGCATTGGTGATAAAGGCACCATAACATTTATTATCTAAAGGTGTTTTTAATGTTCATATTTTGGCTAAAATGTGTTGATATTTATTTAATATTAATGAATATATTTTTGGTTGTATAAAATTCAAAAGAGGTCCCATGGAGAATTCATAGAGTCACGAGGTAAAGACAAAAAAGGAATGGGATGCATTTTCCCATGAAGAGCCACCTTAAGGAATTCAAAAGGTCACCAAGATAAAGACAAAAGAGGAAATGATGGATTTACTTATGAAGGGTCACCATTCAGATACAATACAAGGATTTAAAGGGAAATGCAAGTTTGGTGGCATTTTCTATGAGTGAAGGGTCACAAAGGGTGAATTCCAAAGGTCATTTGGATAGTTATAAATAAAGGCTTGAGAATACATTTGTAATATGCAAGAGAGTGCATGGTTTTTAATTATTTTATATAATAAAATAGGAGAGAATAAAAAGATATACTATAGAGTTTTATCATTTGTTGAGAAAGCAACATTGAGAGATAGTTGTGTTTTATACATAAGAGGGGTTGGTGCTCCTATGGGTTGGTGCTCACAAATCTTTGAAAAGGGTTGGTGTTCCTATGGGTTGGTGATCACAACTAGTTTCTATATTGGTGTTTAACGAAGGGGTTGGTGTTCCTACAATTTGGTGCTTACAAAATTTGTAACTTGAGTTGTTTTTCTTTCATATACTAGAGATTTTTCTTTGTGTTTTTTCCCACATTGGGTTTCCACATAAAAATTTGGTGTCTCTCTCTCTATCTTCTATGGTGCATATTATTTTAATTTTATTGGATATGTTAAATGTATGGTTAAGTTGAGTTTGATTAAGTAAAATATTTATAATATATATGATATACTGATTCACCCCCTCAGTATATCCCATGCTTAACAATTACCATGTCTGCCTTAACCCCTAGAAGTGCATTTTTGGGGTATTGTCAAGAATGCTCCTTAGCATTATCATCTCCCTTCAATGAATTAAATTCAATTTAGCCAAAATCAAATCAATCCTCGACATGCATCCTCCTACCCACCTCAAGTAATTTTGTAGATTATAGGGGAAGTTCCAATCCTTTCATCATTTTATCTCCCAGTTTTTAGATTGGTTCCAACCCTTATATCACCTTCTAAAGAAGGATGTATCTTTTAAGTGGAATAATGACTATCAAAAGGCCTTTGATTCACTTAAGTAATACCTTTTGTCTCCACCTATCCTCATCATTTCCAAATAAGATCAACATTTTTACCTTTATATCTCCACCACTGACCACTCCTTAGGGGCAATGCTTGATTATCAGGATGAACAACATAAATATCAATCCATTTACAATAGTAGCCACATATTTGTAGAGTATGATACTTGGTGCACCGATATTGAGAAAATTTTCCTAGATTTGGTCTTTGTGGCCACCAAACTTTGCCACTATCTTCTCAATCACAAAACCTATGTCATATCCAATATTGACCCACTCAAGTATATGCACTCTAATCCATATATGGCCAAATGTCTCATATTTTTGGTAGTGTTTGACATTGAGTTTCTTTAGTATAAGTAAATTAAGGGGAAAGTCATTGTTGACTAGTTGGATGAATAACCTCTACCTAATAATCAACCTCTTCTTATTTATTTTTTAGATGAGTCCATAACAACCCTCTCTCAGGCATACTACACCTATCGATTCACCATGTTATTTGATGGATCAAAGTGTCAACATTGTGGGGGATCTAAAATTATCCTTATCCCCCATCATGTTAAACCTCTTCCTTTATACTTCAAGCTACATTTTGAATGTACTAATAACATGGTTGAGTATGAAGACCTAATGATAGTCCTCCAAACTACATTATCCTTGGGAGTCAAAAATATCAACATTTTCAGTGACTCCCAACTCATGGTCAACCAAATCAATGGCTTTTACTAGTGAAAAAGTTCTTTTTTACAATAGTAAAAAAAATTAGTTGACATACTCCTAGAATCATTTGAACACTACCATATCCGAACCACTCCATGATCTACAAACAAGTTTGTCAATATGATGGCTTCCATCACCTCTTATTTCCCATCTTCACCATCTCAATCTAAGATATCTATTATTATCTATAGACTTATCTAACCTTATTATGTCAAACCAAACTCTCCCACCATCTTTAATGTAGAGGAGACCCAACTCAACCTTTGGTATCATCAGACCTTTGACTATCTTAACCTAGAATGCATTCCTTCCAGTCTTTCTAGGAATGCTCAAAGAGTGTTTATCTAGAATACCTCATGTTATACCATATTAGGATAATTATCTATAAACATGGATTTGATAGTCTCCTCTTTTGCTGCCTATATAGCCATGAGGGTTCTCATGTTATCAGGGAAACATATGATGAGATATGTGGGGGACACTTCAGTGGCCTCACCATTGCTAAATCAATCCTTAATCTTGGCTATTAATAGCCTACCATTAACCAAGACTATTGATATTATGTGAAAAAGTGTGTTAAGTGTTAATAACATGTTAATTTACATTATGTACCTAGCTATAGTCTTTATGTATCCATAGATTTTTGGCCCTTCTCACAATGAGGTTTGGACCTCATTGGTGAAATTAACCCCATTATTAATAATGACACCATTATATAATCACTATGATCAAATAATTTACTAAATGGGTAGAGTTTATTCCTTTTATCTCAATAAAAGCTAAAAATATTGTCAACTTTATCAACCATCACATCATCTATCATTTCGGTGTTCCTCACAAAATTATCATCGATAATGGAAAATATTTCAAAAACAAACAAGTTCAATGTCTTGGTGATTCACTTAGTATCAGGTTAATTTTCTCATCACCCTATCATCCTCAAGATAATGGATAGGTAGAATCCTCTAACAAAACTTTGCATAACAGTTTAACTAAAATGGTTAATGCATATGGTCAAGATTAGCATTTACACATCCTATTTACCTTATGGGCATATCATACTAGCACTCAAACCCCTATAGGTGCTACCCCCTTTTATCTAGTTTTTGGAGTAGAGGTTGTCTTGCCTCTTGAAGTCCAAATTCCCTCTCTTCACATATCCATGTGAGATCTCATCTCTGAGAGTGATTACCATCAATAATATTTATCCCAACTTGAGCTACTTAATGAGCATCATTTATTAGCACTCACCCCTCTTCATGTCTATCAAGAATAAACCAAGCGTACTTATAGAAACCACCTTAAGGTGTCAGAATTCAATATCAGAGACCTCATACTCAAAGAAAATAAACATGTCACCAATATGGAGAAAATAAAGAAAGGCAAGTTTGCTTTCAATTGGCTTGGACCTTATATCATAATGCACAAGTTTGAATCAAGAGCTTACTAGTTTTCCTCTCTTGAAGGTAACCAAAAACTTGAACCCCTCAATGCTTCACATATACATCCTTTATTTTATTAAAATAGGATAAAACTCACCTTTTATCTAACTTAATCTCAACCCTTATTTTAGGGATAATGAATTAAAACTAAATTATGTGATTATCTATCATAACAATACCTTAATCTTAAATAATGGGTACTACGGCTCTACCCATGCATGATTCTCATGGTATTTTCTACCCCTTTCCTAGAACAGATTCCCATGATCATTGTCACCTAAACTAATTTCACACCTAATTAATCTTTTTGTGTTTTTAGTTTTGTCTTCATCAAAGATGACCCTTTAATCATATATAAGCAATTCCATGACATCAAAAGCAACCATCAAAATAAATCAAAAGAACCCACATGGGTCACTCTCTAGCATTCATGGACTACTCCCTTGAAGGATAACTACCAAAAACATATCCAAATTACTCAATATAAGATAAAAGGCTCCTTTTAAGGATAACTATCAAAAACTTTAAACAAAGCACACAAAACTTTGACCACTCCCTTAAAGGATGGATAAGTAAAGCATTCATAAAAGCATAGTAATTTCATGGAAGCTTCTCATATCAATCAGATTTACCCAACTCTCCAAAGAAATAACAAAATAGGAAAGGAACTATTATCAAAAACAAACAAAAGCAAAATAATTTAGAATCCATAATCAACTTTCATAGGTAGACTCCCTGTATAGATTAGTCTACACATTATATGACATGGAATTGTTTATACTATATCTTTAGTAACCTCTATAAGAGGCATGCTAGTCCCATAAGAAGGTTACACCTTCATCCATCTCCCTTTTATACACTATAAGCAATGGATTTTGAGATTGCTTGACATAATGTGATCAAGATGACTTTTTAATCAAATAATGAATGTTAATGAAAATAATTTGAAGGGATTATATTCCTTAATACCATCCAACTTTAGTTTGTTTTAGTCCTTGCCAAAGATGAAGCATCATTCCTCCTTCTTATTCTCTCATACCGGTTGATATTTTCACTTAGATGTTTTCCTCTTGATTATCTTCTCTTTCACTTATCTAGTTTGAATATTTAACTTACTTTATGTAATTTTTAAAAAGTGACCATAATCATAACCACATCACATAATATCATCATCAAAATCTATAAAAATATGAGCATATCAACATCATAGCAAAAACCATCCATGATCATAATCATAATAAACCATATTAACCACATGTCTAAATCTAAATGAGGAAGCATGTACTCATTAAATTTTTGCATGAGCACCACAATCATATTATCATGTTAACATCATAACAAAAATAATCCATGAGGAATGTGCATCAAGAACCATAATCATAAATGTCAGAAACATGATCATATTCATAAACAACATCACATTATCATCATAATCACATCAAAACATCAATCCATACAAAACATCATTATGAACATAAATTAAATAAAAATATCATCACATGCCTAGCTAGGTGAGTCTAAATCCATGTCATTGTGAGCATAACCATAATCAAATATAATAAACATGAATATCATAACCATGAACTATAATCCATATGCAAAGATCATATCCATAAATAAATAGTTTATAATAGCATAATCATCATTTTGTTAATATAAATATCTCTCTCAAAATATACATCTCACTACATCAGCTTACAAGCCAGTATCAAAAATCATATAACACATCAAAATATAATGTACCATCACAACTCAAAGATCTTAGAGCACCACTGTCTCCTAGAGCCTATCTTACTATACTTGCCTTCCCACCCATAGATGTGGCCCATGGACTTGGTATCACCATGATAGCACCACCTATAATCCTAACCCTATACTCACCCCATAGAGGCTCATCTAGAGATGATTAAAGACCAAGGCCTCATAATATTCCTCCATAGTCACTTTGTATCTCTACATAAGGATAGTTCCTACTAGTGTTATTACTAGTGGTACTTCACCCGTTATCTACTAGAGATAATCTCTCTCCTACATTCCCAAGGCTAGCTGAGACTTAGCCTAATCTCTCTCACATATAATGATGGCCAAATGACCCTACACTATTTCCAATGATGTATGTGCCACTGCTAAGGATGTATATGCCATGGCCAAAGCTGATCATGCCTAGTCCCTCTCAGCCATCACTCTTATATATTTGGGGTAACCCCAACATCTGAACCTACTACCCATCTCCTCTATCATCAACATCCATATCCTACTAACCCCCATCCTCAAGACCAATATCAACTATCACATAAATTACTTGGTACCATGCAAGATACCCATTTATGATACATAGATTATCTATCCCTATCCTCATCGATACCTCCTTGTGTCAATAAAATCATGCACTACTTGTGGAGTGGATACTGAGAACTCTACATCCTCCCTCTTGTACCTTGATAACACCCTAGGGATACCCTTCACCAAAATAAACTATCATCATACCCTATCAAATGGTATCATCTCTATCTCACCATCCCATCTATTGTATATCCATATAGAGCTCTGCAAGGATAAAATTTGTCTCCTATAATGTTCCTACCATGGAAACATAACATATGGTCTCCAAATCATGTATTTGATGACTAAGGCATCTATCCATCCTCTGAACCAATCAATGTCATGTGACCCTCCTCTTAGTCCTAAGAGAGCATAATAACTCCTCTAATGCATGTATCCAACATAAAAACCCATCTAATCATAACCCTCCAATGGTAGTCCCACCAGTCTCAACACCTAGATGTGCTCATAGGCCCAATAATGGAGGATGAAGTTGACATTGATCCCATATATCTTATGGGTGTAGAAGCCTCATAACTATCAATAAATATAAACTAATAACACAAGTACCCACATGAACACTATGTGACCTAAAAACATCTCCACCATTACCCCTAACAATAATTAAAGGAATCTCCCATTGTTAGAATTAGGTAATGCATAACACATCATTGCCATCATCATCATCGTGAAAATCCTCCTTACATCCCTATCCCTCTAGTAGAGTGGTGTGTAATTAAAGCCTCTAGAGTACCACCTCACAAAATCCATGTCATCTCTATACAAGATATCCATAAGATCATCCTACTCCTCCCTCTTAATGTGGTAGATTGTCTCTCCTCATATGGGTAGTCCCATGATCCAATGGATATCCCTAGGTATGATAGTCATCTCCCTTATGGGTAGAAAATAGGTATTAGTGGCAAGATCCCATCTCTTGATAAGTGCTACTAGTATTTCCATGTCTCAAGGTATATGCCAGGAATGCATCATACCATTGAGGTCCACTTCCTCCATGTGATTCTAGTCATTAACAATCATACCTTGATGAATATCATAAAAAATATAGGGCACTATATCCCTCATCTAATTCCTCTCTCATGCTCACAAGGTTTGATAGTAAAAAAACTTAGTTCCCTATAATATTTTTAAATATGAACTCTACCTATTACCCATAACTCCTATTTACTTTATGACATTTACCTCATCCAGCCCATAACCATGAATCATAAATCAAATCCACCTATTCTACCTTGTCAATGTCTACATCCTTCCCCTTTACCTATCTCATCTTAACCATTACCTACACATTTACAGAAACACAACTATCTACTATGAACCCCTATGCTACACTCAAACCCTTCACTCTACAACATTTAACCAAACATAACTTCTACCCCTAATGCCCAATCTTAACCATTACCTATCAAAAAACAACATTACTCTTGACCTTAACTAGTTACAACATTTACCTTAAGCCTTAACCATTCACCAAACATCAAACCATGACATTAACTATCAACACTTTACCAACGCATTCAACCTTAGCTTTCTAACTACTAATTGTTGATGATCAACTATTCTTATAGTGGAATACCAATGGTTGGATACCAACCACCGATGATCACCACTACGTGGCTTATCAATAATAAAGTATCAACTAACAATAGTCAATCCTTGATTGTCAATGGTTAGTAGTGACCTATGATGTCTTATAATGACCACCAATGGTCATTTTAATGTGACCATCGATGATTAAAACATAACCTAACCCTCTAAACACTTACCTACCCTCACCATAACTCACACAATCCAACCTACATCTAACCCCAACCTCCCTTATCTACCTTACCACCATAAACTAACATCTAACCTATCATTATTAATTTAAAAACAAAAACCACTCCCCAAAACCTAGCCCTAGGTGAAGCCCACCCACACCAATAGTAAGAACATAACCTACTTGATAATAAAACATTTAAATTCACAAATTGAAACCTCATCTACTAGTTCACCATAATACCTACCTCATTCTTTGATCATCATCATGGAGAAACTTTGGGGACCACTATCTAGCCTCATGCTCTCCCCCATCCATGTGGTATCCTCATAGGGTCAAAGCTCAATCAACTCAATCCACCTCACCTAATCAATCACTCTCACCATAGAATAATTGTTTTCTCTCACAAAATTCCCAATAACTCATTGTTAGTAGTCAAATTCATAATAAGAATAAAGGACCCATGGTGATATTTTTGACTTTACCCTTTTAAGGCTAACACCTAACCATTAACGATCAGGGTGACCACAAATGGTCGACCCCAAGGGACAACCTTGACCATTAATAGTTAGCTTTTTAGGTTTTTTCTCCCACTAAAACTTTATCAACCATATCTTTATCCAACACACCAAACCATGTACCCACCATATGAGATTACCTTATTTGAAAAACACAACTACATATTGTAAAAACCTTTCACTTGGCCATTTTGGCCCAAACCTAGCACATGTTTTATGATGACCTTACCTTGGTCCTTTTGATTATAACAACTAATTTTATAATTTGAACATTTTTGAACTTGCATTTCCTTATACACACCTGACCACCTTATGTCTTCACAAGAGCACTTCCTACCTTAGATACCCATGAATACACTGACCTTGTCTAGGAGACTTGAGTTTAATAGTGTAGCCTAACCTTCATATATGGTCATGTGTTCCACTTGTCATTTATTCTTCTAGTAATAACCTTACTTTTACCAACCATGGAAAACTAGTTAATAGATGACTTAGCTATCATACTTAGTCACACTTTGTGCATGTATTTACACTTTCATGCCCAACCTATCAACCACCAACTCAACACTAGATTAACCACTTATCAAACCTACACTTGATTATACTTCACCTCATTAATTCTTGACTTAAGGGGGAACACCTCCTCCCATGCATAGGGAAACATAATATTTAACCCATAATCCATTTTTTTAATTTCTTGCTAATATAGACTGCATAACAAAAAGGGGGAAAATATAGACACTAAAAATTCACACATAATGGTTCTAGATGTCAACATACCCATAGACCACCTTGAGACCCCCTAAGGACCATTCCCTAATGCTTTGACTACAAAATTGAGTCTAGTTAGGTAACTAGCTAATCTAGCTCACTAACCCACCTTGACCAAACTTAGCCTTTGACCCTCGACCACCGATGGTCACCCTAACCATCAATTATTAGGCCTAACTATTAGTAGTCATGTTTCTACCACTTGAACACTAAACTCCAACTTCAAATCCAACTTTATTTACTATAAATAACTTACTTGATCCACTCATGAATTAATTCATGTTGAATTTAAAATTAGACATCAAGTTAAACCTATTGTTAATCCTACACTTCCCCTCTCCTAATTTCCTATAAAATGAGAGGAGCAAGAGGTGAAGAAGGATCCAAAATCTATCAACCATCCACATCTAGAGCTAGAGCCTCTTGCATCAATACTTTATTTTGTAGGTGTTCTTCTAGTGAACCAATGAACCAATAGGCATGACAAAGATCCAAAGCTCTACCACTCATCGACCAATATCCAAGCATCGTTAATCTATCAAAATTGCTTTGAGCTTCACCAAAATATCCTTCAACCATTCTTTAGATCAACAACCAACAAACTAAGTATCTATTTTTAGTAAATTAGTTACTTTTTTTCTATTTCACAATCAACCTAGCTTGAACCCATCTCTTAGAATTCCATTATATAACCTCATCATGTCAAACTTCTTAAACACACCCAAAACCCATAATAACCATTGATGGTCACCCTGTTGACTAATGATCTATCCGAACTACTGATGGTTACCTTAACTATTGATAGTCACCCTAACCACTAATGATCACTATGTGATAGACAAAAAATAAGCCATTTTTATCCACTAGACTTCATCCAAATCCCAATCTTAGACCCTCTACCTAATCATAGAGCCCTACCCTAATTTATAAACCACACCTAATTCATTTAACATTAATGTCAATTTATTTATTTTTATAATTAGTCAAATTCACCTATTTATTTACCAAGCACTTCTTGTATTTCATTTTAGTATCTTATATGATATATGCAAGTACTTCATCTTTCAAAACTTTATTGTTTAAATGTGTGGATTGACAACATCCAAGGAAGCTCATGCTTCTTAGATCTATCTTGCTAAGGAATCCACCCTAAAATCTAACTAATCAACCATTTTTTGAGTGTTTTTTAATATGTAGTTCATTCCTCCCAAGACAAAGAAGAGTATCTACAACCCTCTAGATCAATGCACACACAACATATCATTTTTTTCTACCATACCTTTCTTGAGTTTATTTTCTCTTTCCTATAAATAATATAAGTGAAATTTCTCTAAAACACTCCCCTAGATAGAAAAAACTATTCAAAATTACAAAAAAAGACTAAATTAAAATAAACATTCAAAGGATCAGGTCTCCACTTATCCAAAAAAATTGACCTAGAGTACAAAGAGGACCCAGTCTAAATATGTAATAATAATGAAGGACCAAGAGTCCCTAAAAAGAGAGAAATAAAAAACACCATTTTTGACTGGTGCAAGAGCTAGCCAATTATAGTTAGACTTAAACTAGAAAATCCAAAAAATACCACATGGTCCCAGAAAGGAGATCAAACTGAATAAAGAAACAATCTCATAAAAAATTGGTATAGGAGTTAGCTTGGACTAAAAAACAAAGGCCCAATACTTATAATCTACTAATAAAACTACCTACCAGAGAGGGATCCTCCAAGGGATCCATGAAGCAAACCAATATAGGGCACCTTCCCCCAAAGCTAAGGATCCAAAACAAACCACTTACCATTAAAAACATTAATTCTTACAAATTATTAAAAAAATATTGAAAATGATTTGGTCCTATCAAACCTTTTCCATGAAATAAGAAGATAGATCTAAAATTTTCCTTCTAATTCCTAACCAAAAACTTCCTCCCAACAAAACCTAAAAATGACCAGTTTTGATCGAGCATATCATAATCTAATTTATAATTACCTTTAGATAGTGAATAATCCAAGTAGATGTAACTAAAAAGAGAGAGTAAGATCTTCTAATGAGGATCCGAACCCCAATCTAATGACCAATTGAAATCTTCTTACTTACTACTTCTAAAAACCAATATGGGAAATCATATTTCTAACCACTATGTGTAAGGCCCAAAGTATCAAATCAAAATCAAATTTAAACATCATCTTATCCCACCTAATCAAAACCAATTTACATACCAACTTGAGCAAAACCATAAACAAAAACAATGGGAAAAACCAAATCAAAATGGTCCCAATGGCCAAAAAGAAATAACCATTCCTTGAAATGCAAGCCAACACCTTAAAATCAGTGGGTAAGAGCCAACAACCCCTATCCTTCCACATGTGAAGGAATAAACACAAAGTGCAAAAAGTATCAAGAAATTTTGAATTAAAACACTACCACTTAGTAATGTACCATTTGCACTCAATAGAGGGATCTAAGATCAAACCTTATAGCCAACCAAAGCTAAAAACATAGTGGGTCTGAGCAATGATAACCTCTCAATCAATATTCTATTTAAGGATTCAAACAAATTAAAACCACTTATCACTCTAGGTAATATCAATGTCAAATGTCCACTACCATCAATCAAATCATATCTAATGTCTAGGCTAGCTGACCATTCCCTAGTTGTGAGGTTTTTTCTAGTCCATAGAAAAAGAGGTTTGATTTATCATCCCCATCTACAACAATGATGTAACCCATCCAAACCAAACATGATATACCCCCAAAAATATTATGTTCTCTTTTCATCACTCCCTTGCACTAGGGATAATAAAAAAATAGGATCATTCTAAACAAAGATGTGGAGAACAAGGAAATTATAAAGACATTATTCATCTATATACCCACTCCCTTCTTTCAAGTTTATAAAAATCCAAATTAAAATAAAGGGTAATAAATATGTTTAGAATAAATTAATTAAAAATAAATATCCCATAACTTCATAGTGGTGATCTCCAGTACAATCATTGCTCATAAAAAAACATATAAGCCTAGCTAAAAAGACTGTCTTAGTCCCTAAGGTTATAATAAGGAGACCAAGCCCCTAGTAAATTGAGTTTGGTTCAAGTGAACTAGGATAAGAGAACATGATCTAAGTACCCTGGTTTTTTAGGGGATTAGAAAATTAGAACTTAATAGTGCCTAGATCCCAAAAGAAAGCCTCTTTCATATATTCAAGGTGTTAGGAACCACAAAACAAACCAAGACCCAAAATCCATTTAGGTTCAAGAGGGTGATACCCTCTCAATATACCAAGGTTCTTAAACAAAAATATTAAGACCTCTTTGAAATCATCCACACCAAAACATTTGGTTTTTTTCCCTTAATTAAACTAAGTGACCCCGACTAAGATTATTTCTTGCCTACCTCACCTTTCATAAGAGACAACATCTTAGATTGATTCCCTTTGTATGGATTTAAGGATTTTGATAAATTTGGCTTCAAGTCTTCCTTATCAGCCTCTATTGTGAACAACTTTTAGTATTTGTCAATAACCTCTTTTGAACCATACTTATGAACACTTCTGGTATTATTACAACACCTGCTATGCTAGATTTCATGAATTTTTCATTCCTTTTCAGTTGCTTCCCTCTCCATCTCAAGAATAAGTAGAGTCTTAAAGGTCTACTCCATCTTTCAATGAAAATTAAATTTTATGATTTTTTATGCTATAAGAAGTTAAATGTTGAAATATACCATTGAAATAATTAATAAGTTAAATTAAATAGTAACCATAGTTTTATATTTACAAAATATTTAACTATTATCGGCCTAATTAACCTTGTAAAGTGGAAAAATAACTGAAACATGGATCTATTTGGCCTTGGCAATTTTCAAAATAAGCCTCCATAGGTCCAACTATCCCTAGCAAGAGGAAAAATATGCTTCCCAACTAAAGAACAAAACAATTTATACCTTTATGTTCCTATTGAAATAATGTAACCCAATAAAGACTAATCCAATCATATACCCCCTTTTTTAAGTCAAGGATGTTCCTACATAGTACTCATATCAAAATAAAAGGATTAGGCATGCTATGTATAAACTATGTTAAAGTAAGAGTTTTAATAATCATAAAATCATATTTATAACAAATGCATATAATCATAGAAATATATCATGATCAAATCTTATTTATAAACCAATACTAATATGTAAAATAAGATTCAATGTTAAGGGAATGAAAATAAGGGTAAGCAATATACCCTGATGTGACAATATTCCCAAATATGGAAAAAATATATAAATGAAGCACAAAAATAACATGCACTAATGTGAATAAAAAGTATTAAAGGAAATATGTAAAATGTCTTCCTTGATATAAATTATTTATAAGCTTTAAATACATGGGAGATTAATTCTATAAATAGAAAATCATAATAAATGAAGTACAATAATATTATGCCCCTATATAGAAGTTCAAGATATGTGTACTAATTAGTTACCTTGAATGTAGACATGATATAGTATATGCAGATAAATAAATATATTACTCTAAGACACATGTTAGTGTACATATGAAATACAAAAATATAAGATAAGTGAAAAAAATGCACAAATATATAAAAAAATTACTAAAACAAATATAAAATACACCAAAAAATCATTAAAAATAAATGAAAAAAGACTAATTAAAAGAAAATATACATAAACAAAATAAAAATAGAAATTTCTTAAGTGTATAATTGGTACAAGTGAATTATATTCATTAAATTCTTAAAAGGATTTCCATTTGATGCATTTAGGGGATGGCCCTTTGAATCAATTTCCTCTATAATAATGAGTGGAGTGAACCAGTTAAGTTTGAACTTACCTTGATTTCATTTATCAACTTTTATTATTTTTTATTTTATTTTAATACCATCTTGTAATTATCTAGGTACAATTTTTTTTTTTTGGATTGATACGATTTTTATGGAATCTTTACCCTATATGATTTTGATTGGAGCTCCAACTAGTCTAGGACACAATCGGGTTTCTAAATCCCTAAGTACACAAGTACCATAATTAACAACAATGACCACAACTAGCCTCCAATACCATCTAAGATTTGAGCTTGGGTGGTGCTTATAGAAACCAAGTCACTTGACCAACTCACCCAAATCTCATCAGTGATCTAGATATAATATTTTAATTATTATCATTCTAAAACCATTTACATAAAATCTCATGGGCTCAATAACATGAATATATGCTTCATTCAAATTTTAAAATTTATGTAAACAAAATTATCCATATTCATTGTGATAATAAAAACCTTTTAGTGATAGTTGGAAAGAAAGAATCTCAAGCTCTAAAGGAAAAAAATATTCTACCCCATAAAAAAGATAATAGGGAATATCCCTTGAAGCTATCCTAACACTAATTAAATATAACCATAAAGCATATGTGATATGATTATGCCAATATTCACATTGTTTATAATTTGTTTTACTCAGAATAAAAACAATTATCTTAGTTATTGCATCAAATTGGTAATTACTTTGAGATGTTTGGAAAACTCTACATTAATGCATCTAAGAGGATATGATGGTGTAAATTAATGGGATGTGATGGTTTCCATCACCCATAACACACTAGATACTTGTCCCTCTACCCCCTTGTCTATTTTGGTAGAGATTTTAGACCTTGTCTCATAGATCACTACTATTCCAACTATCTCATTTTCCTCCTTAATGTCCCCTATGTATTTATCTTTCTTATAATTTGTTATTTAACTATATTATACTTTACTTCCTTTCCTTTATTTATTTTTTGTCTCTCTCTTTATTTTTATTATCCTTATATTATTTTTATCCCTTTTGTTTTTCTTATTCTTTGTTTAAATTTTTCTCTTATTCTTCCTCTTTTTTCTTATCTTATTATTTTTTTTGTTTTTCATCTTATTGTTTTTTATTATATTCATCCACTTTTAATTAAATTCATATCCTCTTATAATTTTTATTTATCTACATTTTATTTTTATAGAATCTTATGGGCTTATTTGGTTTTTATCTCCATTATTTCATGCATCCTTTTCTTTTCATCCACTAGTTTCTTCTCCAATTACTTTGTCTATTGTGTAGCTACCTATTCCATTTCTTTGAGTGACTTAAGTTGGTATCAATTATGTACATTATATGTTATTAACTTAGTCATTTTTTATTTTAAATCTATTTTTTGTAGTTCTAGAAACCTTTTTTATATTTAAGATACATTGTTGTCTCTCCCACCACTTTATCCATTGATTTTTCTTGATATTCCTGAGCCATTCTATTTGATTATTTCCTCTTATAAATATCATCAATTATTAATTAATATATGGTAGGTTAGATCCATTATAATATGAAATATATATATTAAATGTGTTCATCACTACATATTCTATTAGTTCCCTTACTACCATATTTTCCCTTCCTAGTTTGACCCATCACACATTATTCCTACCCTGTCTATCTGATACTCTAGAGGGGAAAGTGAAAATAAATGTATTTTCCCCATTAGGTGAATTTTTAAAATTGTGCTCCTTAAATTAATGCAACTTTAAATCTATATTTTGATACATGGCAATTTGAAAAAAATCATGGATTTTGAGGTGCATCAAACTTGGCTAAAACCTAGTCCTTATGATTGATAGGTAAACTAAGAAGAATAGGAAAATAAATTTAAGTATGAAATTATCTAAATATTCTTAATATATTATTTATATATGGTTATTAATATAAAATATAATTTTTGTTTATATGAGACTGTTTTGGTAATTTTTCATACTATCGACTAGTAGATGTATAGTTTGACCCATAGAAATGATTAGAATTTTAAATGTGATTATTTTATTTATATTTAAAATATTTATATATTATATATAAATTTGGTCTTATACACTTTTAAAAATCATACCTTGGTCATTCCTCTCAGTTTTAGACCTTTCCCACTTCTACAGGTCTCACATTTATTCAATCTTGTTCCCCTTAGCCTATCTGTTGGTCCAAACAGTCTTGTCTTGATGACCTAGGAATTATATATTATCTAAAAATATTAAAATTTAATTATATTACACCTCAATTTTTTTTTAGATTGTACCTACTTTCGTACTCCATGGACACTAATGTATGGGATAAAGACTTGCATCGATGCTAGTGTATTAACCTAACACAAGTGTCTAGTTCTCTAAAGTGAGTTATTTTACAAATGAAACATATCTTAATGGTAATAATAAGTGATTTGATTTGATTTTATTATCTAAAGGTACTGATATAAATACAAGATCAACCCTCATTCATTCTTAACCTACTAAAAAACTATAAAAGACCTAAGGCAACTTATCAAAGATTTAAATAAAGAACTTGATAAAAAAATCTTCCTATTTTCTCTTATTTTCATACCTTTCATATATATAACACATATATAGGACTAAATTAATGAATGGGTAACTTAATATCTCAATTTTAAAAGTTACAAGTTAGGTCTTTATTGTACTTGATTTCCACATTTTGCATGATTTACGCACAAGCCAACACAGGGGATAACTATGCAAGTTTGAGGACCTCTTCAATGTATTGGCTATATAGGTAGTGATCATTGATATAGGTGTCATTGGGTTCATATTGAAACTATGTTCCCACTAACCCATTTCCCCCAAGATCACCATGAAGATGAAGAACTAAGGTTTTGACATTTCATGATGAGAAATAATCCATGACCTAAATCTAAATACATTAGATCAAAGGTAGAGACAAACCCAAAAACATCCATATGGTCACATCCTTTAAAATTACGTAATATGTATAGATCACCTAAACTAAACCTTAATAATAGAATTAATGTAACCATCCCAGGCTGACACAAGTGTCCAAAGATCTAGAGGCACTTAACCTAGAATTAAACAATTGTTCTAGAATCACCTTCTAGTATGTTTTCTACCAGTTTTAGATCCATCACTATGTTAGCATTAGAACCAACTAGATACATTATTTTTTTGTCATTTCCATACAAATATTAGTTTTACTTTCTATATTTATCCTATTCTTAGTTTTATTAAATTAGTATATGTTATATCTAAGTTTATAACCTAATTGGGCTGCTATAGAGATAGTATATCACCCTTGTGACATAGGATATATCTAACCCATTTAACCCTAAATAACCATAATCTAAACCATTTTAGGGTTAAATTTTTTTTAACATAATATTTGAGTATCAATTCTTAAGAAAATTAGGGTTTCCTAATTGTTATGTTGTTAATCCCAAATTACTATAAAATATGTTCAACATGGATGTAATTATCACCTATTTTGGGTTATAATATGTCATAGTTTCTATGGTTTGATATATTATTTGACTTATTAAATGTATTAATAAAATCCATGTGAATAATGAGAGGGTTTTGTATTGGAAACAACACTTGATCTCTCTTCAAAATTCCTTTTGTAATGTTATAGAGATAGTATCTAGATGCCAATGTGTATTCTCTCAACCATTTGTTCTACCTAAGTCTTATTCAAATGAAAAATACCATATCACACCCATTATTCACCCATGGATTATATTAGATTATACAACCAATGTTTTTACTACTTGAAAATGTAAGATTGGTCAACCTATTCCCCCACTTATTAATATACAAAATGTGCCTGTTAAATGTAGGATTATAATAAAAACTAAGGGTTATGAAATTACTGACCAATAGAGAAACACACATTCTAAAATTTCAATCCTTTAGCTCTTAAAGCAATGTAATGTTTGTAAAGATATCTTCTACAAGGCATTTCATGAGGAATAATTTCCAAGTGATATTAATCCTTCTTATTTTGAAGATATCATGAAATATCTCAATAATAATAACAATCTCATCACCTTTGATCTAACAAATTTACCATCAAAAGATATTATTGAGAAATTTTTTCCCTTGTTCATACAAGTGACCATGAAAAATAACGATATCAAAATGGTGCTCATTGATAATGGATTGTACCTAAACATTTGCATCATACAATTCCTAATGACCATAGGTATTAACACCAATCTTATTCAAAACACGATTATGCACATAAAAGGGTTTGATAATTCATGAAGCCCTCCAATTGGTCAAATCACATTTGTTGTGACCTTAGGACTAAAAATATCTTCAACTACTTTTCAGATCATATCTCAATCATTACATTATTATTTAATTTTAGGTTGACCTTGGATACATTTAATGGAATATATCCCATATACACTTCATCTATGTGTAAAATTAATGCATTATGGGACATTATTATCCATGCCTATTGATGACAAACCTTTCAAAAATTTCAAAATGATGAATTCCAAAATTGAAGGCATCCCAATAGGGTACCACCTAAACAATCTATACCTCTTGAGCATATATGTACACATGAAATAGGTGAGTCAATTACAATGACACCTTTGTATCTAGATGACAATAAGGAACTAAAATTTGAGGTACACATAGATATGAATAAGGAGAAGAAATAATTACCAAAAGAGCCAAAAAAAATACAAAATCCCCCAACATTTGAGCTTGTTTTAGTATTCAATACTAATAAAAAAAATTATGCTAGTGATGTTGATACAAGTTATGATATGATAGATAAGAAAACGTGAAACTTCAAATTTGATCCACTTGATCACTTGGTGCACAACCTATTCAAACCTATGGGTCCTAGAATATAAAAGCTAAATCCACTTGAAAAAAGTATAGAACTTAATCTAGATAAGGGAAAACCAAAAATAACAAATGAAGGTGTAAATGTTTTTTACTCCATACATCCTTCTTGGCTAAAAACATTGAATCAACCTTATGAGGGTAAAATGTAAATACATCATGTGAATAATGTGGATATTTCTCGAAAGGATTCACAAAATTTTTTATAGATCATGACATAAAAAGATACTCTATATACCATGTTATCTATGTTAGATGAGCATAGTATGATTTTTTTACCTTTTAATAGACACATCACATAGAAGAATTCTATCCATAGAATACATATTACCATACTATAAATATCATCAGATTAGTGGCCATCATACCAATTGATGAGATACATTGAAGAAATAGTTTTAAAAATATAAGAATAAAATATTCATACACATTTTTTCTGACATGATAAAATGAAAAATTTCCCTAATTTTCAAACAATAACTATCTCTCAAAGAAACCGAAACATGAATATTTAACTATTAATACTAATGTTGATTAGGTATATTTCGACCATATCTAGTTTGATAATAAGTGGGATGAAATTTGTGGTACCAAATTTCTTGCATAATTGGGACATTATATAGATGAAATAATATAGTCCCCATTTATTCCAAAATATTTAAGGTACATCATATTACCAATTTCATGTGGCCCACATGTGGGAAATTTAACCATATGGATATGATGACCACAAACCACATTTGCAACTAAAGTTTGGATAAAATTGGCTATCTATGTGGAATGTTAAGATAGATACTACAAACATGTGTGTTAATTTTATTAATATGGGTATATAATTTTACATAAAACATGACAACCATGATTATTTTCTTTCATCTCTAACTTCAAGAAAACCATTAAGTAGAAACATTGAAGTAGTGGTAATGTAATAATATAAACAAAAGATTGATAAATTTTCTAGGTGGTTCTACACCTTTTGATGATGAAGACTTCCTTGCTTGGAATTTTTAAACATTTCAAAATACAAAACTAACTAAATAAATAAAATTCAAAAATATTTGTGGCACTTACATGTTCTATTATCTCCTTGACATATATGTGTTTTTGATTAATTAAGGCAGCAAACTAGGGGACGAACCCTATACTGTCAAAAAAGACAGGAAGGCTGGCAAACAAAAGATGCTAGCACCAAACCAACAACACAATCGAGAAACAAAGTCAGAATCAAAACAAAACACTGGAAAGACCAGAGTCAAAAAGGATGAAACTACATAACTATAGAATTAACAAGATCCTTAACATTCTCATAGTCTACATTATCAACATTCCCTAGATTACCCATCACTTCCAACATAGTCATATTCAGCAGAATGTTATTTCGAAGGCTTTTGGTGAAGACCTTTTCTAGCTTTTGAATGTAGACCTTCAAGGCCCCAATATCTATTTTCCAATCATTCTCATTCTCTGAACCCTCACCTGCTTCTTCTACATGCATCTTCTCCTTATTATTAGTAGTTCCCCTAGAATTAGCACCCTATTCTTCAGTGACCTCAAAAACCTGAGAAGCCTATTTCCCACCAGTGTCCTCCAAAATTTCTTGAATTTACAACTCTTCATACCCCAATTACTGCCTTGAGCTTTGAAAAAGTAACAAGCCCTCAGTTTTGTTTGCACTAAATGCAGATGTGAAGGCTCATTTTATAAAATGGCCCACTGTAGTGACGTCTACTTTCATGCTTGAAAATAATTCCCCCTTGGTTTTCATGATGTGACTCTCGCATCTCCACCTCATGATATAAGGAATTAATCATGACAATCAAAGAAGTACTAAGGTTATCATTTTCCATGATCTGCAATGGCCTTCTCCACATGGACTGCCTTTGAAAGCTATCTTCGTCATCAATGTCCATCATTCATGCTCCATCATCTCCTTTTAAATGATCTCTCTAATTTTTGGGGGTATATGAGCCCCTTTTCACCATACCCTCCATCCTGAGAATTGCTGACCAAGGTTGGCACAAGCATCAACGACCCTGTTACCTTCTCTATAGGTGTGGGTAATCTCAACTTCAAAAAACTTTTTTAAAAGAAATTGGATGTCCGTAATGATGTCTTTTAGATGGATACCAACATTAGATGCTTTATTAACAACATCTATGACCAACTTAGAATCTCCCTGAATATTCAAATTTCTAATTCTTAGGGATATAGCTAACTTTAATCCCTAAAGTAAGGCCATAGCTTTAGCATAGTTATTTCTCTAGCAACCCATGCCACCAGCATAGACAACAGACATCCCTCCTCTTTCATTTCTTATTATTCCTCCTCCACTTGCTTTACCACTCAACTTGGATGCCCCATCAAAATTGAGTTTCATCCAATTGGGTTTAGGTGGTATCCATTTACTATGAAATCTCTAAATTTTTTTGGAATTATTATGCCTAGGGATAAGGTTTAAAACCTTCCATTTGGATGCAATTTGACTTTCAAATTTAGATAGGGGTTTCTCTACAACACTAATATGAGCTATTGTAACACTTTCCAAGATGGTCCTAGCAAAAGAGTTAAACACCTGAGCAACATTTCTAGCAGTGTCCTTGAAAATTCTATGATTTTGCTCTTTTCATATAGTCCAGCTCAAGCATGGTAGAGCTTGCTTCCATAATTCCTTAATCCAGGGATGTGTGAAGGTTGAGTTCCAGCTAAGAATTACTTCTTTAAGGTCAAAATTTCAAACCCATTTAATGCCAAAGTTGTTAAGTATTGTGCCCCATAAATCTTGGGTAAACTCATAGTGTATGAATAGGTGTGAAACTAATTCCTCTCTAGAACCACACAGAAAACATTTGTTGACCAAAGTAAACCCCCTCTTTTGAAGGTTGTCTTAAGTAAGGATTTTGTTATGGGTAGCAGCCCACCAAAACAAGCTAATCTTTGGAATGATTTTATGATTACAAACCTTTTTCCATACCTCCTTATTCTGAGCTTCAGGTGTAATCTGATGATAGGCAGATTTGACAGAGAATGATCCATTCTTATCTGGCCACTAGTATTATTCATCCTCCTGAGGGAAGAGTGGGATTATGATCTCCTAAACACATTTTTGGATCTCCCAAATTCTTGGGATAATCTCAGGCCTGTGCACACATCAATCTAAAAGGTTTTTCTAGCTCTTTATCCCATTGTTATTTTCCATATATTCACTAACCCTATCACTGAAGAATTGAGTAGTCAAGTCTATAATTTCTCTGTAGTTTCCTTGGGAGATGAGAGGATTGTCCCTTAACCAATTATCCTCCTAGAATTTAATCTGCCATCCATTTCCAAGCTTCCACCTAATTCCCTGTTGTAGAAGACTTCTAATTTTTAGCATTTTATTCCATATCACAGACCCCTAGGGTAATCCCACCTGTTGAAGAAAGTTGGAATCATCAATGCTATGCATGTATTTGGCATACATTATTTTCCCCCACTCACTATTGTTGTGAATCAGATTCCAACTAAATTTTGAGAGGAGGACTTTATTCATTTTCCTAATGGATCTTATATTAAGTCCACCATGAGATTTTGGGAGACACACTTTTTCCCATCTGACTAAAGAAATTTTTTGTTTGTCTTCCACTCTCATACATAAAAATTTCCTTTGGATCTATTCTAGATTTTTAGCAAAATACGTAGGAATTTTAAAAGAGACATGAAGTAAGTAGGGATACCTTGCAAGGATGCCCAAAGAAGTTGCAGCTTACTTGCACTACTGAGTAGTTTCCCCTTCCACCCAAGAAGTTTCCTCTGTGTACATTCAACAATACCATTCCAAAAACCTAAAGATACCTCTTTGATTGAGAGTGGGAGACCTAGGTAGGTAGCTGGTAGGCCAGCCTCAACACAATCTAAGATATCAATGATTATATGTCTAAGTTCATTAGGAGTGTTGAAGTACACATTCATTTTCTAGAAATTTATTCTTTGTCCTGAGTCTCTAGCATAATCATTATGTATATTCTTCCATCTTCTAGCTTAAATCACTGATGAGATGCCAAATAAGATGGTATCATCCACAAACTGTTGTATAACCATAGGATGAAGGGAAGAGGTAGGTTTGATGCGTACTAGTTTTTTTGAAACTATATCAGCTTGTATGTATCTTCCTAGTGCCTCAACCATAATGATGAGTAGGTATAGGGAGAGAGGGTATCCCTAATGAATTCCTCTTGAGGAGGAGAAAAAATATCTAGGAACACCATTAACTAGCACTGAGAATTTAGTAGAAGAGACCGCATTCCATAATAAGTAAGACAATTTATCATTAAACCCAAATTTTCTAATCACTTGGAATAGAAAAGTCCATGAGACTCTATCATAAGCTTTGGATATATCAATCTTGAGGGCCATCCCAGTGATTTTGATCTTATCTATGGAGTGTATAGTCTCATGTGTGGTGATCACAGCATCAAGAATCTATCTACTCGAGATGAAACCTTTTTGAGTAGGAGAAATAATTTTGTCAAACAAGGGTTGAATTCTCAAAACTAACAGTTTAGTACATATCTTATACACAGTGTTGCATAAGCCAATGGGTCTGAAATTAGCAAGGTGTAAAGGTTGATATTTTTTAGGAACAAGTACAATGAAGGTATTATTGACTTGTTTCAAGAGTTTTCTAGATCTGAAAAAATCATGAACTACAGCTGTGAGGTCTGATCCAACAATCTCCCAATATCATTGAAAGAATATAAGAGGAAAGCCATTAGGACCTGGGGCTTTAAAATCACCCATGGAGAATAAAATAGCATGTACTTCTTCATTAGATACAAGATTTAACATTTCTAGATTATCTTCTTCTATTATCAAACAAGGGATTTTATTAATGAATTGACTCATAGATCTATCAATTCTATCATTATTATTTTCTTCCATAAGCAAATTCTGAAACAACACCTTGGATCACTCCCCTATTTCATTATCCTCAATAATAATGTCTCCATTATCTAGGACAAGCTTAGTTATTGGGTTGGATTTTCTATGTTTCATAGCTGAGAGATGAAAAAAAGTAGTGTTCCTATCACCCCCTTTAAGCCATTGAACACGGGATTTTTTTTTCTAGAAAACCTCTTCCCTTTCCATCAGATTCTTCCATTCTGAAGATAGACTATTCTCTTATTCTAAGGTGCCCTCAGAGTCATCCCCTTGATCAATCAATTGTTGAATAGCCTTGAGTTTTCTGATTATATTTTTCTTTTGCTGTAAAACCTACCCAAAACTGTATCTATTCCAACCATAAACTTCTTGTTTAATGTACTAGAGTTTCTTGACTATTCTAAACATGGGAGTACCTTGAATGGTAATATTCCACCATTGAGCCACCATTTGTCTAAGACCTTTGTGTTTAATCCACATAGCTTCAAAATGGAATGGAGGAGGTCTGTGATGTCCCTGATCTCTCCAATTGAGGATAATTGGGCAGTGGTCAGACATGGTTTTAGGTAGAACCTATGCCTGTATATTATGATAATCATTCCAGTTACTTGATATCATAAATGTATCTAATTTAACTTGAATCATTTGATCTCCTCTTCTTCTATTGGTCCAAGTAAAATTTTGGTTCTGCAGCTCTATGTCTAATAATCCCCAATCATTGATGAATTCAACAAAGTCGAACATGTTGTCTGAGTAATCAATAATTCCACCCTATTTTTTAGAATGGTATAAAGGTGTGTTAAAATATTTGGCTAACATCCATTTAGAATTCTAAGGATTATTCCTATAGCTACTCAGATCTATCCATAATTTCTATCTCAAGGCTCTGTTATTCGGTGCATAAACATTTACCAACGTCTAGTTCAAGGAATTCATGGAAAAATTGGTAATCAAAAAGTGATTATTATGGGCCATAAGAGATCCTTGGGTTTTATCACTATTCCACATAATGACAATCCCTCTTGAAGCCCCTTCAGTAGGACTAATATAGAAAGCCGCCTTAGGCCATATATAGTCAGTAATTTTTGCAAAATTCTCCTCTTTCATCTTGACTTCTTGGAGTAATAGAATATCTAGTTTATTATCTAAAATGAAGTTTCTAACCTCAAACTACTTTGAGGGACTATTAAAGCCCCTCAAATTCCATGATAATATTCTCATCTAGAGAGTTTGGAGGGTTGGGACTCCAGTGTTTTCTATTTTCCACTAGCAATCTCCCTAGCAATCTCTCTTTGTCTTGTTTCCCTTAGGGTTGGCCTCCCTTATTTGGGCTCAGTACCAACATCTGCATATTTTTTACCTTTCCAGATATTTTTCTTTGGGGTAACCCATTCTTCCTATTCATTGCTACCATCTTGTCCTACTACCCCTATTGCCAAGTAGTTTCCTACTTGGCCTCCATCTTTCAAATCATGGAAAAAGTTTGTATTTGACTATGGATCTGGTACTCATTGAGTGTGACTTTCAGGTGTTACTTCTTCCTATCCAATCCTTGACTATGTCATCTTCATTGAATTCCTTTAGAAAAATGTCCCCTCCTTCCCCTTCCTTAAACATATTAGTCTATTTTTCTAAAGTGTAGACTGTGTTAAATGTGGCCTTATGACTATCATCAAATAATATATTCTCCTTTAGGACCTCTTTTCCCTCACTACTGATGATATCCTCCTTTCTCTTCTCCTCCTCTCCTTCTTCTGTAGCCTTCTGACTATCATCTAATCCTATATTTTCCTTTGGGACAACTTTACCTTCACTGCTAGGGGTAGCCTCCTTTCTCTTCCCCTCCTCTCCTTTTCCTGTATTGTCAAGAATTTCCACATTATTCTCTATTTCTTGCTTGCTGTTCGCTTGCTCCTCTACATTATGGGAATCCTTTTTCATCCCCCTTTGCTTCACTTTGCATTGTGTCATTAGATGTCCCTTCCTCTTACATATTTGATAGAAAGTGGTAACATTCTCATAAGTAATTGGCTGAGTCCAGGTTCCATATTTAGAGTTTAGCTCAATGGACGTAGGGAGAGTCTTATTTATTTTAACATTAACACAGAGTATAACATACACACATCTGGACTTAGTTCTGGTTATATGATCTGAGGTGACATATTGACCAATAGAATTGCCAATGGCTGTGAAGATTTTTTCATCCCAGAATTCCAAAGGGAATCCTGGTAATCTTAGCCAAGTAGGTGTTGTCTTATTGAGGTCTGAGTTAGGATCAAATCCTAGTTTCCACGAGCATAAGGCTAGAGAATGTGGTCCAAATAGCCAGGGACCTCTAGCAAGGGTAGAGATCATGTCCTCCCTATTCATGAATCTAAAAAGGAATAGTCCTCTAGCCATGGTTGTGATTGAAACACTACCTTTGACTTTCCACCTAGACATAATCCATATTCTAAGAATTTAAGTATTAGGATAGAAAGAAAAAAACATACCAACCAGCATAAGCTCCATGGATGCCACAATTTCCTCCACCATATCATCTCATGTTGATAAATGACATATTTGGTTGTTCTTACATGCACACATCTATGTCACATTTCTATTTGGGTGTGATGTAGACATACACAAATACATGATGTATTATTATTTTATATGTTTAACATACCCTCTCCTCATGTCATACACAATTATTTGATCTTGATAAACACAATTATATGTTTTGATGATCACATTTCATTATCATTTTTTATATTATGTATATACACATTCCTTTATCCATGCTTATATATTCCATAGGGTAATTGATATGATTTATGATTGACATTTTTTATACCACATTTAATCCATGGGATACTATGACATGTTTATTCTAGTTGTTTATGCTTTAATTTATGAACTTCCTTGAGTGTCATTCCTTGATATTGTATTCCTTATTCAATCATTTGAATATGTTCATTTGATTTCAACCCCCATGCATATGTATTATCTCTTATACATTTACATATGTCATTATTTTTAGTATGGACATTTTAAAATGTCATCCTTGCTTGTATGGACATTTTAATAAGTCATGTTCCTTCAATTGTGTGTCATTTGAACATGCCCCTTATTTTTGGTCTTCTTAAACCATTGTCTTTTGACTTTACTTTGAGTGTTCTTATGTGTGTACTTTTTTTATTTTTTATATTATACTATTATTATATATGCATTGACATGATCCTTATCATACATCTTAGGCCTTAATGTGATCACATTGTTTTTATGTGTTTGAATGCCATATCCACCTAGACTTGTTCCTTTTATATGATAAAAGGTTACATTCACAAATTATACAATTGTGTTATCCTTTTGAGGTGAGGTAAATACTAATTAGTATATTTAACTCACCTCAAATGGGGTTAATATTAGTGGGATCATGTCATAAAGGCATGTTATCCACACTTAGCACAATTTTTGAATTCAGTGGGGGCATGCTTTGGAAGCGTGTTCTCTACACTTAGTCAGTATTCAGCATATCCAGATTATAGTGGGGAAATGTTTTGGAAATAAGCTATCCGCATTAGTAATAATATAATTTTTTATAATTATCCATATATATTTGGGGCATACTTTGGAATCATGTTCTTCACACACATAGATTCTAAATTAGCCAAAGTACACATTTATATAATTCTATAAATTGGTTCCATTTATATACATAGTTTCAACACATATGTAAGGTTCATATGCTATTAAATTTATCGTTAATATTGAAAAATCTAAATCAATTTAAAATTCCAAAACTCTTTTATGGAATATTACCACATCACAAACTTTTACATACTAATACCCTAGTCAGACATTTATGCACTTTATTGAGCTAATCTACTGTAATAGTTGGTTAACTATTTGGTATGTTTGAGATGATTAAATCATTAAATATTTCAAATGTATTTATCTTAAAATTTATTATATCATCCAACCTTAATAGGCTATAAGTATGACTAGGTTTCATGGTTGATCTAAATTTAACTGTTAGGTGACAACTCATCTTTGCTCTAAGGTTGGGGGTATGTGCCTTGTAATATTTTTAGCCTTATCTCTCTCTATCTCCTTGGATATATGCACTTTATATACTTATCTATATTTTCTTAATATTAGTTTTATAGCCTTTCAATGATACATATTTTTCAAGTCAACATGTTAATAGGCAAGGTAGTTATATCTACATATAGGTGTACTCCTAAACCTTTATATTTATATTTAAATATTTTCAATACTTTAAATTTTAGGTTATATACATTAATTATATACTATAACATGCTCTTAGTTCTATCAAAATTTACTTTGAGTGGGAAGAGGGAGCACGGCTACGTTCACGACCGTGATGAAACCCTACTCCTCTGCTGGTGTCTATGCGGCCCCCCAATCCCTTGTTTCTAAATGCAGTTTTTTTAATGCAAGATCTTTTATTGAGTGGAACTTTATTTTTGTGGATGGACTACTATGGGGGAAGAGGGAGAGCAGCTGTGGATTTGGCCACACTGAAACCCTCGTGGACTTGCTTTTTGAGACCAGGTCCCGAGACTTGGGGTTGCTGAGCGCGGCAAGGCTACGGGCTCATTTTTCTGCATGGTTGGGGAAAGTTTTTTTTCCCACTTTGACTGTCGATCTAGCGCATGGCATGGAGTTGGCTGTTGGGTTACTCATTCAGTGCGGTTAGATAGGGTTTGGCCATGGGGTGGTCCTTGAATGGTTCCCTGTGGTGGTAATTGATGTGTTTTCTCGCAGATATGGAGGGGATCTATATCTGCGGTAACCCCAGGGGCTAGATTGAAGATGAGTTTGTTGGGGATGGTTGCTAGATCTAGTTTTTCACCATTGCCTTCCATCTGTGGGGTCGTAGCTTATGTTGAAGCACTTCATGATGTCTCATGACGAAATTTTGATTGCCAAGGCGGTGTTGCCTCTGTGTTTTGCAGAGGGGATGAATGGGTTGATGATCGGATGGACATTTAGGGTGTTGGTGGTGCTGGTTCTGGGGTTTGTTTGGTTGGGGATGGGGTCTGAAGGTGGATGTTTATGCGGCTCCCAAAAACCCTTCCTCGTGTTAACGCAGTTCTAAAATGTGTAGATCTGTTATTGCATGTTTTTTAAGGTTTCAAGTTCTTGTATGACTTGGATGCCTGTTTCAGGTCGTTGAGCCTAGTTTTTTTGTTTAGGTTTTAGGTCCTTGTAAAACCTGGGGAGCTTTGTCTGGATTATCTTGGTGGTTTCAGGGCCATGTAAATCCTGGTTTTATTACTGATGTTCAGTGGGTTAGCCTACCCTAGCGGTTTTTATTGTTTTATTCTTTTTTTTAATTTTGTAAAGGGTTTTGGGGCCCCTTCAAAACCTGCTTTTACCTTAATCTAAAACATGCTCTTAGTTTTAGGTTAGCCACCATCAAAACACTAAGGTTGGGCACATGTAAAGAGAAAGTGTATTATACACACCTAAGTATGCATTCCTTTTTTCAAACTAGAAATTTAATTACTTTATTAAGGGGGGAATGTAGATGATATTTATGGATTATAAAACTCCTCAGTCTTTACACTTGGGAAACTTAGACCTTGGATTTTCATCTCAATTGTGTATTGTTCCTACTTTCACAAGTCTTGTATCAGTTCTATCTTATGCCCCTTGGCCTATCTCTTGGTTTGATCAATCTTATGTTGATGACCTATGACTTATATTTTATACATAATGATTAAAATGTATGTATCTTATACCCCTACAAGTTTTGAGTTTGTATCGACTTTCTTAATCCTTAGACACTAAAGTCTGTGATAGACTGTTGATGATAGTGTCCTAACCCGACATAAGTGTCTAGTGACCTAAAGTCATATATTTCACAAATTAAATGTATCCTAATGATTGGCCTATGTGATTTAATGCAAGTTAATTATCCAAATGGATTGATATAAATAAAATATCAACCTTCATTCATTCCTAACCTACAAAAGAAATATAAAATATCTAAGTAAATTTTATCAAAGAATTTAATCAAGCACTTAATAAAACAAAGTTCCCTATTTTTTCCTATTTTCATATCAGTCATAGGGACAACACATAATTATAAAATACTAAATAAAAAACCTAAGATCCAAATTTTCCAAGTTATAAGATAAGTAACTATTGTACTTACTATCCACACACTGCATGATTCACACACAAAATAACATATAAGGGATAACTACTTAAATATAAGGCCCTCTTTAGAGTATTAGCTATGGTAAGAAGTAATCATTGGTAGAGGAGTATTTAGGGTCATCTCAACATTGTGTGCCCACTAACCCATTTTCCCCAAAGGTCATTATGAAGATGAAGAACTAGGGGTTTGAAATTTTATGAGGAGTGATAGTCCATACCCAAAATTTAAATACACTAGACATAAAGTTAATTCAAACCTATAAGCATCCAAGTGGCCATATCCTTTTCCATTAGGTTCTATACCAAACCCATATATTATCATCGACATAACCATCTTAGGTTGATTTAAGTGTCTAGAGATATAGAGGCACTTAACCCATAATTAGATCACTATTCTAAAATCATCTTCAAGCCTATTTTATATTTTTTTTAGATTTAGCACTATGTTAGCATTAGAACCATAAGTACATTATTTATTTGTCATTTCCATGCAAGGCTTAGTCGTGCTTTATATATTTAAATTATTCTCAATTTTATAAATTTAACATGTGTTATATCTAAGTTTAACACCCAATTAGCTTCCTATAGAGATAATATATAATGCTTGTGCCCTAGGATATATCTAACCCCTTAAACCTAGATAAACCCAATCTAAACCATTTTAGGATTAAACACTTATGAAGGGATACAATCATTAGAATTAGGTGGTAAAATTAAATGTTATGTCTAACATTACTATCAAGGGTACATAAATATTAATCATATGATCTAGATATATCTATATTAGATAAATAATTTATTTGAGATAGAGTAAGATAATTCATGTGAGTGACTAATATAAACTTAGAAGAGTTAGAGATGTATAAGGCATGTGGATTTTATATAATTAGGAATGAGAGGCATATTTATATGAAAAATTAATTTAGGGTGGAGTTAAGTCAAAATTAACATTTCCATGTATCAATTACAAGCATTCAATATCTACAAATTCCCCTCTTTTATTCTTTAATTAAAATGTAGCAAAAATATTGTAGTAAAGTGATAACGATATATACTTGAGTTTCAAATATCAAACTTTTCATTTTAAATAATAATCAAAATATTTATCTTACTCAAATAAATATTGGAATGAATATGTAGTATTTGATTTCCATAAAATGAAAACTAAAATTTGAACAATAATTGAAATTTAAAACTTAATAGAAAGGAAAGAGTACACAAGTAATTGAGTAAACCATGTTTCCATTTTCTTTTTTTACTAAGGGTAAAAAGATGGACTTTTATTGGTTCTCATCCTAGTTACATTAAAAACCTGAGGCTAAAATAAGCTAAAATCCATAAATAAATAACAAAAAAACATAAAAACAATTATATATACATAGAAAAGTCACAAATTAAACACAATAAAAAGATAGAATTTATGGATTAAATATTCAAATATTTTATAAAAATGTTCCATTCTTTTCTCAAATTATTGGGGACCTTTACAATGTCCTCAACCTCAAAATTATTTAGTTCCATAGTATTTCCTTTATCCAGACCATTGATTCTTTTATTGTTTAGACTCCACTTTGTTGTTCTTTACCTAATTTGATTAATTTCCTTAAAAAATTATTGTTAGACCCACCTTTTATAATGGTGAATTTACTCATTTATACCACTTTTTAATGATACCTTGTATTATATTATTCTCAAATTTAAAATTGTCAACCCTGGCTTTCAACTTTTGAATCTTGGAAACCATTCCCTCACCCTCATAAAAAAGACTTTGCTTGGGAACACTAGTACTACATAAATTTTTTTTACAAATTATTATGTTTAATAATCGAATAAAACAAATTCTTATGGATCTCAATTTCCATTCCCATATTTTTGAGTCTTTCCTAGATACTATCATCATTACCATCCTCTTCCCTTTATTTCCTCTTATAGGTCCCTTATAACTCTTCACTAAAAACATCTTTCTATAGCTAAACCTTCAAATAATCTATTGGTTTATCCACCTCATCCTAAATATTATCCCACATATCATTCTCCTCATCATCCTAATGAGTTTTCTCCTCTAATTCATTTTCATCAAAACTTTACGCAATGAAGGCACATGATTTGTTCATAGGGTATTTAGAATGGGTACCAGTAAGGGACTTCACATGAATTTTAATGGTGGTGTAATTTTGTGTAAGTGCATTCCCATTCATTTTATAAATGGTTTTACTTTTCCTATAAATCTCAAAAAAAATTATATATGTTTTATTTTCAAGTCTCCTTGATCTTTTACCACTTCATATTCTTGGAAAATTACTTCTTCTATAAATACCATCTAAACACGAGCTCGGTTCTACTTCATGTTGACTATCTTGGACCAAAACAAGGTATAAGATGAACTAGTCAAGGTTTCTCACACTCTTACATGTTTTTAAAGACTAATGGACATATTTGAGGCCATAAGGGAATATTAGCCCTTGTAAAGGCCTATTTGATGACTAAAGGAAATAAAAGGTGATTTAAATGTAGAAATATATCAAAAGGTCTCATATAAATTCTTTTGGTCATGAAAAGAGTTGAAATATTACAAAAAGGGGCATAAAAGGTCATATATATGTTTGAAAATCCTCTGAAACTCCTTAAGGTTCTTAAATACTATTCAAGGAGTGTTTTTTACTCCCCCCACCTTATTTTGTCTCCTTTTGAATTATTTTAAGCTTATAACTAGGAGAAATCATTGAAGGATATGTTTAGCTTTGTTTCACCTTTCTAAGTCCTCATTGAAACATAAGTTTCAACCATTATTATTGACTAATCAGGTTCATGAAAAATAGGTTTAAATCATGTTCCAAGGTTCTCAAGTGGTTTTAAAATTATGAAAAAAAATATTGAGTAAGAAAAAGAGATGTGGAAGGTCAAGCATGTCCTCAAGACTATTAATGATTAATTTTAGGATTTCAAGGGAACAAAAAAAGGTTTACATGCCATGGGATAAGCTAGAATAAATATTTTGAAAATATGTAGGAGGTATAAATATCCATGAAAAATGTCTAAGAGTAAGAGATGGGGGATTATAAAGTTGAAGAAAGTCTAAATAAGATCAACACTAAATTTCAAAACACACAAATTCTTCAAAGAAAGAAGACGAGATCTAGAAAACCTTAGAAGCTATGAAACAAGATATAAAACAAGATTTATAAATATATATAAGGTTTTAGGGTCATGGAAAAGATTATAAAGAATAAAATAAAGGTTTATAATGTTCTCTATATAATAATATTTGGTTGAATGTCTTCAATAAAGAAACATGAGGTCTATAGGCTAAAACACCATATTTTTAGGGATTTATAAGAAAAACCAATCATGTACTATCATTTTTATCTTCATACATGGTGCTTGGAATGTTTTAGAAATGTTTTAGTGAACCTTTATGCATATTTTTAGTCTCTAGAAAACATAATAAGGTGTAAATCATGTGTATCTAATGATAAACTTTTCCAAACCCTATAGGTAGTCAATCCTGAAATCCTAAACCTTGATAACATATTTTGATAGTTTTAAAGGCTTGTAGAGGCCTAAAACAAGTTTCATACCAATTATTATAAAGAATCATGATGTTAAAAAAATTTAAAGTGGTTTTTAGAGCTTATAAAAGTCTCAATAATCATTTAGAACCTATCAAGCCTACAAAGTGAAGAAACATGAGGTTTCAAGGATGTATAAGAACATTTAAAAGTTTGAACATGATCCAAAATCCTTTAGGAGCATAAACAAGTATGTAATAAATTTTATAGGGTTTCCATGGTTATTTCAATGCCAAGATAAGGCTTTATTGTCTCAAGATCTAGGTAATAAGTAGATTACAATTTTCTTAGACATTTCTTTAGCTAGGTAATGTTTAACAAAGGTCTATTGATCTCAAGATATTAATACATGTTTATAAATTGGGTTTTATACATGATACTGAGATAGGCATGAAATTAGTTTTCATGATAAAATAATGCTAACATTCAAGGTTTCCATGAGGACATGATACTAAAATAAGTTTAGAAGTAGTTTTCAAGGGTTTCATGCTCTCAAAGACCTTCTAAGAAGTTTATATAAAGGTTTATTGCTGATGGAAAAGATAATAGAGATTATAAACATGATTAAAGAATCTAGTATATTTATTACAGGGCTTCTAAGACTGATCATGAACATGTAGAGGGTTTTAAGCTCTAAAAACCTAGTTTATCATGCATGGTTTCATGATGATCAATGCTATAAAAAAAGGTATATTCAAGGTTTTAAAGCATGCTTATCATTCCAACATAGAATTATGATGTTTACATAATCTAATTCATGAATAGACATGCACCATAGTTTACAAACTTTTTGACTCATGTAAGAATAAAACTAAGTTTTCTAGAGCTTATATATACTTATCTAATAAGGAAAGGTTCATTCCTTTCCTATAACATACTGTGAGAACCTTATAGGCATTATAAAGGTGGTATTGAAGCCAAAAATGATCAATAAATATTCAAAATATTCATTAAACATGAGTTTACAAAGGGTTCTCAAGAATATTTTTAATAAGAAATAAGAGGATATAGGTTTTTAAGGTAGAGATCCAAAATTTCATGATGATATGATACTTATATAAGGTTTTGGAGATTGTAGAACATGATTCAAGAATACCTAAAATTATATAAATAATATTATAGGGTTTCCATTATTTTTTTATGATAAGATAAGGGTTTTATAAATCCAAGACCTTTAAAATAAGACTACATACATTGTTTCAAACATTCAAGACCTTAAAACAAGTATTGAGATATATATTAAAGGTTTCCACTATCTTAAAACCTTCATACAATTTTTAAGCATAAAATTAAATGATATTAGAAATAAATATGAAGGTATATAAGTTGAGAAGATAAGGTTTCCAACTAGTTTTTAATGGAATTTACAAATTTTCTTAATCATATAATGATAATATAGGAGTTCTTGAGTCTCAAAACCTTGATAATAAGACTATAGAAATTTTTCCATTGCTTCCCTAATGATGAAAGGTTTTAGACAAGTTTCAATCATGATCCAACATCCTTCAAGAACATCAACATGTCTGTGAGGTGAAAAATAGGGTTTCAAGCATAATATAAAGACCTTTCTAATATGTTTATAGATAGTTTATATAAGTTTTCATATATTGTAATGGTAGAATAGAGGTTTTCATGATATCAACACCTAATTAGTTGCTTTTTACTAGGTTTCAAATATTTTCCTTAGAATAATAGATGGTTTAGGTTTCTTGAGAAGGTGAATAAGCATGGAAACTAGTTGGAAACATGCTCCTAAAGAAGTGCAACCTGCTCAAGGTGGTTTGCATATGTGAGAATGATCTTTAAATGTTATATATGGGTAGTTTATGTTAGTTTAAGACATATTTTGGTGCATAAGACTTATCAAGGGATATAAGCATTAGAAAAAATTAAGTATAACTTCCTTCCTTCCAACTATCACATTCTCAAGGGGAAGGTGGCAAGCTCACAACCTTTTTAAGAGTTTATCAAACAAGAAGACTAAGTAATCAGCTAAGGAGAATAAAAAACTACTATTCTAAGAGACAAATGGAGTGAATATAGGATGGTTTTATCCTTCATTACATAAATAAACCAACCAAGTCTAAACAAAACAAGTCCAAATCATTGAGTAAGTTTAATGAATTCAACTTCTTGGTCTCATAGTCTTACACATGCCTATACTAATGGAGGTAGTTGAGTAAATTAATGTCCCTTCTTCTCTCAATTTATTTTTCTCTCTATATATATGACTTTAAAATAGTTTATAAAATTTCTATTTTGGTGTAACAAAATTTTTCTCATTCAAAAATTGTAACATTAGATTTAGCCTTGACATTAATAAATAACCGATTTGCATTTATTCAAATTTCTAGCATGTTGCATATAAAATTAGAGTTGTTGATATTTTATTTTGGATTTAAATTTTTCCCTTGTAATGTTCTCCAATACTTCTTACCCTCATGTAGAAGTATATCACTTTATTTTATAGGTTGTGTTTTAATTTATAATAAAATTCATGAAAAATTAGCTATGTATTCGCACCATTGAAGCCTTTACAATGTGAATTATGATCCCTCTTGATGTTGTGTTAGACTTATTTCCTTAATTAAAATTACTTATATTATAGATATGTGAGTTGAATATTGTGTATACACATTATCAGTTATGAATGCTATCTTGTGCTCATTAAACCAAGCTGAGGAGTTATCTACACTTTGGTAGATCACCATTTATGATTTTTAGTTTATGTCTATCCCATTTTACATGACAAGAATTATATAAATAAGTATTTCTAATGTTGTTTTACACTATAGGTTTATCTTACATTAGGTGTGATTAGTTTAGGTAAGAACTATACTAATATAGAGGTTCATCCCAAAGATCCAAGGTCCCAGACCTTGGTGATGATACCATTGTTTTATTAAACCATGTTAATAACCAAATGGGTGAAATATTCATGTGACAATAATTTTTTTAATTCCTAATAGGACACTCAATTCCATTGAGTCAAGAGTTTCATCTAGTAAATTTGGTGTTATTATTGGAAAGTTTCAAATTTTAGAACATTTTAGAAGCACCTAGTGAATTCATATGTTCTTGGTTTCAAATTAGTCTTATATTATTATGAGAAGAGTGGAGATAAGATATTATTAAAGAGGTAAGTTTTATCAGTTTTTTGAATTAACTTTGTCTCTATTAAGATCGAGGACTAGAAGATCTAGGTCACCTCCCTCAAGATCCCAATCCTCACCTCCTTTAAGGTAAAAATCCACACCTTCCTTTGGGTGGTTTCTTGATCCAAGAGAAAGGATATTAACCATTCCATTCATGGCCCAAAAATTAATTCATACATTATTCACCATAAATAGATGTATCCCTTTTTCCCTTACTCAATGTGATGAAATTCTAGTAGAAAATTTAAAAAGTATGCCTTATATCACAAGTGAAAATGGCATTACTTTTATAAAAAACATTCAGTACATTGTCAATATATGCTTAGTTAATAAAATTTTAGTAGAAAGTGTAGTTTTGAGACTCATTTCCACTTCCCTAAAATGAAAAACAATTTAATGGTATATGGGGTTGCAACCCAATTTAACACATAACTAGGATGAATTAGGAGAGAAGTTTTGCAAATAGTTTGAGGATAAAAGTGAAAATTTATCTTTGATGGAGTATATTACCACTATTAAAATAATTCATCATAATTTCATGTTAGACTTAAATTTTAGGTTTTAGAAAACTTTGAGTAAGATTCCGCCTCTAGTCAAGCCTTCTCTAAGCACTATATTTCTATACATTTTGAGAGCCTTGAATAATGACATGGATATTAAGATTCAATCCATAGGAGAAACCACTTTACTTGATCACTATGAGGTAGCTATAAGAGATGAAAATTTACTAATCCAAGCTATAAAAGTAAATCCCAAAACACCAATTCCTCTTTTTATTGAGATTCCACCCAATCGACCCACTTTGTCACCTTTTTTGAGAGCAACCAGTCAATGAACTCCACCTATTACCCCGTCTAATGAGTTGCATGAATTTAAAACATTACTAAAATATTTTGGAAATGAGTTGGTGGATTTTAAAATGTAGCAATCCCAACATAATATATCTTATTATCCTTTTAATCCAACATATTATCCCAATAGGCAGCCTTATAAAGGTAATGCCAAAGGATAATTCCAAATAGATTATACTAGGCCTTTAAACACCCCAAAACTATTTGATGTAAGTTATTCCAAGGACTATTATTATTTAAAATAAGTTTAAGACTATGAATGGTGTTACCCATGTAAGCAAGCCCACAATCAAAAGGCTTGTAAAAATGGGGTTCTTAGTCATGATTTGATGGTTTAAAATGAATCATTAATTTAGAAACAACAAGTGGAATTAGATTCAAAAGAGAAAGAATCTCAATAATAGGTGACAAGTGAGTCTACTTTATTGAACTAGTAAGAGAATATTTTTTATGATGTAAACTAGAATCAATTAGTAAACAAGGTAGGTAATATAGTTGCATACAACACAAGGTCTAAAAAGAGAGCAATGGAAAGAGAAGTATATTACATGGTTGGTTAAGCATATACTTCTCAAACACCACAATAAAATATAAAATAAGGTACATATGAATAAATCTTATGAAATACCAACAAATTAGGATGTTAAGAAGGATAATAAAACCAAAACTTAGTCCCCAATCAATAAATAATAAAAAAATATTTTATTTCTATAAAATTCTAGTCATAGGTTGGTCATATTCCATTTATTATAGTGGAGCAAATGAAAAGAACCAATCTGAATGTGACTAAGTGGGAAGCACTCTCCATTCCATCATAAAATGATTTAATGAAAGAGGAATTAAACCATTTATATCACACAAGTGAACCAACAAGGCATGCATCAACTACTCATACAAGTTTATGTTATCCAAAGGAAAGAGAGATAGGTAAGATTAATAAACCACCTAATTTTTACATATCTATAATCATTTATAATCATCGTGTACAGGATTTTATGATTGATTTCAGAGCTATTAGTTCTATTGTGCCCAATAAGATTACTAACTTGTTAGGTATAGAGTACATGACAATCACTAATGGGGTCATCCAATTATATGTTTTTATTTTTAAAATAGGAGTCATTAAAAATATAAATCTTACCCTTCAAGCATGTCCAAGTCTTTCAACCTTGCAAGACATTTTAGTTATTTATCTCCTTCCCTATTTTACATATGTCGTTTTAGAGATTTTAATATAAAAATGGAGTGATATTTGTATTGATTTTGGTGAAATATGATTCTAACGAATAGATATGGGAAAAGGGTAACCATCAAGGCTAAATCTATCTCCAAAGATCATATTGAGCCATATATACCCAATAATGTTAATATGAATTATACTATGTATGAGATAAATGAATATGGTGTTCTTCACGAGGCTATTACATCCTTGTAGGAAGTTTCATATATTTTATTTTATGATTGGGAAAAGGAAATATATGAGTTTCATCCATATGACCATATGGTAGAAATAGGGCTAGGTACTTATTGCATACATTAGGAAAACTATGTTATACATAACCTCATGAACCAAAAGAATATCTTGAGGTAACATGGAAGCTTTACTATGATGGATAAAGAATTAATAATGGTGTTGGTGGTAGTGTCTTGATTATCTCTCATAAAAAAGAGAGACACTTCTTCACATTTAGGATTTAATTAAGCTACACTAGTAATGTAGTTGAATATGAAACATTGATAAAAGGTTTCCAATTAGCACAAAAGAGGGGAATCAAAGTGTTACAGGTGTTTATATATATTTAACTCATCATACACTAGGTTAGAGCACAAATTACATCCAATAACAACTTACTAAAATCCTAAAAACATATATCGTGGGATTTAGTTTAATACAATGATGTTTTTAACATCCAAGTGGTACCAAGAGTGGAAAACAAATATGCTAATAGGATTTTAGTAGTTGGTTCACAATATGATATTACTCAAGACATCATGAAATATTTTGATCATCATGTTAATGTTGTGGTTATACCAATGGATTATGTAATGTAACTAGATGGAAAGTGTTTAATAGTGATGATAAGATTGTCAATTTTATGAAATATGAGGCAAAACTTTTTACTAAAATTTAGTCAAAGTTACAAGATTAGTATGGAGAGTAGATCATCCAGATGAACCAACAAGTTTCCAAAAGGATTGGTCACCTTGGAGATCATATTTAACTTAGATTATCAACTAAACAAGGAAAGGATTAACATGACTACCAAAAATAAAACTATGAAAAAGTAGGCATCTCAAATGGAAAGATTTTGAATCTTGGAAATGTATGTAAAAATTTTGAAAATCAAGATTTCATTGACCTTTGTATAAGTATGATCATTTTTTTCATGGAGTTAAGTGGATCTTAGAGGTGTTAACCTAAGCTTAGCCCAACATACCATTAATTTTGATACCAATTAAAAACCCATTATAAAAAAACAAAGGTCAATAAATCATAAGATTGAACCTTTAATGAAGAAGCATCTAACTATGCTCATAAAGAGAAACATCATTTTGTCAATCAAACATTCCTCTTGGGTGGCTAATCTAGTTCTAGTTAGAAATAAGAATGGAGAGAATAAATTATGTGTATAGTTTAGAGACCCAAATAGAAAATATCTCAAATACCATTATCCTCTTCCATCCATGAAATAAATCATTCAAATATCAGTTGAAGTTGAAATTTTTTCTCTCCTAAATGGCTATTTCGAGTACAATAAAATCCTATCTCAAGAATTAGATCGATTTAAAACAATTTTTAAAACTAAAGCAGGGAATTGTGCTTATAATATGATTCATTTTGTGTTAAAAAATTATGGTGAAACCTTCAAAAGATTAATGGATCTGGCCTTTCAAGGTGTCATAAATGATATTATCTTAGATTATTTGGATGACATAAACATTTTTTTAAAGCATGAAAGTGAACATTTGGATCATATAAAAAAATATTCAGTAGGTGTACAAAATTTAGAGTGTATCTTAATCCTAAAATTTCATGTTTTATGTTTATGAGGGTAAAGTATTGGGGCACGTTGTCTCAAAATATTGTCTTGTCATTGATCCAGAGAAGATGAATTTTATATTATCTCTTTCTCTCCCAAATGGTAAGAAAGAAATCCAAATATTCCTAGGTAGAATTAACTTTGTGAGGAGATTCAAATCAAATTTTTATATCTTGTTCAAGATTTTTAACTTCATGCAAAGAATAATATTTTTTTTAGTTGGTCAAATAAAGGTAAGGATAGATTTGAAAGTATTAAGAAATCAATCTTCCAAAATCCTAATCTTATGAATCCTAACTATGACAAAGACTTTATCCTTTATCCCTTTGGAGGAAGTGACAAAATTTAAACTATTATAACTCAACAAAATATTGATCAAATGGATCAACCAATAGTATTTTTCAATCAAGCACAAAAAGACTATGAATTGGGATATAGTTTTATTCAAAAACATGTACTTTTTGTTATAAGATCTATCAAAAAATTTACCTACATGATTTATTATAATTGAATACAAATAGTGGTACCTCATACAAGTTTTAAAGATTTTATTTTGAGTAAGTACATCAATGAGAAGAGAGGTGGATGGATTACCTAGGTCATGGAATATGATGTGCATATCAAAATCAATAATCTTATGAGGGGTAAAGGATTGTGTGAGAAACTTGAAAAGTACTTGGAAGATAATAAGAATAAAATATAAATTCTATAATAAGACCAAACAACTAACCTTGCATCTTAAAATAGCTATATTTGTGTTATGGTTTGTTTTTACAAACATGTGAGTATCCTCAAGGCCTTGACAAGGAAAATAGGGGGTATTTTATGTTACAATATATTACCTTTGTTCTTATTGATGGAGGTTTTTTATAGAGTACATGAATGGAGAGAATAAAATATACATGCTATAATAAGACCAAACAGCTAAAATTGCATCTTAAAATAGCTATATTTATGATATGGTTTTTTTTTACAAACATGTGAGTATCCTCAAGGCCTTAACAAGGCAAAGAGGGAGTATTTTATGTTACAATATATTACCTTTGTTCTTATTAATGGACGTTTTTTATAAAGTACATGAATGGAGTTATATTAAAATGTATTGATCATAACCAAGTTGCTAGAGTGATTGAAGAGTTCATTGAAGGCTTATCAGGGGGTTATTTCTCACCCAAGACTAATTTTGATAAGATCATGAGAGTTGGTTATTACTAGCCTAATTTTTTTTAGAGATGCCCAAAATGGGTGAGAAATTGTAATAAGTGTTCCTAATTTATAGTAAATCAAAGCATACATACCCTTACTCTTCACTTGATTCAAATAGATCATCCCTTTGATCGATGTGGTTTAAAATTCATTGGTATGATAAATTGACATTTTAGTACTACCCACAAATGGGTGTTAATAGATTAAAACATACTTCTCTAGATGGGATGAAGAATTTGTATTGAGGGAGGATATGAAGGCTTCCATCCTATATTTCCTTGAAGATATTTTTACAAGGTTTGGTGTCCCATTTAATAACATTTCTAACGATGCTAAATCCTTTATAGGGACTCAAATTAGTGAATGGGTAATTAAGAATAGAATTTATCTTAAGACCTCTTCAAATTATTACCCTCAAGGTAATGTTTTAGATAAGTTTATAAATAGGAACTTAATAATAATAATTCAAATGATAATGGAATATAATTAGACATCTTGGCATACCAAACTCAATACAACACTTTGGGATAATATAATCACACCTAATAGAGCCATTATAAACTCTCCCTTCATGTTTGAGTATGGGAGAGAGACAAAGATTAGTTTATCATTAGAGTTACCTTATCTTGAGCTTAAAAAATAGTTGAAAATTATATTAAATGATATAATGATTGTTATACTGGTTGAGTTAATATAATTGGAAAAGGTAAGAGACCAAATAATACATACCCTTGAGGCTCATCAAGCCCAAACGAAGAGAAATTTTGTCAAGAAAGTTGTTGTTAGAACCTTCAAGGAAGGATATTTGGTTTACAAGCAAAATGAAGATATAGATAAACCTAGAATACGTATAAATTTTGATGCCATTTTGAGTGGCCCATACAACATCACTAACTATAAATAATCAAATGCCTTCCAACTCTTAAATATGAATGTAGAAGCACTACCTATCCTAGTCAATGGGATACAACTCAAACCCTACCTTTGAGATCATTTTCAAACCTTGTACATAGTAATGTAGTTTTATTTCATTCTTTCAAGTGTTGTTTGCTCATTATTTTTTGTTATTTTCTTTATTATTGTGTATTTTGCATTTTTTAAGTTTGTATAGAGGTTGGTCAAGCATATTTCAATCATGGTTATAATTTTTAACTGATTTGTTTAAAGGATTTTAGTGACTCCTATGCCCAATGGACTTGCAGAAGGATATTGCGTCCTTTATTAGTAGGTAAGTATACCATGGATTTCATTAAAGTATTAAATTTCTAAGTCTCCATAATCTATAACCACTTCACATGCTGGGAACAAGACTTATTCTACCTAGTCCAACTAAACATGAGCTTAGTTATGACTTCATCTTGACTATCTTAGACCAAAATCATCTATCAAATGAACTATTTAGGATTTCTCATATGATTTCATGATTTTCAAAGCCTAATAGGCATATTTGAGGTCATAAGGTAATATTAGACCTTGTGAAGGTAGATTTGATGAATAAAAGCATTAAAAGGTGGTTTTAATGTAAAAATATATCTAAAAGTATCATATCAATTCATTAAGTCATGTACAAAGTTGAAATATTCCATAAAGGGGAAGAAAAAGTCATATATAGGTTTGAAACCCCTCCATAACTCCTTAAGATCCATACATCTTGATGGAGTGTTTTTTACTTTTATTCCCCTTTCTTTTATCTCCTTGTGAATTATTTTAAGTTTTCAATTGGGAAATCTCAGTCAAGGCTATGTTTAGATTTATTTCACCTTTTTAAGATGTAATTGAATAAAATAAAAGATATTTAAATTATTTTCAAGATGTTTTAGTGCAATATTCATGAAATTTTTTCAATAGTTTACCTTCTCTTTCATCTAAAAACACCATTCTAGGTGTCATAAAGGTTTCCAAGAATGAATATGAATCCATGTATCTATAAAAAAAGGCATAATGTTTATTCTTGAATGATCAGGTTCATGAAGTAGAGGCTTTTGTAGACACTTAGTTTTGGTCGCTTGCATGCTTGAACTAGGATTCGGTTTAATTTCTAGCATATAATACAATCTATGCCTTGAAATAACCCAAATTACCCAAATTCATCTGCATAAGAGATTTAATCACTTAGAAACATGGTAAGGCTTGATTATTTAGGGTATTACCCTATATACATGAATAACCTAGTTTGTTTTCAACATTTTGACACTTTTGGCCTATCAAACTATTAATTCAAAACATTTAAAATAATTACCAAAATCTAAAAAGTAATAAGCAAGATTAATCACATTATAAAATTAACTTGCCTAAGTAAAAATTTCCAACTCGAATTAGTATGTTTCATTTATCTAAAAATGAATCTTTAGCTAAATATGAAGTCAAAGGTAAAAGGAGATAATAAAGTGATTTATTAATTCCTCAATATTACAAAAAGGTGAGTCAACACCTCACAAATATCTAAAATGAGTTATTATGACTCATAAATATATAAAACTAAGCTGTCAATATTTCATGAATGATTTGACCCAACCCAAGGTTAGCCTGACTCAACCTAGGTTATTTTAGAATAAACCAAAGTTAGAATTTAACTTAACCTCCCTAGGGTTAGAGTTAGTTATTAGAGCTATAAATACAAGTCCCCAGACCAAATGCCAACAATATTTTATGTGTAAGACTATTCTATAGGAATGCCTTCAAGAATCTATTGAGAGTAGTGTTATAATGCCCATTTTATGCCAAACTCCACATCAAGCCAAGCCAATGGCAATACAAAGCCACAAGTGACCATTGTATAAGTGTTACCACCATGGATGAACATTGAAAAGAGTCTCTCATGTCATAGACTGAACACGGACATCCTTATATCAATAAGAGGATTTTAAATTAAAAAAGTAGGTAAAGTAATTATGTTGTTTTTATCTCTATTTTGTGATCTTTTTAATTATGTTATGTTCCTTCTATTCTTAGGCAAGAGTGTTTATTTATAGTGTATTCTTATGTATGGATTTTTATCATTTGGATTAACAAGGAACTAATAAAAAAATTTGTGCTCTTCAGAATCCTAAGATACAGAATGACACACCCAGTGGGACCACATATCCTATATGGCCAAGAATAATGATGTGTAACATCAGATTTCTTAAAAAGATCATTTAAATCTTCAAGTTTAGATTTTTATGCTTAAAATTCACATTATTTTTTATAAATTTATAGGGATCGATGATGATCATATAAAATCATTGATGATTAAAGGAATCAACAATGATTTATGTAGTCATTGATGATGATCTTTATATCAAAATAGAATGAGTCAAAAACATAGCAAAAATTAGCGTTTCTTTATTTTTTTGGGTGCCTAATGATCTATTATTGCCTTTCTAAATTATTTATTGTAGGTATATAACAAATTTAGGTTTGAAACTTCTTTATCAAACATTTTTATTTTGAAACATGTTTTTTTATGTGATTAAAATAAATGATGATGATTGTATAAAATTGAAATCGATTGTAGGAATTAATGATGATCACAATAGTAATCAACAATGATTTCTCAGAGACAAAAATGAAAACTTGAGAGCTTAAAATGGAACCAAGGTGGAGAATGAGAAGCCTAAATACTTCTAAATCTCATCAAACTAACCAAACTTTTATTTTATCATTTCAAAATTTTTAAAAGTGCAAACAAAGGTAAGGGGTGAAAATTTCAATTGCATTTGAGTTGGTGATATTAAAAATAACATAAAATTTAGTTAGATTTCTTAAGATAGTTTTCACTTTTTTTTTGTTCCTTATTTATTAGCTAGTTTCAAATTTAATAAATTAAATTCTTTATTTGTGGAAAACTAAAAACTATTGAATATTTGTTCTCCCCCTTCCCCTATAGGTAACTCAGGTGACCAAAATCACTTGGTTTATTTCCTTGATTATTTAGTCTTATTGGAAAGAACATCGTCTATGCTCTCCCCAAGATTTGAGTGAATTTAGGTGACTTAGAAATTAATTCTAAAGTATTCCAATTTTTTCTCTTGCATTTGTCTTGTGGGCAGAAGGTCATTGTCTCCTCATAAGTTATTTAGGGGTGTTTGACCTAGGGTTTTATCTCCAAACATCATACCAACCCCACTCTATGTGGGCAGGTATATAAATTGGTCACATGATACTGGGATTTCCAAGGGGATGAGCAACTAGCTTCTTTGAATCTAACAAAAAACTAGGCCAGTTCATGTTAAACATCAAAATTCATTAAGCAGTACATGGTTGAAGTCATTATGAAAAGGAATATACCCTTTCATCATAAGTTAGTGAGTTTGAACCCAATTGACATGATGTGACCTTGTGTTATCCAAACATGGGATAATTTAGTGTATTTCAAAACTTATAGATTTTAGTCAACCCCACATTCCACAAAATTTATTTTCAAATGTGGAGTGCTCCTAAATCTAACTTTGTGCCACATACCAATGCTTGAGAGATAGAGAGGGGCATAAAAAAATGATCTACACATGTTATTTAATTTTTGGATTAACACTTAATTCCTCATGAACATTGGTATATCTTTGGAAACTTTAGTAGAATCTACACACACCTATGTCAGTTTTATGGATATGACAATCCATTAATGTTATTTCTATTTTCTTTGATTTACATGTGTCTTTTAGACTAAAATTATTTATTTTTATTATCAAGGTGAAACAAGTCCAAAAATATCACATTGTTTTCACACCACTTTAACCTAAGAGGTGTTACTTTTATAATTTTGTGTTACACTTCTTAATTATAGTATTATCGCAAAAACTTTTGTGTCATGTGTTTATACAGGGTGTCATTGCAGTTCTTATTTCATCTCAAACATTTGCCTCAGATTTTTTGTCCAAAACCATTGTTTAACATTTGTTTTAAATAAAAATATTATGGTACTTAAATCATTCTAAGTCACTTGTTTCATTTGAAACCTAGTTCCAAACCTTTTTTACCTTTTGTTTCAAATGTGTGTTTATGTTTCCCATTTTGGTCTGGACCATTTGACTTCGAACATTTGAGTCTTTTACATTAAAATTGAAACTCAACATTTTGATGTGAAAATACTAAACCAATAAATTCTATGCCAAATCCTCATCTAATTTGGGCTTAGGTAGTATACCTTTTATTTTTGAATAATGTTACTTGGTTTCATTTCCTATTTGATCTAAAAGACCCCTTGCCTAGACATAGTAGTTGTTTATTATCTTTTTCCTTGTTTGAGAGTCCTTTTATCCATGTTTTTACCATGTTCCTTGTTTGAATTTTGTTGTGAGAATTTCAAAAGTGTTCTAGTTTCATTTTAAAAGAGTCTTTGTGAGGCAAATATTGAGTCTTCATGAGACAATTACCAAGCACCACCCAAGCCAATTAACCTAGTTTAGACTATTTTTAAGTTCCTAGTTTAGATCAATCTTTATTTTTGATTTTAGAATTATTTTACATGTTAGATAATTATAATTAAATTTGATAAAATAATTACTATCCATTAGAAATAGTTCACAATTGTTCTACCTTATCTAGATAGTTTTTCATTGATTATGACCACCTTTGCGTAAATCAATACCTTAATAATAGATGAGTTTATATGATTTGTGTTACCTTTGACATTAATTATAATCAAATTTGGGAAAATTAGTACCATTTTTAGATTGGTTTTGAGTTTGTTTTATCTTTATTACTACATAGTTTAGTTTTTTTACCATCTGAGCCTCTCCTATAGAGCCAAAGGTTGTTTGTTTTTAGATCTTAATTTTTTGTTACCTTTTACACCTTTGTTTTTCATGAGACCTAGGCATGAATTTGAACATGCCTCATTACACATATAGTGGGACTATTTATAATTCATACTATGATAAATTTGTGACTAGTGACCCTTTTATTTAAGAGCCATATAGTGATGACATATCTAATGAGATGGATCCATATCCATCTTATAATATTCCATAACTTGAAAAAAGGTTGGACCCATTAGCACAATATTTGGTAACTATACCATCTTATCCAAGCCAAGAATAAGAACAAATAACATAGTACCTTACTCAAGTGATGCATTTCATTGAATAAATACAATAATAAAACCCCTACTACATTATGACACCAATGCAGACAAGTTATGATCCATAATTATTTGATTGTCATTTTTTGGGTAATAAATATGATATTCTCATCAGATCCATCAAAGTAGAATCTAATTTTTTACTAGAATTCCCACACAAAAGTCTAAGTAGTTTGATTTGAATTCCTAGTAATGTGACTCAAAACTAATAGTTCAAATATGCATCAACTAGTTAGAGTCAAGATTTAGTCTAAATGTTGTAAATGAACTAAAGTACACTTTTAGAAGGAAACTATCCTATGGATGATCAAATAGAATATGTCAATAAGTGTACCAAAATTATCTCAACATAACTCATAATTTTAATGCAATAGATGTTTATAACATGTCATTTATTAATATATCTCCATTAATATGGTTAAAAATATATGTTTTGGTATATGTAAAATAAAACATACACCCATTTATCCAAATCATGATATTTTGTGACATGTTTAATGTACCTATTTTGATATAAGAGACTGATACTCAAATAAAAGACCTCACTCAGAATGTTTTGTAAAATATGCAAGTGCATTCCAATTTAAACCCAAATGGGTCTAATTTACCATCAAGAAACACATAACATATTCTTCTAAATAATTCCATGAGTGGATTATAATAATAGGGGGTAAAAATACCTATTTCCTAAAACCTACAAGTAAACTCTAATCTTCAACTAGATACATCCTTGAGTGAGTAATAGAGGGAAAAAAACTAGAAAAAACATACCAAATTACTACCTCAACAAGTGCAGGACACTATGCCACCCCAATAGGGGGAAAAAATGTTTCTCCAAAACAATCACAAACTAATATACCTCAATAATCCTAAATATTTCCTAATTGACAATGTGTTTCTATTGTTAAATAAGAGCTAGTTGGTCAACAACAAAAAATGTCAAACCCCTAACAATTTTTATCCAAAAATAGGTGTCCAACCAACCATAAGGTTCCTATCTAAAGCAAGTATTAGGCATTAGGCAATAGTTAACTTTCACATAATGGGTATCATATGTATAATAGGGATCCAATTTTAAACACTTTCAATAATATGGTCCTAGTCAAAAAAGTGTTCCCTTTATAAAATAGGGTTTGATGAGTAGACAAGGCATTCCCACCTAAGCCCAGTAATACCAACACATCCCATTGACCTAAATACCATTACCATAACCAAAATTTCCTAGCCAAAGTTATGTAGGTAATTCAAGCAAAAATATTTTCCAATTTCAACATATTTAATATCAATAGAACAATCCCAATTCATGGATATGCATACCTAGTCATTTGACCAATTTGAACAACATTACAAAATATGCATACTTTGGTCAAGGTAATCCACCTTTGACCCTGCAACCCAAACAACAATAGGCCACTCCATCCAACTTCCTTACCCAAGAGTTTAAATAAATGAAAGATGTAATTTAATATATATAGACTATAAATTAAAGAAATAAATTCAAAATAGATGAAATATGATCTTATCTATTTAATAGGGATTATATTCAAATACCACTTCTGTCAAGTTATGAGCCACCCAAATTTGGTAAATATAAGGGCAAAGGTGACCCTAGAGAGAATCTAAAATAATTTTTTGTTTATTTCCGTTTAGTGGCATATAGTGACATATAATTTATTCTAATATTTCCAAGGAGTCTATCTATACAAGCCTTGGAATAGATTTTGAAATTTCTAAATTATTCTATACCTAAATTTGATAATGTTTTTGAGAGGTTCATAAAAAAAATTTAGATAATCTTGATCAAGATATTATAGATGTCAACTTGGGCCAAGAAAAACATAAGAGTGGTGAAAGCTTCACTATCTAATTGTAATGCCAGGGAGCACTAGCAAGCCAGTTTACTCACAATTTGTTAAATAAGTAGTTGTCCATGTTATTTACCAAGAGATTACATACTGAGATATTTTTCCATATTGATCTAAAATATGCTCATATGTTTGAAGAGGTTATATAAAAATGAATTCAAATTGGGAAAACCCTTATTACCAAAGGAATAATCAAGTTATCCTCTTCTAAATATATCTAAAATTAGCATCAATGCTAGTAGAACTAGAACTAGAACCAAAGCTAAAACCATAATCAAAACCCAATTCAAATAATGGATTCAATTCCACCTTAGGCCAATAGTAATGAGAGATCAAAAACTTAAAACTAAAATAAGAATGTTATTGGAAATGGGTTCATTGAATCATGCCATGTTCATATGTTGCAAACAATGACTGTCTATTTAACTATAACCATTCGATAATCACCACCTCGATAATTTCAACCAGGACCTCCACAAAACCAACAACCATGTAATAAAAAATAATAACAAACCCCTTATCTAAGGATAATACATCTCATTTATAGATAATTTAATGACCTTGGTGAACCTATTAAATTTATGTTCTAAAAATTAGTTCAGGTGAATATGATTAGTTGATTGATACTAAATTCATTCCCTAAAGGGATTCCTTTTCCTAATTGGTACAAAGAACATTAATTTTGTTATTACCATCATGTTAAAGTATGTTATTTATGATATTGTATCTAAATTAGAATTTTTATTGAGGATATGCTTGAAAATGGAGAGATACAAAGAGATACAAATCCTCTTACAACCAATTTTAACTTGGGAATTTATTAGAATCCATTTCCCCAACATAAAAATAATATAAACTAGTAGTAGTACCAAAAACAACAATAACAATGGAAAATAAATACACCATAAATTCAAAAACAATAATGTCAACCAAAAAAACAATAATATAATGGTTAGAACTAAGGGCAAACTAACCAAACCAACTAAAGAGGCCATCACGCTGTCACATATACCTATAATATTATTTTAAGACATGTCTCAATTGATCATGTTACAACCATCACCATTAATCCATGGCCAAATATCAACACACCAATACCTTTACCCAATAATGCATACCAGTCAAGAAATGTCTACCAAAATCCTTATGTTGGTAATTCTTCTTTAGAGTGTGTTAGTAGCTAGGGTCAACATCATCCTATAATTACCATTATCGGCCCTATTACCTCCTAAACCAATTATCAAATCTAAGAACCAGATCAAGATTGCATAATCACAACTTGACAAGCTAGAATCACTATCAAGGGACTATATCCAAATATCATGAATGAGCCCATTAATCCTTCCATGTCTATCAAAAATAAACCAACTAAAAAAAATAAAGGAAAAAGCTATGATATTATGGAACTAATAAAAATGACCCTTGCATAAATATATGTCATTAATTTATTATGTACATCAAGAGTCCATATAGACATCCTGAATAAGTACTTGATCCAATCCCTCATTTCCTATGACATCACTCTAGACAAAATCCAATCTATGGTAAGACACTTGGCCCCTGACAAACATCTTACCTTTGACGAAAGTGACATGTCATCCTTGGGACCACTACATAATAACCCATTGTACATTGAGGTTAATATTAAAATATAGAGTTAAATGCATCCTTATAGACAATGGTTTAGACCTTAGCATTGTGTCTTTGAATTTGATCAAACATCTTAAAAATACATCAATCAACTTGTAGTTAGATATGATTGTTATCAAGGCATATGATAATAAATAATGATAATCTCAAGGTATTAATATCTTGATAGTGATTATTAAGCATTTGACCCATGACACTCTCTGCCATGTTTTAGACTTGTAATTATCTTACAATTTATTATTGGGCTGCCTAGATCCATGAAATTAGGGAAATGCCTTCCATGTTGCATCAATGTATAAAATCTCCCCATTCAAGAATGGAAGTGACTATACCAGTTGATCTTTAACCATATCAATATTTTAAACATCTCAATTTTAAATATAAGAGCTATAAATATCAATTTGGCATGAATCCTATGCCTAAATATGATAGAGGAAGAGATGAGAAATGAAAATCCATTGAATTAGGACCAAAATATAATTACATTGACCTAGACGACCTATCTCTTACCTCATCCATGACTCCACAATACATTGACAATCACTTATCTATAACTAACAAAGGTCTCAGAGAATATATTACCCATGACTCATTTCATATTTCTAAATTTTTGTAGACACCTAAAACTTATGGGAGACCCAAGGCCAAGACTACTTGTATGGAGTGGTAGACCAAGGGAAACTCTCAGCTAAACAAACCCATTATTTTCAAACCAATTCTAGCCTAGAGAAATACCCTTTAGATTAATAAGATTCATGGACTTACACTAATGAGTTAGATGACTATTACCAAAGTGAAATTTATCTTATTCCTAACTATATTATGGATCACCTAACCTATGAATACAAAGGCATAGGGATACATCAATAGGGAATGATCGAGCCAATCTCAGTGACCAAGTACAAGGGAACCCATGATATTGGATTTAAACCACATGGGAGTGACCTCACATACATTATTATCATTATAACACCATCAACTAGCAAAGCCAATTCCAATAGCAACATAAGGTCTGACTATAACATCTATGATGACCTTACTGATATAAAATTATTTACCCTTATGACATTTATACCATTAATCTTGTTTATCAACCTTCACCATTAACCCTTTATCACCCATAGTTGATATACTAAGACAAAAAAGAGTCAACATTTCCATTATATGAGTTTGAAAATGATGAGGCCATATGTGAAGTTTTTGGATTGAGGAGTTGTATTCCTTTTACAGATCACAAGCAAGGCTTTTCTATCAGATTAGATCCTGCTACCTATTTTGGAGAGTAGGCAAACTTCCTTGAAAAAAATAAAAAATAAAAAATAAAGGTATAAAAGTGACAACCTCTTTGATTTAATTTCTAACTAGGGTAAAGTTATTGAAAAAGGCAACTCTCTTTGTAAAAACTAGTTTACAGTGCCATTAGAAGGTGATGCTCACCCCTATTCCTATGAATCATAAGAGACATACAGTCCCAAGCTTATTTATGGATCAAAAATAAATATCAAGGAGTGGCAAGATTTTACATATATTATTTTAGAGTGCCTTTATGTATTTGTTTCATGGCCTTTACGAGCTTTAGGATATTTTAATTCATCCTACTTGGGAGAATTAGACAAGCCAATATGTCTAGAGGACTTTGCAATAGCCAACTAGTTTACCTCCTCACTAACTATTTTATAAGATGGTTCTAAAATTATTGTGAAGGATACTTTATAGGTTAATATTGGGACTTTAGAGGACCCAAAGTGGATTAAACTAGGCATGTTCATCACTAAGGAGGATGTGAATTTTTTATGTCCCTTTTGACAGAATTTGTTGACATATCTACATGGACTTATTCAAACATGTTAGGTTTCAACCCCACCTTGGTTTTACACCATCTCATTATACATATGGATGCCAAACCCATTACGTATAAGTTGCATGAGATGCACCATTATATAGGTGTGCTAGTCAAGAAAGAGTTATAAAAACTCTTAGATGTCAGATGTATCAGACTAATCAACTATTCATAGTGTATTTCAAACATTTCACTAGTGAGAAAGAAACTAAAAAGTATCATAATATACACTAATTTTATGGATATTAACAAAGCTTATTCAAAATATAATTTTCCTCTTATTAACATTAACATGATAATCAAATCAATGATTAGATATAAAATGATTTCTATTATGGATGGATTTTTATGATATAACTAGATCATAATTTTGCTTGAAGACCAACACAAGACAACATTCACCACTTTGTGGGGAATGTTTTGTTACTAGGTGATGACATTTGGACATAAAAATGCATAAACCACTTACCAATGAGACATGACAATGATTTCCCATGATATGATTCATGAAATCATTAAGACTATGTCGATGACATTTGAGATAAATCAAATATCAATGGAAATCATCCATCTTTACTACAAAGAATATTTGAGATACTTTGTGAATACAACATCAAGCTTAATCCAAAGAAGTGTGTATTTAGAGTAAATTTTATAAAAATCTTAGGCTTCATTATCTCTCAAAAGGGCATTAAGATTTATCTATCCAAAGTTCAAGCCATTATAAAAATGTTTACTCCATCTACCTTAAAGAAGATCTATAGTTTACAGGGTATGATCCAGTCAATTCAATGCTTCATATCATAGTTGGTCAACAAATGCCATCTATTTATGTACTTACTAAAGGACATTAATTTCTCCTTAAATGAAGAGCGCCAACAATAATTTGAACATATTAAGGGATATCTTACCAATCCACCTATTTTTTCCACCTATGCCAAATAATCCACTGTTACTTTACCTATTACCAATTTAAAAATGCCTTTGGAGAAATTTTAGCACATCACAATGAACAAGGTAAAGAGCATGCCATGTATTATTTAAGATAAACATTGGTCATGTATGAGCATAATATATGCCAATCTAAAAATACTATTGAACAATGGTATTCATAGACCAAAAATTGCATCATTACTTGCTAAATAATAAGACCATTATTATTTCTAAAGTAGATCCACTCAATTATCTACTTTCCAAAACAACTCTAAGGGCCACATGGAAAAGTTTGTCATGTTATTGAGCATGTTTAAAATTGAATATGGTAATCATAAGGCCATTAAGGGATAAATAATTAATATTAGTTTGAATAAGCTCCTCTTCATGATACTCAACCTCTTATATTTGGATTTCTAGATGAATCCATTATGATTGTTATAGAAGCAAAAGTACCTCTTAAGGAAGAATAGTTGAAGATGTACTTTGATAGTTTGTTCATAAATCATGGATCAGGCATTAGAATATTATTTATTATGCAATAAGCGGATATAATTCCCAAGTCATTTCAAATTTGTTTCCCCTTTACTAATAACAAGGTTGAATATGAAAAACTCATTTCAAGGATTTCCCAAGAAGTATAGTGGAACATCTAAAATTTAATGGTTCATGGTGATTCTCAGATAATCATCAATTAGGTCATAGATGAGTACCAAATTAAGGATGATAAGTTGGTACCCTATAAAGATATATTCAATACTCTCGATAAAAAAATTACCTATTAGGAATTAAACAAATTCAAATTAGATTTAATTCACCATAAAATCAAAATTTAAAACACATAATCCAAATTTTAAATGTGTAAAATCAAATTTCTCTATGCACTACTTGCATCAGAGAATCAATTCTTCAAATCAATGTAATTATTACTTTAATAGGGAAAATAGAAAAAAATCAATAACACATAACATATGGATATAATGGTTCACCCAATGTGGGATATATCTACTAAGTCCTCAATAAAATTGTAACAAAATAAGAGTACAAACTCTCCAAAGAGAACCTCTCATAGAGATATAATATCTCCTCTAGAATTCACAAAAAAGTTCTCTAAATTACTGATCCAAATCTAAAATCTCTAAAAAATCATCCACACATGCTATGCCACACCTATACCTATATAATAACATACCACAAGCTTCTATACCACACCTTACAAATAAAAACATCACTATGCAAAGTCACACCACACTTGTATATAAACAAATGAGGAAGAATCCACCCATGAAGGAGAAGCACACCATGATTATCCAAGATGGACTTATACACAAAGAAACATGACATCCTCCAACTAGTCAAGCTTATCCATGAGCCCTCCTAAGAAGTAACATGCCATCCTTATCTCTCTCCTGCAAAAGGCTTACACAAAATATAATGCAATGAGATAACAACTAACTCCTTTAAATAAAGAATTAAATCCCACTTCCAATAAAAAGCTAACTCCCTAAAAAGAAGGAATTCAATCCCACTTCCAATAAACATTGAAGTCAACATGGAAATAAGAAAAGATAACAATTAATTTCCTAAAACAAGGAAATCAATCCCACTTCCACAAAACATAGAAGTCATCATAAAAGTTATTAAAAAAACATTTAATAATATTATAATCACATGTGGAGTACATGAAAAATGTTATCCCCACATTTTTGGAGATCTCTAATCCCCCAAAACATTCCACCATGTGTTTCAAACTGTTTTCGCTTTTCTACATTTAAAGGAAGTAAGAAACTAAGATAAGTGGTCTAGGGTTAGATGATACCCAGATGAGGTCTGCGCACCGTTATCTAGATGTTGTAGAGACTCCTCTTTGGCTGTGGAGGATGACAACTACAGAAGAAAGAGACTTAAACAAAGATATTGTTAGATGGATGTAAGGTGGACTATCAAGCAAAAGCTCGGTCCCAGAAGTGCAAAGACTTCCTTATGGGATGATAGTCCACTCTTAATAATTAAAAGTGTCGAAAATAAAGAAATGATAAATGACTAGCAAAGAGGAAACTAGATAATGCGTACCTATTATCTGTTGTTGGTCTACCATAGTCACTAATGCTGGTTAGTCTATCGTTATCAGTTGTCTAAGGTTGCCAACGTCAGTTAGTCTGCCAATGTCAATAGATGCAGTGGCTGATGTCAGTCAGGGAAATGGTCTTGGATAGGGTTTGGATGGGTTCTTGGTTGATAGAATGGTCTGTGGTAGTCTGAGAGTCTATGTAAGGTTTGTGCTAGGTTTGAAGGGTAGAGAGTGTGGTTGAAAATGGGATAAGGACATGGGGAAGGCCTCTCAGCCTTTTCAGGAAGAAGTCAAGTCTGATCTTGTTGATAGTCGAGTCTTGTTCATAGCACTTAGAAGTAGGAAATGGGGATGATTATCAAAGCATTTTGAAATACTGAGATGAAACAAAAGAAGAATACTTACCTCTTGCTTGCTGAATAAGAAGTGTAGGAGACATGTTGCTGATGTCGCTATTATATAATGCTGATGCAGAGTGCCTATAGCCTGTGCTACTTGATGTGGGTTTGGGAGAGAGACAGAGAAAGGTCGAAGTCCTACAGTTAAAGAATTAGTAGTCAGGAGAGAGGATTGATTCACTGATTGGAAAAATGAAGGATCCGCATTTCAGACGTAGAATGTTGTTTTGAAGACAACCGACGTCGGCAATACCACTGATGTCGGCCGAATACTGACCGACATCAGCAGCTAAAGAATAGGAAAAATGGCTAAAAATAGCCTTTTATCTGTTCTTCCATCTGCTGAGGTCAGTTGGTTGTGGGAAAATAGTTGAAGGCAGGTTAAATGAGTGTGAGGATGAGTGGAAGGAATGAAATGGGGGTTAAGCAATTAATACTTGGCATAGGGTAGTGGAGGGCATCCAAGGAGAGGTATCCAAGGGTGGTGAGGTGTCATGGGTGATGTGTCAAGGGGGTTTGTTACTAATTTAAAATAAGATATTATTTTAAATTAATAAGTGTGTGGGTTAGGAATGTGTAGAAGTGGACCAAGGGGACCAAGGGGGGGAGTCGACCAAGGAGTAGACATGATTTCAGTGTCTACACCATGGTCATGTGATATCCCTAAAGGGATTCACACTCAACAATCTCCCACTTGGAGACTAATTCTCATAAATAGAATCTATCACTAATCCATGACCACTAAGACAAACCAAATATGAACATAGTCTCAAATTTTCCAATATGACCACCTTGGTCATCATATCCAAGGATTTTGGCTAGTATGAATCTTCTCCAGCATTAACAAGTTGTCTTCCAAAGCTATCCTACTGAAGTGATAATTTAACTCAATGTGTTTTATCCTTGAGTGGAAAGCAAAGCTCTTTACCAAATGAATAACACTCTAGCTATCATTATGTAGTCTCCCAATTTCCTTATCATTCCCTAACTCTCTAAACACCTACTATAACCAAATCATCTCCTTGCTATCCTCTGTGGTACCAACATACTCTATCTCTATTGTTGATAAAGCCACAACTTTCTATATCCTATAAATCTAACTAACCTTTGTATCTCTAAAAATAAATATATAACCTATCATACTCCCAAAAATATCCCCTACCATATCTAAGTCCACATAACCACACAAAGTGGTATCTAATCTACCATAACATAAGTCAACATCCATGGTTCCTATCAAGTATTAAAGAATCCATTTCACTGCTTGTCAATGCTCATAACCAGTATCACTCATATATCGGTTCATAACTCCTACTGCATGGGAAATATCCAACCTATTAAAAACCATGGCATACATCAAGCTACCAACTACTGATGAGTAAGGTACCTTAGACATCTTAAGCTTTTCAACCTCTATATTGGGACATTTCTCCTTTGATAATCTAAATTGGCCTACCAAAAGAGTACCAATAGATTTAGCATCCATCATACTAAACCTTTCTAAGACTTTCTTGAAAAACTTTGATTGGGATAAAATTAACTTCCTCTCCTTTCTGTCATGAGTAATCCTCATACCAAGGATTTGCTTTGTTGTACCCAAATCCTTAATAGAAAAGTAGTCACTAAGTTTTTTCTTAGGTAAATGAATATGTTGTATGTTATTTCCTACAACTAACATGTCATCCACATACAATAATAATATTATAAAATAACCATCTTAAAAATGTTTGATGTACACACAATGGTCATAATTACACCTTTGATAACCTTGTTCCAACATAAAATAGTCAAATTTATTATACCATTATTATGGATCTTATTTCAGGCCATACAAGCTCTTCTTTAGTCTTCACACATAGTTCTCCTTCCCTTTGACCCCATATCCCTTTGGCTACTCCATATATAACTCTTCATCCAGATCACCATGAAGAAAATTAGTTTTCACATCTAATTGTTCTAAGTTTAAATCTTCAACTAAAACTAAACCATGAATAGTTATAATATAAGTCAATTTTATAATAGGAGAAAAAATCTCATCAAAATCAATACCTGATTCTCATACAAACCCCTTGACCACCATTATGGCCTTGTACCTTTTTTCCCTTCATCATCTTCTTTTATTATGTATAACCACTCTTTTTGAAATGCATTATTTCCCTTGGGTAGCCTTACCAAATCCCACATTTGGATCTCCATGAGAGATATATGATACTCATCCATGGATTTATCCCACTTCTTCTTGACATTTACCTACATTGCTTCCTCATAGCACTCTGGTTCTCCATTTTTCGTGAGTAGTAAATAATTCAAAGAAGAATAAAAAAAATTTAGGTGTTATTCTTACCATAGAAGACCTTCTTACCATAAGAGTTTGGGGTCATTTATATAAGGTTATTGAACTTATTCGTTGGATGCGTTACCATCTAAAATGTCATCTAATATTGTGTACTCTTTCTATTCATGTTCATGTTCCTACCACTGATTCTTATACATGACTTTTTCATTAAATATTACATCTCTAGACTGAAATATTTTATTATCTCTAATGCTCCATATATGGAAACCAAAGTCATCCTCACCATAACTAAAAAATGTGCATTTATCTAATTTTTCCTCTAGATTAATCCTATTCTCTTTATTAATAAGTAAAAAGCCTCACATCTAAAGACTCTAAGAATAGAATAATCAACATTCTTACCAAAACAAGCTTGTTTAGGAATTCCTCCATCCAAAGGCTTTAAAGTTCCTCTACTAATCAGATAAACTACCATGCTAACTACTTTTATCCAAAACTATAAAGGCAACCCTACATATAACTTCATACTCCTAACATGTTCCATTTTTGCTCTGTTCATCCTTTTATATACCCCATTTTGCTATAGAGTTATTGGAACCATTTTTTTCCCATGGATTCTATTGTTAGAACAATAATAATATAAATTGTTACTATAATACTGACCTCCATTTTCTAATCTGAGACATTTCAACTTGAGACCTGTTTCATTCTCAACCAAGGCTTTCCACTTCTTAAAAGTTTCAAATACATCAGATTTACTTTTAATGAAATAAACCCAAACTTTCCTAGTTGCATCATCAATAAAATCAACATAATAATTAGAACCACCAATAGAATCTACCTAAGCTAGTCCTCATACATCTGAATGAACCAAGTCTAACTTACGCTCTTTTTTTGTGGTTTCAGCTTTCAAGAAATTAACTCACTTATATTTCTAATACACATAATCCTCAAATAAGTATAAATAAAATTATTTTAATTTATAAAAATTTTATTTTAATATCTCCATGCCCTTATGGCTCATATATCTAAGCCTGTAGTGCCACATAGCTGCAATTCCATTTTCAATAACTAAATCATAAGAATCAACACTATGAGTCAAATATAAAGTACTAACTTTACTACCTCTTTCAACCACAAGAGAACCTTTGGTAACTTTTCAATAATTTTCAATAAACATTACCGAATAACCCTCACTACCCAATTTCCCCATCAAAACCAAATTCTATCTCAACATATGCACATGTCAGATATCCTTAAGTAGTCCTGTGTTCCCATTCCACATTTTCACTTGAAAATAACCTTTCCCTACTATCTCACATGGTTCATCATCACCAAGATAAACATGTCCCATTTATTCTCCAATATAATCAAAAAAATAATGCCTATGTGGGGTGGCATGAAAAGAAGTCCCTAAATCTAATACCCAAGACTCAAAATAAATATCCAAACAAAGAATCAAGGAATCTTGACATGATTTACTTGATGTCACATTTACCTCATTTTTTCCCTCATTTTTGACATTATTATCCCAAAGTGACCAACAATCCTTCTTTGAGTGTCCACTCTTCCCACAATGCTAGCATATCATCTTGGCTCTACATCTCAATTTAGATCTACCCTTTGACTTTCCTTTGTTTTTTTGATCTTGTTCTTTTTCCTCCCTCTAGTTTCAATTAAAAAAGCATTACCTAAATATGATTCACTAGTGTTCCTCCTTCACATTTCCTTTCTAATAATAACACCTACAACATCCTCAAAATTTAAACTTTTCTTGGCAGGGACTGCATTACTAACAACCATAACCAAGCTATCCCAACGATCAGGTAAAGAAAAAAAACTAGACAAAGATCTAACTCCATCATTAAATTGAATTCCAATAGAAGTGAGCATACTTACAACCTTATTAAAATTATTCAAATGATTAACAATAGAACCATTCTTAGACATTTTCATATTAAACAATATTTTCATAAGAAATATTTTATTTAAAGTAGAGGGTTTCTCAAATAACTTTCAAAGTTTATCTATGAGATCCTTTGTAGTTTTCTCATCTAAAATTTTAAATGCAATAGAAGAAGCAAGGCATAATTGTATGGATCCCAATGCCTTCCTATCAAGTAATGCCTAATAAGCATCACTCATGTTTACAGGTTGTCTTCCTTTCCCCTTTAAGGGGAGATGAAGTTCCTTCTAATACAAGTAATCTTCCATTTTCATTTTCCATAAACCAAATTTTTTCCATCAGATTTCTCAACTTTGAATCTGATCTATTCTCCCATAGCTCCCACCCAAGCTAATAACCCTTCCTATGATTTAGTAATTCAACAAAAAACCACCACCAAATCTCTGATACCAATTGTTAAGAACTAAATTAACTCAAATCTGATTTAATTCAACATAAAATTAGAGTTTGAAGCACATAAACCATAATTTAAATGTGTAAATCAGATTTCTCTATGCACTACTTGCATCATAGACTCAATTCCTGAAATCACAAGAATTTTTATTTTAATGGAGAAAATAAAAACCAGCAATAACACATAAAAATAGGTATAATATGGTTCACCCAATGTGGGCTACATCCACCAAGAAAGTCCTCAATAAAATTTTAACAAAATAAGATTAAAAACTCTCCAAAGAGAACCTCTCATAGAGATAGAATATCTACTCTAGAAATCATAAAATAATTCTTTGAATTGCTGATCCAAATCTAAAATCTATTAACAATCATCCACACATGCTATTCCACACCTATACCTATATAATATCATACCACAAGCTGCTATACCACACCCTATAAATAAAAACATCACTATGTAAAGTCATACCATACCTATATATAAATAAATGAGGAAGAAATCCACCCAAGAAGGAGAAACACACAATGCTTATCCAATATGGCATTTTACATAAAGAAAAAGACCATACTTTACCCAGTCAAGCTTATCCACTAGCCCTCATAATAAGGAACACGCCATCCTTATCTCTCCCCTCCAAAAGGCTTACACAACTTATAATGTAACGAGATAACAACTAACCCCTTGAAACAAGGAAGTGAATCCCAGTTCTAATAAACATGGAAGTCGACATGGAAATAAGAAAGTATGAAAATTAATTCCCTAGAATAAGGAAATCAATCCCACATCCACAAAACATGGAAGTCACCATAGAAATTATTAAAAAAGCATTTAATAATTTTCTACTCACATGTGGAATACATGTAAAATGCACTCCCTACATTTGTGGAGCTCTCTAAGCCCCCCAAAAATTCTGCCATGGTCATGTGATAGTCCCAAAGGGATTCAGACTCAACATCACCAACATTCAGTTTGAAATAATACCTCTAGCCAATTGTAGGATAGATGATGCCAAGGTTATCATTAGTTCCATGATTCAGATCATAGATAGAGAAATGGATTATCTATTTGTTCTAAAACATCTCATATCATTGACACATGAACAATAAACCGTTGAGATGGTTTATGAAATTATTGGTCCCATATATCCTTGGCATTATGACATATATGCCTATCTTCAAGACCAAACTATTCCACCCAACCTATCACATAAGAAACAAAAAGTCTTCATCCACAAATCCTATTGTTATACCTTAATCTAACCAACCTTGTTTCATAAAATATATGATGGAAGTATGCTTTTTTATTTATCCTTAGTAGAATATAGATTAAAATTAAGGGATGTTCATGAGGGAGTATGCAAATCCCATGCCAGTGGGGAAATCTTAGCTAACAAATTATTATGTACTAGTTAATAATGGTTGACTATTGAAGTAGACACAATTGCATATGTGGAAAAGTGTGTAAAGTGCCAAAAGCATGATAATATGATTCATGATATATCCAAGACACTCAAACCATTTAAAATACCATGGCCATTCTCAACATGGAGACTTGACCTCATAGGTAATATTAATCCCATATCTTTAGATGGCCATAAACACGTCCTAATTACTTTGAATACTTCACCAAATGGGTGGAATCTATCCCTCTTACTCATATATGTTATGGAAAACATGTCTCCTTTTATGGGTGACCCATCTAAAAATATCATGAACCAAAGCTTCAAAGTCCTTTCTTTTGTTCTTATCAGCAAGGCCTACTTAAATCTTTGGAATATACGTCACACTAATTTCCCCAAGCAATAAGAAGATTCTTTTATTTTTTATGACTAAGGAGTGTTTTTTCTTTTATGAATTATGACACTAACATTATAGTCAAATTTTGATGGAATATCCCAAAGTCTCATTCATTTCCCAAGGAAATAGACCATTCATACTTTATGTAAAATCAAAGTCTCAGTAAGGGATGAGTAGGGATGAGTAAGTATTAAATGAATTAAATATATTTTCATGTTTTACTTAGTCTTTTTTTTGGATTTTATAGAAGAGAGAGGCCAACCAAATGAAAAATTTCCACATTACCAAGTGTCAAAATGGTCAATCTATAGACCTATCAAATATGTCATAGCCTAGGAGATCCCATCCAAATGAGAAGGCAACACATCATTAAATGTCAAAGTGGCTAGTCGCTACACTTGTCAAAGATGTCAGAGCCTAAGATATCTTGACTAAATGAGAAGGAACCATGTCATTGAGTGTTATAATGGATAGTACCTAGACTTGTTACAAATGTTAGAGCTTGGAAGAGCCTATCCAAATGATAAGGTACCCTATTATTAAGTGTCAAAATGGATAGTTATCAAACTAGTTAGACATGTCAAATCCTAGGAGATCTTGAATAAATGAGAAGGTGCCATATTAATTATTTTCAAGTATCTAGTCCCTAGACCTATCAAATATGTTAGATCCTTTGAGAGTCAAACTAAATGAGAAGGCACCACATTGTTGAGTGTTATAATGTTTAGTCCCCAGACCTATTAGATATATCAAATCTAAGAAGATCCTAATTGAATTAAAAGGCATCATAATTATGAGTATTATAGCATACTATCCCTAGATATATTAGAGATACCATAGACTGAGAGAGCCCAACCAAATGAGAAGGTGCCACATAGATGAGTGTTAGAGTGGTTAGTCCCTAGACCTATAAAAGATGTTAGAGCTAGGGATATCCTAGTTGAATGAGAAGGTGCCACATCACTGAGTGTCAAGGTGCCCAATCTAAGAACCTATTAGATATGTCATATCCCAAGAGAGACCAATCAAATGAGAGGGCACCACATCACCTAGTAAGGTAGATGAATTAGAAGCCACCTAAGGCCCTAGGAAGGTTAGAATAAGGTATGGATGAGGCCTAAGAATAAATCAAGATGTGTCACATGTCTCTAAGCAACACATCACCCTTTCTAAGGGAATGACATGGAGTATGAATCCATGCCTAACTTCTAGCTATTAGTAGGAGAACCAATTAGTAGATGACATGTGTGGAAAAGTAGGAATTAATAAATATTCCTCTAAGAGATGTGACTGGATGCCTTCCACACATTAGGCATTAAAAAAATAAGAACATGGCCCCAATTGGATAATTTTAAAACATCCCATTTCCATTGCTATATCTATTTGGTGGTGAAGGATAATGTGCTCTTAATTCAACTCTAGATTTATAAGTAATGAGAGAAAATATAGTGACTAACTCAAATTTTTATTCAAAACAAGTGATATGCTAAATGCCATTAGTACCTAGGGCTATATGCATGAATTTATAAAATATTAATGGAAGGTCACTAATAGTTACCACTACTACCTTATAAAACACTCTATCTCTTGGCTCTCAAATTCTCATAGATCAACCTTATACTTAATGTCTCCTACACCTAGAGCTTATCTATTATCCCTCCACCTACTACAATGGTAAAATCCTATTCAAACCTAAAATCCAAACCTAAATATTAAGATACAACATTCTTGGCTATCTTGACCAAGTTTAAGCACTACAATGACTTATTCAAAGTGGTCGATCAAGTCCCTAAGGATTTAGGCTTAGACAACAACCAACACAAAGAGTTTGAGGATTCTATTTAGTCTTACAAGAAGTAAAAAATTCATAGAGAATCTATCAATCCTAAGGCATTCCCCTATGCTGATTTGTTTGGAAACCTCCATAATTACATCCACATTAAATATAGAGTCCATGACTAGGTGTGTTCATCAAATTCTCAACACCAAATTATTGATATCTCCAAGAATGCACTCAAGGTGTAATAATATCTCCTAGACTACACCTTTACTTATAATGTGACAATGATGGTGATCTAGATGGGGACCTACCAAATATATGATGTCTTCTATGACTAGGCTAAGAACCTAGATGTTAAATGGGTTAATAAGGAGGATATTAATGCATACATGGTCTACACATTTAGGAAAGAAGTCTAGAGATTCTACTAAATTTGTTGTTTAGAGATTAGGACTACATATAAATCAATGAACTATGGGTGCATCTTTTGCATATTATCCTCACATACTCAAAAGTCTTAGACATGGGAGGATTGATCAAATTCAAGTTGGTCAATGCCATCAAAGCTGCTTGAGATAAGAGTAATTTATACATGATGATATACCTGGTAGATGTAATCTATGGGATGTTCTCTTTGAAGCCTTAAACTTTTCCTATGTGGGTTTTTAAGGGCTCAGTAGTCCATGTGGTATTCTAAAATTTGTATGGTCACCATTTCCATAACCACATATAGTACATATACGATCATTTATAACCATTGGTCTACCAAGCAATTAATGAGGTCTCAATGCCTTGATTATTAAAAATAATTAGGGATTTGATCACCACAATTAGGGACTACTAGTTTTATCAAGAGGATACTATGATATATATTGTATGTTTCATCAAATATTCCCTCCATCACTCATATTTAATTATAAACTATCTAGTAGAGTAGGAGATTGCCTATCATCTAGTTAAGGGTATCTTCAGGTATTATATACAACATCAATAGAAGTTATAATCTCTACTTATAATCATGATTAGGCACAAAATCTCAAAGTCTTTCCATATAATTCAAAATATGGAGACCAAGTAGGATTCCTTAACCATAACAAGTTGTAAGCTCTGGCACTAGGACCCCAAGGGCATAATTAGAGTCCATTTGGCACAATATTCAACATACTTTAATATTAACTATGTTAATTTGGTAGAGGATGATGATGATATCTATTTGGATGACACTAATGATGAGAAGGTGTTATCCCAAAACTTGACAAATAAGAATAATAAATTCAATATGGTTTAGGCATTCACCTTTGCACTCCCTCCAACTCCTAACAACCCAAAGAAAATCCAAATTTGATAACTCTTACTATTTACTAAAGGATATTGGAAGGCATTACACCTCCATAAATCTTACTATTTATTAGATCGAGGCTATCAATAGGCACCCATCCAATTTCCCCCTATCACACCTCTAATTTCTCTTATTTTCATTCCACCGATCACTCCCATTGCTTTATGATTCTTAGTCCTAGCACCCACCAGTTTTGCTCTTCTCCTAAAACCCCCAAGTGGTGCCTCATCTTTTCCCCATTTCACACCCTCCATAATTTTAATAAATACCTTTGGACTTAGTTATATTAGGTATCCTTACCTATTCATTCCCCTCTTCTCCATATTCTTCACAACTTGGATTCCTCCTGATGCCTCCCTTAGGTATGCCTTTATCAATGAGTGTAATTACGACTATCAAGATCATACCGTAATTAATAAGCACCCTATTCATACTCATTAAAGTTAGCTTGAAACTTCCCTTAGTAGTTTTGAGTCTTCCACCATTGAACCCTATGGATCTTGTTATCATAGTTAGTCTATCTAGTATAACACCTAGAGCTAGCCTGAGTAAGATGTCAAAGAATAAGTATAAGGAAAATCACTCTCTAGATCTGGATTAAAGGTCTTCTATTCTAGCCCAACATTATTTTTGGGCCTAAATAGTTCCTCTTTCCCCCTCGATGAATTTTTCCTTGGCCCCCTCTTTCCATTAGATATGGTGTTATGATACTGGACTTTAACCAACCCATCTCATGCCTTCTATTCAATGACCCTTTCCAAAGGGTAATTTCATATCAATTGAATTTGACCTAGGAATAGTGGCATGCATAGTTGTTCCCATGGGTCTCCCCTTTCATCCTTCATACTTTCACTCACATTCCCCCTCTACCTCTACTATTTTCCTCATTGACCCCATCCAAATCCTCCATCTTCCCTCCACCTCATCCTTCACCCTTTGCCACCTTTTTAACCACCCTTCTTACATGTTTTGCAACCTAGGGAAAGGTCATAAGGTCATAGGTGCTAGAGATGACTACCTAAGGTGACCCATATGTATAATGGAGATTTGATCAAGCCTCTAGAAGAATGAAGAGGATACCAATATATAAATTTATCTAGGAAGGGACCCTGGTAGAATGGTAGATCCATCAAGATTTATTTTTTCACTAAGGCAAGTAATAAAATTAGGGAAGAAATGATGGTTGAGGACCCACTATCCATCTCTAAGTGACTAATGATATGTATAAAAATATCATGAATGAAATGTAGATCCATGATCAAACTTTAGAATTCTAAATGAAGAGGACATTTCCCATTAGGCTGATTATGTAGGTTAAGGACACACTCTTATTACTCTTTTTAGTCCTTTGGAAAGTAGTAGAGACCCTAGATGAGACCAATATAATTATACAGTGGACCTAGGACTACATGGAAATGATTAAGGAGATTGATAAAAATTACAATAAGTTATATGTGGTGATCAACAATGGGATGTTCTCAAAGCTAAAACTAATTTTGATCTTAGACTTGGATTGTATTAGATATATGTTAAGAACATGAGGGATATAATGGAGTTATGGTTTTTAATGGATCACATGACATCTATATCCTTAAAAGAGGGAAATAATAAGATGTTGACCTACTTCAAGGATGTCAATATCTCTATATTATCCCACATGTATGAAAATCTACATGACTAAGGTAAATTCAGAGGCTACTCAGGTCAATTTGACTAGGTCATGAGGGAGAAGGTCACAAGATCAAACTAAGAAGGGTATCAAGTAGTGTTTGATCTATTAACATATTCCATGGTGAGCATAAACCAAGTATATAGTGTCTAAATGTTAATGGAAGCACCCTTCCAATTATATCGAAGACTAAAAACTTTGGTCAAGGTAATTTTTAGAGATTCCCCATTGAACCTTTGTAGGATAGACAAGGATTTTGAACTCATGGTGGCCACATGGAAACTAAGGATTTCATGTCAAATTAGTTAAGAGATGGACCTTCTAAATTTCCTCCTCATATCAATTAAGTGGTCCCCCATTGATATTTTATAGGTTTAGAGGTATTTTATTATTTTAAATTTTGAATTATGGTTATAAGTATAATGAGTGGCCATCATGGCGTAGGATGGGATCCTCATGCTATTTGGAGGTGAGCCCCATCCTTATCTATATAATTAAAAATCATATTTTAAAATATGTTCAACTAAAAATAGCTCAAAAGTGTTATCTAATTATATCCAAGATCTCACATGATTTTCATTTCATTTCTCTAGACTATAAATTTGGCCTATATTTATTATTATAACATTTACTTCTTTTAGTGAATACAATATCTATTTTATACAAAGGGTTTGTTTTATATCTTAATTTTATTTCATCTCCATTTTTGAATTATTATCCATGATAGGTTTATTAATTTTATAATTTTCTACTTTATATGTGACATGATTATGATGTGCTTATCTATTATAATAAATATGTGAGTTCTCTCATTTTCCTTTTTTAGTGTTGTTAATTTATGTGTTAATCTACAAATTATTTTATGAGGTTTATTTTTACTTTAATATAAACTCCTAGTAGTCATGTTTAGTGAGGGATCATATTGAAGGCATAATCTTGGTTCACTTATACTTTTCCCACTATATATTCTTGGAGGCAAAAATTTAGTGAAAATTAGTCTACAGTGGTATAACTATGTCAGAGTCACTTGTTTCAATGATTAGTGAATTGAGTTCATTCTAGACTTGGAATCTCCCTTTTTTACCTTACCCTTCCCTCTATTTTGCATTCTTTGAAATTAAACTACCCTTTTACCTTGTGTTCAAAAATAGAAGGCATAATAATTAAGTTCTCATAACAATATTTGATATGTGTGTATGAACTTTAGATTGAAATTTCGATGGCGATATTACATATCTTAGAGACTATTCACGTAGACTTAATTTATGAATTCAAATACATATATTCATTCCCTGGGTTGATCCTAGATCAGTCTTAAAATAGAGGACAAAGTTCATAGTTTTCCCCACTTTCCTCTTTTAGGGAATGCACAATCTCATGGGCATTTCATGAATAGAGGAGTTTGGATTGAATAATAATTGGTTCTAGAAGTAGGGCTTAAACCTAGGAATATATCATTATTATCATTGATTGATTTTTATTAGTATGTTATGATAAGCTTATTGGTAATAATGTGTTTACTACTATTTAATTTTAAATCATCCTATAGACAATTCCACTTATTACCATGGATAAGTCCCACCAAGGTTGATTGGTAATTCCCCCTACTTTTACATATAAAACCTAGGCTCAACCAAACTAAACCCACTATGATTCTGTGATGTCCCTTACTTAGGGGCTCTCTTATCTGCACAAAAACTCTGATACCAAAGACCAAAGCTCTGATACCACTGTGATATCCCCTTCAAACAGGGAATATATAAACTCATAAAACTCTGATCACAATACAAACTTGCAGAATATATTCAAATAAGCATAAACAAATCACAGTATAATCTCTTAATAACAAATCAAGATCTCATTACTTGTTCTTCTGGATGATTACACAATTGAGTCTCTGGCATACAAATTAAAGAATATTACAGTCTAGTCTTAAAACCCTGTGTTTTGCAAATCTGGGAGTGAAATCTGAATCTGGAAGGGTCTCAGCCTTTCTGTGTCGACACACAGACGCCGTCGTCGGTCGATATTTCACCGACGTCGGTCTCTGTTGGTCGGCTTTCTGCCGACGTCGGTCCTCAGTCGACCGATGTCGGTCGCTATAAGCCCTCTCTCTGCCGATGTCGGTGCCTGATCGGATCTGTACGGACCTGTACGGACTTAGTACGGCCGCCAACTTAGCACAACCTGTCTGTTGATCCCTAATCTGGAAATCTATTGTATCTAATACAGCAGATCTCTCTCTATATAATTTATTGAAACAAAAACATGAACTAAATCAAGAAATACCTGGAAAGCTCTGTGATAAACTTCTGTGTGAAGTTATCTCTCAAACTTGGAATTCTGTGATAACTTCTGGATGAAGCTATCTCTCAATTTGGTGATAAATCAACTGATATCTCACAGCCTCTAAATCACACACAATGAAGAGGGAACGTTCTCCACTGCAATGGAATCCTGGAACCCTTGGCTCAGTCTTCACAGAAGAATTTCTTCAATTTCAATATCAAAATCCTATGCATAATCAATAATGGCCTCCATGTGAAACCCTTATACCCTCAAAAGATATGCTTTCCCTAATTAGGGTTTTCTTAAATTAGCATTAGGGTTTCTAATTTAAAATTAGAGCAAATAATTAATAATTAATAATTAATTATTAATGAGACCAAATAATTAATATTTGATTAAATCAATCAAATATTAATATCTCCCTCAATATACGTCGGATCCTCAAACCGATCGAAGCAGGTGAATCAGGGAGTGATTCCGCATATGACCATACCAAAATAAAGGTGCTCCACTGCATATCAAATATCCCTAAAAAGTAGGAGCCCTGGCCAAATATGTCTGAAATAACTTGAATGAAAATCAAATGTAGAAATCTTGTGAATCAAAGTCGATCCAAGCTCCATTATGACCCTCTATCCATCCTATTAGCCTACGAAGGTCATATAATAGGCTAATCATTAAGACTGTCAATGTCCAGGAAAAAGGGGACATGACAATCCGCCCCTCCGAAAATTGCTTGTCCCCAAGCAATCTCGGAACAATGAACTACTCGATCCACCTGGATCCCAAGGAAACAATTGTGTAACATTCATCATGTCACCAATCAACCTATGTGAATAAATCATCAACAGCAATAGCATCAACAGTATCAAAATCAGTAGCTGATAAACTGCACTCGACACCCAAACAACTATCTGAAGACCAACTGTAGATGCCGGTAGAAGAAACCACACTATGGAACTCAAGCCAACTAAAACATCCACTCTGTCAAAATTCAAGTCCCTGTCTAACTGATACCCACACCCAACTGGACCGTGGATATGACAATCATGGGTCCCTGAGTCACTGACACCAAAACTAATCTCTAAATGCAAAGAAAAATAAGGAGCATACCTCACCGTATGATGCTGGTAAGAACCCCCAAACTCTGCTACTGGCACACTATTGCCAAACTGGGACTCAATGGATGGCTCCAATCTCGGCTCAACAAACAATACCTCAACATCCCTGTAAGGTAACATAGTAGAAAGTGTTCGTAAAATCCCCTCACCCAATCTGCTAATAGCACTAGAACCTCAGATCAGAACACCTTCTGTCATCTTATGTGAGTCCAGATGAACACCTGCACTATCCAATAAATACTCCATGAATGGTTCAGTACAGTAGAAATTATATGTGGAAGCATCAACATACTCCCCCACACACCCCAACTGATCTCTCTGTAAAGGTGGCACAACCAACTGTACCACACTGTCATCTGTGTGAGAATAATCAATCTGGAGACTCGACTCCACTGGTATCTCCAACTCCTCAGAATCAGGTACTGCCAAATCCTGAACATGTGTATCAGCCTCATCAACGTGCTCCTCAGCAACAACTACAGAAATGTACTCATCACCAACCACCTCAATATACAAATGATCATCCATACTCTGTAAATCAATGCCAAAGCTCATATCAACAGGCGGAGTATCAACAACTGTAGCATCACTGTCTAATTCTTCCATATGGAAAGAAACAACCGGTGAAACTAAGTCCTCAAAACTGTCCACTGCAATCTCCTGAGTATCATCTGCAATAATCGGATCCTGGGACTCTGCTATAATCTCTGCCATAGTTGAGAGATCATCAACCCTCAGTGCACTAACATCTGAGCCCACCTGTACACTCTGAGTGCAAGCATCTAACTCATCATCATCTTCACTATATCCTATCTCATAATCATAATAATTATGGGACAAGCTGCTCTCTCGTCTAAGTGATCTGTAGTGCTCTCTCCTCAGCTTGGCAAAATGATTAAAGGTCATCCTCTCTTGAACATGAGGAGGTAATAAGTCCCACTCATCATTGGCTGTCTTATACCTTACGGGTTTGTTTTTGGATGTAGGATATGAAAGAATTTCCTTCATCCTCCTCTGGGTTTCAGCCAACTGCTTCAAACTGTGTTCCAGCTTCTTCATATCATTGTCCCACTATTTTTGAGTATATGAAGGCATCATGATACTCTGCTGATCAAATCTACCCAAGCTACCCAACAGGATGGCAAGACATTAGCTCTGATTTGCCCACACTATCCAACAGGATGGCAGGAATTTGGCTCTAATACCACAGTGATGTCCCTTACTTAGGGGCTCTCTTATCTTCACAAAAACTCTGATACCAAAGACCAAAGCTCTGATACCACTATGATATCCCCTTCAAACAGGGAATATATAAACTCATAAAACTCTGATCACAATACAAACTTGCAGAATATATTCAAATAAGCATAAACAAATCACAGTATAATCTCTTAATAACAAATCAAAATCTCATTACTTGTTCTTCTGGATGATTACACAATTGAGTCTCTGGCATACAAATTAAAGAATATTACAGTCTGGTCTTAAAACCCTGTGTTTTGCAAATCTGGGAGTGAAATCTGAATCTGGAAGGGTCTCGGCCTTTCTGTGTCGACACACAGACGCCATCATCGGTCAATATTTCGCTGACATCGGTCTCTGTCGGTTGGCTTTCTGCCGACGTCGGTCCTCAGTCAACCGATGTCGGTCGCTATAAGCCCTCTCTCTGCCGATGTCGATGCCTGATCGGATCTGTACGGACCTGTACGGACTTAGTATGGCCGCCAACTCAGCACAACCTGTCTGTTGATCCCTGATCTAGAAATCTATTGTATCTAATACAGCAGATCTCTCTCTGTATAATTTATTGAAACAAAAACATGAACTAAATCAAGAAATACCTGGAAAGCTCTGTGATAAACTTCTGTGTGAATTTATCTCTCAAACCTGGAATTCTGTGATAACTTCTGGATGAAGCTATCTCTCAATTTGGCGATAAATCAGCTGATATCTCACAGCCTCTAAATCACACACAATGAAGAGGGAACGTTCTCCACTGCAATGGAATCCTGGAACCCTTGGCTCAATCTTCACAGAAGAATTTCTTCAATTTCAATATCAAAATCCTATGCATAATCAATAATGGCCTCCATGTGAAACCCTTATACCCTCAAAAGATATGCTTGCCCTAATTAGGGTTTTCTTAAATTAGCATTAGGGTTTCTAATTTAAAATTAGAGCAAATAATTAATAATTAATAATTAATTATTAATGAGACCAAATAATTAATATTTGATTAAATCAATCAAATATTAATATCTCCCTCAATATACGTCGGATCCTCAAACCGATCGAAGCAGGTGAATCAGGGAGTGATTCCGCATATGACCATACCAAAATAAAGGTGCTCCACTGCATATAAAATATCCCTAAAAAGTAGGAGCCCTAGCCAAATATGTCTGAAATAACCTGAATGAAAATCAAATGTAGAAATCTTGTGAATCAAAGTCGATCCAAGCTCCATTATGACCCTCTATCCATCCTATTAGCCTATGAAGGTTGTATAATAGGCTAATCATTAAGACTGTCAATGTCCAGGAAAAAGGGGACATGACAGATTCCCATTAGTTTATCCCCATTAGCAATTCCAAATTTATAGAATAAGATGGCCTAGTTAGATATCTCTATCATTAAAATCTGAGGATCCATTCATGATTTACCCAGGAACCTTGAGAGGTATCTTGCCCATTTCACCCTTAGCAAGGGATGAACCATGAAGCAACACATAACATCCTACAAAACTACCTTGAGGCATATGAATTTAGAACATGATAATGTGGTATGTAGTATTTTCTCCTTTTCCCTTATGGACTTAACATATTATTGGTTCTTTAACATCCCTATAGACTCTATCATGAGTTGGGACTATTTTAGTACTACTTTCCTCTCCTAATTTGGACAAGTGATAAACACTAGTATCGTATACTAGTAGTTTGCTTATATCAAAAGGAATCCCATTAATAACTTCAATGCTAAGTTTTATAATATGTAAACTCAAGTCACTATGCTTTATCAACCTAACCCTCAACTACCACTTAGAATGGATAATATTATGGTAGACCTTTGGATAACCATGTTCCTAAGTAGGGACACAACAATAACAAACCTATCCTCAACTTATATAAGGGACATCAAAGTGGATAAATAATTGAACCCCCAAGTTTAAATGATTACCTCCACTCCTAGTGTGCTACCATAGATGCCTATATTAAACTTCTTTCCCAATATTAATTACAATTCCCCAGTGCTTCAACATTTCCCTACGATGCATTAACTCGCATTGGGTCATCCCACTTATAACCAACAATTGGGTTTCCTAAACCTAGGGATTCATGAACTGATTCCCCAAACTAAACACCAAGTAATGTTTATCATGTCTAAAAATACCTAAAACATACCTTTAGAGTCCACCAAGACTAAGTTATATGTCATTCACTAAATGGTACAAAAAATCATCAATGACTTCCTCAGTTATAGAGATAGGTGAGTAACTCTAATTCAAAATGTTCCAAAAAAAAATTCACATATTAAATACCAAATATTAAATATAACCACCCTCAAAACCCCACAAAACCTTTACCCATAGGATTCCTAAAATGAATATCTTTGAGATTGACTTGCCTAAATGGTTTTAAGTATATAACACATTAGCACATGGGGAACTAGACTACATGGAGTTGAGTTCTACTTTTGAAATCCTATAGAAGGATATTAAAGAATATGAGGTGGTCCTCAATCATCCTCAATCCTCAAAATCAATTAAATCCCTTAGTACTATTATGTTGTTAAAAACCATAGATTTCCATAGTTGGGAAGAAAATGAGCTAGAATAAGGTATTAGTGAGGTGAAAGGATTTTAGTAGTTCTAAAGGAATATATACACCCTTAAGACTTGTTAAAAATAATAACTCTTTACTGCCTCAACACCCCCTAATAATGGTGTGACCCCACCAGACCAAAATGTTAGGAGTGATCGCCCACCTCTAAGACCTCAAGATCTTAAGGTACCTGTGGAAACCCCACCAATCCAAAGCAAAGGAGGTTAAAACATAGTTGAGGATATGAAAAATATGAAAGTGAATATTACTCTTAATGAGATTTCTCAAATTACAGAGCAATGAGATCTTTTACCAAAGTCTTTGAATACAAAATTGACCCCACAAGCCCAACCAAAACTAGGATCAATACACACCAATGTGCTCATTCAAAAAAATAAGATGGAGGTGCCCCATTTCCTTTCAACCATCTATTTTTTTGGAAATAATCTTCATAATTTATTAGTAGATTTTCAACCTTAGCCAATGTGATTTCAATAGGCATATATGATAAACTTGGGTTAGTCATCATATAGTTGGACAAGGTAGTGGTCTAGCTAGACAAGTTAGAAATGAAAGTGATAAGTGAGCTACTAAATGTCCACATATAGTTGGATTAAAATGCTAGGATTTAATAATTCATAGAAATTCAAGTGGTGGATATCCTAGAATCTTACAACATGCTTCTTTTTAGAGATTGTTCCAAAGCCTTGAATGTGTATATAGCCACTAATTTATCTTATATGTGGTTGTCATGGAGATGAATATCCAAACAAATAAGAGTGGATAGACAACTGCACATGAATCATATGACAAATGAGTATAATACCATAAATGAGAAGGTAAACCTAGTTTCCTTAGACCTAAGCATCTACACATTGAGCACAAATCCTCCTAAAGATAAAAATAGTCACAACCTAGGTCTACATGGCCTATGGTCTCTTTATATAAATGGGGATTGTTCTAAATAAGGTAGTTGGTCTAGTGTTATACTTATAGATTCCCTAGGGATAAAACATATATCATCATATAGGTTGTAGTTTCCCTACATGAATAACCTAACATAGTATGAATATCTAATATTTATATTGTAATTTTCATTAAAGTATAAGGAAAATGAACTAATAGTATTTAGTGACTCTAAATTGGTGGTTAACCAAATTAAAACCAAGTTTTAATGTAGGTTATCATTACTTAGGAGGTATAAGCATATGGATTTGAAACTAATCAAAAATTTTAACACATTTAATATCATCCCTATTCCCTAGGAAGAAAACCAAACAACATACTCACTAGCATCTATGGTAACAAACCTAAACCCCTTGGATAACATTGAGCTACAAGAATTATCTATGGAGATTATCCCATGTCCCTTTGTCATAGACAATGTGACAAACTTTTAGGTCTTTGAGGATGACCAACAAATCATCTAGTTCCTAAAAAAGATGAAGGAATATTATAGGCCCAAATTATATATGAAAAATACAAAGACATCCCTGGGAATGAGTTGGATAAGGATGGGATCCCAAATATTCATAGGAACTAGATCCTCAAGGGGATGATATAATTATAAATAACATTTGATTTATTATACCTCACTTTCCAAGTTAAAATAATGAAGCTTAGGGTCTAAAAGTACTAACTCATCAACCTCAATCCTTCACAAAATCCCTAGATGGTTAATGTGGGTCTCGATTAGATAGAACACAAATAAGAGAAGTTATGAAGGTTAATATTGTGATATAAGGATGTGATCTCCTAGGCCTATGGAGACCTTAAGGTATTCTACCTAATATTAATAACTCATACAATCCCCATAAAACCTAGTCAAAAACCCTTTGGGAAAATACAAAATCCATTTAACCCAATCTTGGAGACCTTGATATAGAAGGAAGTCCATAAGATGCTATCTACAAGAATAAATTCTTTGGCTTGCCACTCCACCTAGGTGGCCAACCTAGTCCCAGTGTGAAATGAAAATGGATAAATTTACCTATGTGTGGGCTTATGGAACATGAAATAAGCTTTAGATAAAGATAATAACCCATTTTCCTCTTTGGATGAGGTGATCCACATGGTGAATAGATCTCAAATGATATCCTTTTTAGATGACTTATCAGGATACAACCACATCTTGGTCAACCCCAAAGACATAGCTAAGACTTATTGCTCTACCAAGTGGGGCAAATTTGCCTATAAATGAATGTCTTTTAGGTCAATCAACACGGGTTCTACTTTCCAAATGGAAATGGACTTCAATTTTGAAGGACTAATAGGTAAATGTATAATAATCTATATGGATGATCTAATTATGTTTTCAAAATATAGTTTAGATCATATGCACCACTTAGAGAGGGTGTTTGATAGATGTAGAAGGTATGACATTTCCTTAAACCCAAAATAGAGTGTGTTCTATGTCACTGAAGGTAATATTCTTGGTCACATTGTCAAAAAAGAAGGTATTGTTATCAAACCTAAAAGGATAGATGTAATTTATAAACACCTTTACATAAAAACAATAAGGAATTAAAATATTTCATTGGGAAAATTAACTATGTGTGTAAATTTATTTTTGGATTTGTTGAAATAGTGAAGCATTTGAATGTAATGTTGAAACAAGATGTTAAAGTGAAGTGAAATTTAGAGTCAATGAAGGCTTTTTAGGATATTAAGGATGATATTATACAATCCCTCATCCTCATCATCCTAGACTATACATAATATTTATATATATGTCCCTTTAATTTAGAGCACATCATTGTTGCTTGCCTCACTCAAATATTAGAATGATAATAACACCCCATATATTTTATGAGAATGAATATTAAGTATTCCAAGATCAAATAATATACCCTAGATAAGCATGCCCACACCCTCATCAAGACAATGAAGAAATTTAGACATTGCATCCTCCAAAATAAGTACATGCCATTGTCCTAGACTTGGTTATAAAATAGATGCTAGGACAAAATGAGATAGGTGAAGGAAGATGCCAATGGATGATGAAATTACAAGAGTATGACTTGTAAATCAATCTAGATAAATTTATTAGAGGACAAGCTCACTCAAATAGTAATGGAGATAGACCCGATGATTATAGTTCACCAAGTGGACTACAAGATAATATTGCAAACAAAATAGTATACCATAGGAATGCACTTCCTACTCTATGGAAATGTACCACTAGGACTCAATCACACACAAAGGAGAGCCCTCCTATTGAATTTTATGTAATATATGTTTAAGAAAGGAATTCTCTTCAAAATAAACCATGAGGGATTTGATAATGCCAAGTTTCTATGAAAAAATAGGAACCGACCATCTTGAAACAAACACCATGGCCCATAATATTTTTTAGTTAGGTTACTAGTATCCCACACTATTCAAAAATGTTCACTCCCATGTTGACTTATGACATCAGTGATAAACCTTTGCTAAGAGAGAAACACATACAAAAGTACCACTATATCCCGTTATAGAGTCTACATCATTTTTGATAGGGACTAGATTTTATGTGGGTCATCAACATTAATTCATCATATGGCCTTAAATTCATTCTCATAGGCACAAACTATTGCACCAAGTGGTCTAAGGTAGTTCCAACCAAAGGAAACACCACTTTTAAAATCATCAAGTTCCTTGAGAACACTATAACCACCCATTTTGGGGTCCCCATTTCTTTGGTATGTGATAATAACCCTACATTTCAATCTACAAAATTCATATAATGGGATTATTATAATGGGATCATGCTAAATTTCTCATCCAATCACTACTTGTAAGGGAATGGATTGGTGGAGTCCACCAATAAGAATTTGATTAACACCATCAATAAATCCATTAGAAAAAATCCTCAAGAATGGTACTCATTACTAAATTTCTCCCTATGGGTAAATCATACCCTCTATAAACAAACCCTTAAAATTTTTTCCTTCCTTGTAGTTTATGGATTGGATCTAATCACATTGATCACACTTAGGCTACTGACTTATAATTTCATGTAACAATTCATGGAACCAAATGATAAGGTTAATTCCAAATTCAACCTAATTAAGTTGGAGGAATCTTAGGATGAATCCATGTTGAGATTTATAAAACACAAAACTACAGTCAAAAGGTTGTCTACTAAGAGGGTAATGATCAAGACCTTTAGAATCTTTGATCTAGTCCTAATATGGGACACAGATCATGAAAATAAAGGCCAAAATTCAAAATTTGATACCATCTATATTGGCCCATACTAAATAGCTAAAATATTGGTCTATAACACCTTTTTTCTCAAAGATATTTAGGGAAGTGTGATACTACTTTTAGTAAATAGGTAGTTCTTAAAACATTATTTCTCAGTTGTCTCATTTAGTGTAATTTCTAACTAATCTAAGTAGAGGTGTTAATGTATATATTATATAAGTTTTATTTTATTGTGTGTTTATTTTTATTTTCTGATTTTCTTTTATTTTTGTCTTCTCCCTCAGGTTCCTTCTTTATTTTGTGATGTTCCTCTAACTCCTAGCCTTGTTACTAGAGAGGATTGTTGAGTAGGAATATCCAAGTTGAAGCCTTTGATATAAGAAATTATGGGATGGTGATTGAAAATTTTAACACTTTATATTTTAGAGGCCAATTATTGTAAAATAAAAAATTGGATTTTATAAGAACCCACATCTGAATAGAACCACCAAGTTGCACTTAAAATAATGTCTCAAGAAAATACGAGATTATTCAAGTTAATCAAAGATAGGCCAATAATCATAACTTAATCATCATCCATTCAACCTTAGATTTGTCCCAAACCCTTAATGTAAAATTCTAATATATGATAGTCTTTTCACATGGAAACATGGAAAAAAATAAGGAAAGCATGAAAAATATAAATTGTGAATCTACTTAGAAAGGGATATACATGCAATCTCCACCACAGGATTTCTCTCCTAGTTACTAGTGGAATAAGGCCATGAATAGGAAAAGATAAATATCTATTAGGGATATGTATGCTCATCTAATATGATATCAATGACCTAAACATCTCCCCTCTAAGACATCAAGCAATCAATTCACTAGATGAAGCTTTATAAACAGTCCAACCTTGAGTACTTGAATAAAATTTTGGAGTGACTGTGTCACATCATGATTCCTTTGTAGACTTAATAACCTACTGATTAGTGGATTTTATGGTTTTTATTTTGTAAATTACTATTTTGGTTAATATATATTTAATATATTAATTTATGGATAGTTATATGTATCTTATTTACATGATCATTAACTTGTCGAGTTAGATTTATTTGTGTGTTATGTGCATGATGATCATGTTTAGTGAGTTCATTATAGTAGTATATTATGGATTTTAAATATTGATTAAAGCCTAATTACCTTTATTATTTTGCGGTAGATGTAGGATAGATCCATCCTTAGACCATGATGGAGGTAAGACATCATCAGATAGGGTGGTATAGATGAAGGTGTTGGGGGATGATGGAATAGAAACTAAGAATCTGCACACACCAAAATATTCTATTCTAATTTTGATTAATGTTTGACTTAAATAGCTTGTAGTTGATTTTAGATGTGATCTTGATTACTATAATTAAAATGGTTGATTCTCATGTTGATCTAGTTATGTGTTTCTAATGTGATATTTATATTCTAATATATGTTTTCTTACATAGCTTATTTAGTGTGATGATGTTTCCATAATGTGTACTTACAATCCATGAATGTCTTTGGTATGTCATGCTACTACCTTTTTATGTGTGTGTGTGTTTTTAGAACAATGTATTTCTTATCAATTCATGGCTATAGACGTAAAAAGGGACTTTACTACCTTGTGTGTTTGTTAATTATTAAATTTATTTATTTATAAAATGTGTTAGTTGATTGATAACTAAAAATTAATATAATGTTAAGTCAGTGATGATATCTATATAGTTTTAATGACCTTGTGCTAAGTTAAAATTGTTATTAAAATTATAACGTTCAAATGATTTTACTAAGTCAATGTTTTATTCATTTTCATAATAAATAATAAGTTTATTATATTTTTTGTTATGTTTGGCAAGTTCTCAAATTAGGGTTAATTAGAGTTGACTCAGGCTATTCATGAAAAATAAACATTGTAGTTTTGAGTTGCATAGACTCTCCTTGTCGAGATCACTTTTAGTTTGGTGGAGGAATTTTAGAAGTTTTTTATCATGAAAGATAATATAATGGAAAGAGGAGATGCTTGGGGAACATGATAGAATCATAGGAGGAGAAAGGAGGAGGATTGGAGAAAGATTTGAGAAGGACAATTAGAATCTGACAAGGCCACAACCCTTTTACTAGGTTGGTTTGGTGCTTAGATTTAATAAATGCATAGTGTGAATTAAATCAATGTCTTAGTAAATTTTAAATTCAAATAG
>JARHVA010005055.1:452500-485000 GCA_037957365.1 Torreya grandis | reverse complement strand
CAGATCTTATCACTTGTTCTTCTAGATGATTACATAATTGAGTCTCTGTCATACAAATAAAATAATATGAAATATTCTGTCTTAAAACCCTGGGCTTTGGTAAATCTGGAAATTGAGCTTGAATCTGGAAATTCTATCTCAGCCTGCTGTGTCGAACACACAGTCGCTGGCATCGGTCGATATACTGCTAACATCGGTCTCTGTCAGTCCTTCTCTACCAACGTCGGTCTTCAGTCATCCGATGTCGGTCACTGGGGATCTCTGCCTACCGATGTCTGTATCTGTGTGGATCTGTACCCGTCGATGCCAATTTCTATGCAAATCTATACAGATCTGTACGGACTCTGTACGACTGCCAATAAAGCACACCCTATTTTTTTCAACCCCTGATCTAAAGATATATGGCTCTAATATAGAAGATCTATATCTATATAACTTATTGAATCAAAACTAAATAAAGGAAATACCTAGAAAGCTTTGTGACAACTTCTGTATGAAGTTACCTCTCAAATTTGTAAACCTCTGTGATAACTTCTGGGTGAAGCTATAGCTCAATTTGGCAATAAATCCGCTGATATCTCATAGCCTCTGAATCACACATAATGAAGAGTTGATGTTTTCCACTGCAATGGAATCCTAGAACCCTTGGCTCAGTCTTCTTAGAAGAATTCTTCAATATCAAAATCAATAATCAATCATAATCAATAATGGCCTCCATGAGAAACCCTTATACCCTCAAAAAGATGTGCTTACCCTAATTAGGGTTTCTAAATAAAAATAGGTTAAATAATTAATATTTGATTAAATAAATCAAATATTAATATCTCCCTCAATACATGTCAGATCCTCGAATCGTTCAAAGTTGGTGAACCAGGGAGTGATTCTGCACATGACCATACCAAAATAAAGGTGCTCCAATACATGTCAAATATCCCTAAATAATAGGAGCTCAAGCCAAATGTGTTTGAAATAGCTTGAATGAAAGCCATCTGTAGGAATTCTACAAATCACAGCCAAGCCAATCTCCATCATGACCCTCTATCCATCCTATTAGCCTACGAAGGTTGCATAATAGGCTAATCATCAAGTCTGTCAATGTCCACGAAAAAGGGGACATGACAATCCGTCCCTCTAGAAATTTCTTGTCCCCAAGCAATCTCAGAATAATGAACCACTCGATCCACCTGGATCCCAAATGTAGTTATGCTCTGCACTGCTGTAAATCAATGTAAGTTCTTGCAATATCATCAAAAGTAGATCAAAGAGGAACCCATAATCAAACTGGAGAATGCAACTCAACTAAACTCTAAAAGCACAATTGCCATAGTCAAGAAACTATGAGAAACAAACTCTCAAAGTATGATAACCCAAGTAGAATGGACAACTCCAACTGCCAATTCCATCTACAAAAGATGGTGCCAATCCATCCCATAACTGATCACTCTGTAAAGGTGGCACAGTGAATGGTACCACACCGTCATATGTGTGAGAAGAATCAATCTGGAGACTTGACTCCACTGGTATCTCAAACTCATCAGAATCAGGTACTCCCAAATCCTGAACATGTGTGTTAGCATCAACAACATGCTCCTCAGCAACAACTTCAGGAATGTACTCACCACCAACCACCTCAATATACAAATGAACTGGGTCTGGGGCTGGTGAAGACCGCAAATGCTCTAACTCTATGGTCATCTCAGCCAAATGAAATTGTGACTCCTCATAAGCCAATTGTGTACTCTTAAGAATCTCAGAAGTCACCTCGAGCTACTAAGTAAGCTCACTCACCTTATCTTCCTTGACCAATAATGCATCATATGCTGTGTTTCCCCACTCCATAAGATAATCTCTGTCAGCTACCAACTGCATATAATCCTATCTCAGAATCTGGATAGCCTCCCATAAAGAGTGGATAACTATCAAGGATAAATAACTACCTCCCAGCTCAATGCTAGTAGGAGAACCCCATCTATAATCTGCTAACAACTGACAAGCAACATCGAAATGCTTGCAAGAGGTAGCAATGTCTCGCTCACTGACTCTCAGCTGACTAGACACATGGTGGCATTGGCTAGATTGTCTCCTACAATCCTCCTCTGATGCATGGTCTAAATGAGTAGACTCAGAATCACTGACATCTGGAGTTCTACCATCCATACTCTGTGAATCAACTCCAAAGCTCATATCAACATATGGAGTATCAAAAACTATAGCATCACTGTCTAACTCCTCCATACCAAAAGAAACTGCCAGTGAAACTAAGTCCTCAAAACTGTCCACTAAATTCTCCTGGGTGTCATCTACAATAATCGGATCTTGGGACTCTTCTACAACCTTTGTCATAACTGAGAGATCATCAACCCTCAGTGCACTAACATCTGAGCACACCTCTACACTCTGAGTGCAAGCATCAGACTCATCCTCATCTTCACTATCTCTTATCTCATAATAATCATTATAATCATGGGACATGTTGCTCTCTTGTCTAAGTGATCTGTAGTGCTCTCTCCTCAAATTAACAAAGTGATCAAAAGACAACCTCCCCTGAACTTGTGGAGTTAATAACTCCCACTCATCCTTCGCTGTCATATACCGTGTGGATTTGTCTTTGGATGTAGGATATGAAAGAGATTCATTTAACCTCTTCAAACTTAGTTTCAACTTCTTCATATCATAGTCCCACTATCTCTGAGTATATGAAGTCATCATGATTGACTAACTGATTTAACAAACTACCCAAACTACCCAACAGGATGGCAAGACATTAGCTCTGATACCATTGTAATGTCCCTTACTTAGGGGCTCATTTTCTGAACAAAAAGCTCTGATACCATTGTAATATCCCTAACCAATTGGGAATATATAAAAAATAAAACTCTAAACAAAGATACAAATTATGCCAAAATAATTTCCAAATAAATAAATGAATCACAATATAGTCTCTCAATGGTAAATCACAGATCTTATCAGTTGTTCTTCTAGATGATTACACAATTGAGTCTCTATCATACAAATAAAATAATATGAAATATTCTATCTTAAAACCCTGGCCTTTGGCAAATCTAGAAATTGAGCTTGAATCTAGAAATTCTGTCTCGGCCTGATGTGTCGAACACATAGTCACCGACGTCGGCCTCTATCAGTCCTTCTCTGCCAATGTCGGTCTTCAGTCGGCTGATGTCGGTCACTGGGGATCTCTACCTATCGATGTTAGTATCTGCATGGATCTATACTCACCGATGTCAGTTTTTGTGTGAATCTATATAGACTTCATACGGCTGCTAATAAAGCACACCCTATTTGTTTCAACCCCTGATCTAAAGATATATGGCTCTAATACACAAGATCTATATCTGTATAACTTATTGAATCAAAACTAAATAAAGGAAATACTTTGAAAGCTTTGTGACAACTTTTGTATGAAGTTACCTCTCAAATTTGTAAACCTCTGTGATAACTTCTGGGTGAAGCTATATCTCAATTTGGCAATAAATCAGTTGATATCTCACAGCCTCTGAATCACACACAATGAAGAGTTGACATTCTCCACTGTAATGGAATCCTGGAACCCTTGGCTCAGTCTTCACAGAAGAATTATTCAATATCAAAATCAATAATCAATCATAATCAATAATGGCCTCCATGAGAAACCCTTATACCCTCAAAAAGATGTGCTTGCCCTAATTAGGGTTTTCTTAAATTAGAATTAGGGTTTCTAAATAAAAATAGGCTAAATAATTAATATTTGATTAAATCAATCAAATATTAATATCTCCCTCAATACATGTCGGATCCTCAAACCATTCAAAGCTGGTGAACCAAGGAGTGATTTCGCACATGACCATACCAAAATAAAGGTGCTCTACTGCATGTCAAATATCCCTAAATAATAGGAGCTCAGGCCAAATGTGTCTAAAATAGCATGAATGAAAGCCATCTATAGGAATTCTACAAATCACAGCCAAGCCAATCTCCATCACGACCCTCTATCCATCCTATCAGCCTACGAAGGTTGCATAATAGGCTAATCATCAAGTCTTTCAATGTCCACGAAAAAGGGGTCATGACAATCTGCCCTTCCAAAAATTGCTTGTCCCCAAGAAATCTCAGAACAATGAACCACTCGATCCACCTGGATCCCAAATGTAGTTGTGCTCTGCACTATTGTAAATCAATGCAAGTTCCTGCAATATCATCAAAAGTAAATCAAAGAGGAACCCATAATCAAACTGGAGAATGCAACTCAACCAAACTCTAAAAGCACAACTGCCATAGTCAAGAATGCATGAGAAACAAACTCTTGAAGTATGATAACCCAAGTAGAATGGAAAACTCCAATTGCCAATTCCATCTACAAAAGATGGTGCCAATCCATCCCATAACTAATCACTCTGTAAAGGTGGCATAGTGAACGGTACCACACCATCATATGTGTGAGAAGAATCAATCTGGAGACTCGACTCCACTGGTATCTCAAACTCATCAGAATCAGGTACTCCCAAATCCTGAACATGTGTGTCAGCATCAACAACATGCTCCTTAACAACAACTGTAGGAATGTACTCACCACCAACCACCTCAATATACAAATGAACTGGGTTTGGGGCTGGTGAAGACCACAAATGCTCTAACTCTATGGTCATCTCAACCAAATGAAATTGTGACACCTCATAAGCCAACTGCGTACTGTCAAGAATCTTAGAAGTCACCTCGAGCTACTGAGTAAGCTCACTCACCTTATCTTCCTTGACTAATAATGCATCATACATTGTGCTGCCCCACTCCATAAGATAATCTATGTTGGCTACCAACTGCATATAATCCTATCTCAGAATCTGGATAGCCTCCCATAAATAGTGGATCTTTGTCAAGGACAAATAACTACCTCCCTGCTCAATGCTAGTAGGAGAACCCCATCTATAAATTGCTAACAACTGACGAGCAACATCGAAATGCTTGAAAGTGGTAGCAATGTCTCACTCACTGACTCTCAGCTAACTAGACACATGGTGGCATTGGCTAGATTGTCTCCTAGAATCCTCCTCTAATGCATGGTCCAAATGAGTAGACTCAAAATCACTAACCTCTAGAGTACTACCATCCATACTCTGTGAATCAACTCCAAAGCTCATAACAACATACAAAGTATCGACAACTGTAGCATCACTGTCTAACTCCTCCATACCGAAAGAAACTGTCGGTGAAACTAAGTCCTCAAAACTGTCCACTACATTCTCCTAGGTGTCATCTGCAATAATCAGATCTTGGGACTCTTCTACAATCTCTATCATAACTGAGAGATCATCAACCCTCAGTGCACTAACATCTGAGCACACCTCTACACTTTGCCTGCAAGCATCAGACTTATCCTCATCTTCACTATCTCTTATCTCATAATAATCATAATAATTATGGGACATGCTACTCTCTTGTCTAAGTGATCTGTAGTGCTCTCTCCTCAGCTTAACAAAGTGATCAAAAGACAACTTCCCTCTAACTTGTGGAGTTAATAACTCCCACTCATCCTTCATTGTCATATACCGTGTGGATTTGTCTTTGGATGTATGATATGAAAGAGATTCATTTAACCTCTTCAAACTTAGTTTCAACTTCTTCATATCATAGTCTCACTATCTCTGAGTATATGAAGTCATCATGATTGACTAACTGATTCAACAAACTACCCAAACTACCCAACATGATGGCAAGACATTAGCTATGATACCACTGTATTGTCCCTTACTTAGGGGTTCCTTTACTGAACAAAAGGCTCTGATACCACTGTAATATCCCCAACCAATTGGGAATATATAAAAAATATAGCTCTAAACAAAGATACAAATTTTGCCAAAATAATTTCCAAATAAATAAATAAATCAAACTATAGTCTCTCAATGGCAAATCACAGATCTTTTCGCTTATTCTTCTAGATGATTACACAATTGAGTATCTATCATACAACTAAAATAATATGAAATATTCTATCTTAAAACCCTGGGCTTTGGCAAATCTAGAAATTGAGCTTGAATCTAGAAATTCTATCTCGACCTGCTGTGTCAAACACACAATCACCAGCGTCCGTTGATATACTACCAACGTTAGTCTCTTTCGGTCCTTCTCTACCGACGTCAGTCTTCAGTCGGCTGATGTCGATCACTGGGGATCTCTGCCTGCCGATGTTAGTATCTATGTGGATCTGTACCTGCTGATGTCAATTTTTTTGTGAATCTATACAGACCTATACAGACTCTATACAGTCACCAATAAAGCACACCCTATTTGTTTTGACCCCTAATCTAAAGATATATGGCTCTAATACAGAAGATCTATATCTATATAACTTATTGAATCAAAACTAAATAAAGGAAATACCTGGAAAGCTCTGTAAAAACTTCTGTATGAAGTCACCTCTCAAATTTGTAAACCTCTGTGATAACTTCTGGGTGAAGCTATCTCTCAATTTGGCAATAAATCAGCTGATATCTCACAGCCTCTGAATCGCACACAATGAAGAGTTGACGTTCTCCACTACAATGGAATCCTAGAACCCTTGTCTTAGTCTTCATAGAAGAATTCTTCAATATCAAAATCAATAATCAATCATAATCAATAATGGCCTCCATGAGAAACCCTTATACCCTCAAAAAGATGTGCTTGCCCTAATTAGGGTTTTCTTAAATTAGAATTAGGGTTTCTAAATAAAAATAGGTTAAATAATTAATATTTGATTAAATCAATCAAATATTAATATCTCGCTCAATACATGTCGGATCCTCGAACTATTTAAAGCTATTGAACCAGGGAATGATTCCGCACATGACCGTACCAAAATAAAGGCACTCTTCTACATGTCAAATATCCCTAAATAATAGGAGCTCAAGCCAAATGTGTCTGAAATAGCCTAAATGAAAGCCATCTATAAGAATTCTACAAATCACAGCCAAGCCAATCTCCATCATGACCCTCTATCCATCCTATAAGCCTACGAAGGTCACATATTAGGCTAATCATCAAGTCTGTCAATGTCCACAAAAAAGGGGACATGACAATCCGCCCCTCCAAAAATTGCTTGTCCCCAACCAATCTTAGAACAATGAACCACTCGATCCACCTGGATCCCAAATGTAGTTATGCTCTGCACTACTGTAAATCAATGCAAGTTCCTGTAATATCATCAAAGTAGATCAAAGAGGAACCCATAGTCAAACTGGAGAATGCAACTCAACCAAACTCTAAAAGTATAACTGCCATAGTTAATAACGCATGAGAAACAAACTCTCGAAGTATGATAACCCAAGTAGAATGGACAACTCCAACTACCAATTCCATCTACAAAATATGGTGCTAATCCATCCCATAACTGATCACTCTATAAAGGTGGCACAGCAAATGGTACCACACCATCATATGTGTGAGAAGAATCAATCTGGAGACTCGACTCCACTGGTATCTCAAACTCATCAGAATCAGGTACTCACAAATCCTAAACATGTGTGTTAGTGTCAACAACATGCTCCTCAGCAACAACTGCAGGAATGTACTCACCACCAACCACCTCAATATACAAATGAACTGGGTTTGGGGTTGGTGAAGACTGTAAATGCTCTATCTCTATGGTCATCTCAGCCAAATGAAATTGTGACTCCTCATAAGCCAACTGCGTACTTTAAAGAATCTCAGAAGTCACCTCGAGCTGTTGAGTAAGCTCACTCACCTTATCTTCCTTGAGCAATAATGCATCATACGTTGTGCTACCCCACTCCATAAGATAATCTCTGTCAGCTACCAACTGCATATAATCCTGTCTCAAAATCTAGATAGCCTCACATAAAGAGAAGATCTCTATCAAGGACAAATAACTACATCCCTACTAAATACTATTAGGAAAACCCCATCTATAAACTACTAACAACTGATGAGTAGCATCAAAATGCTTGCAAGCAGTAGCAATGTCTCACTTAATGACTCTTAGCTGAATAGACACATGGTGGCATTGGCTAGATTGTCTCCTACAATCCTCCTCTAATGCATGGTCCAAACGAGTAGACTCAGAATCACTGACCTCTGGAGTACTACCATCCATACTCTATGAATCAACTCCAAAGCTCATATCAACATACGAAGTATCAACAACTTTAGCGTCACTATCTAACTCCTCCATACCGAAAGAAACTACCAGTGAAACTAAGTCCTCAAAACTGTCCACTACATTCTCTTGGGTGTCATCTATAATAATTGGATCCTGGGACTCTTCTACAATCTCTGTCATAATTGAGAGATCATCAAACCTCAGTGCATTAACATCTGAGCACACCTCTACACTCTGAGTGCAAGCATCAGACTCATCCTCATCTTCACTATCTCTTATCTCATAATAATCATGGGACATGCTGCTCTCTTGTCTAAGTGATCTGTAGTGCTCTCTCCTTAGCTTAAAAAAGTGATCAAAAGACAACCTCCCCTGAACTTGTGGAGTTAATAACTCCCACTCATCCTTCGCTGTCATATATCGTGTGGATTTGTCTTTGGATGTAGGATATGAAAGAGATTCATTTAACCTCTTCAAACTTAGTTTCAACTTCTTTATATCATAGTCCCACTGTCTCTGAGTATATGAAGTCATCATGATTGACTAACTGATTCAACAAACTACCCAAACTACCCAACAGGATGGCAAGACATTAGCTCTGATACCACTGTAATGTCCCTTACTTAGGGGCTCCTTTTCTGAACAAAAAGCTCTGATACCACTCTAATATCCCCAACTAATTGGAAATATAGAAAAAATAAAGCTCTAAACAAAGATACAAATTCTGCCAAAATAATTTCCAAATAAATAAATAAATCACAATATAGTCTCTCAATGGCAAATCACAGATCTTATCACTTGTTCTTCTAGATGATTACACAATTGAGTCTCTATCATACAACTAAAATAATATGAAATATTCTGTCTTAAAACCCTGGGCTTTGGCAAATCTAGAAATTGAGCTTGAATCTGGAAATTCTGTCTCAGCCTGCTATGTCGAACACACAGTCGCCGGCGTCAGTCGATATACTGTCGACATCAGTCTCTATCGATCCTTCTCTTCTGACCTTGGTCTTCAATCGGTATCTATCTAGATCTATACCCACCGATGTCAGTTTTTGTGTGAATGTATATAGATCTATACAAACTTCATACGGCTACCAATAAAGCACACCCTGTTTGTTTCAACCCCTGATCTAAAGATATGTGGCTTTAATATAGAATATCTATATCTGTATAACTTATTGAATCAAAACTAAATAAAGGAAATACCTAGAAAGCTCTGTGACAACTTTTGTATGAAGTTAACTCTTAAATTTGTAAACCTCTGTGATAAATTTTAGATGAAGCAATCTCTCAATTTGGCAATAAATCAGCTAATATCTCACAACCTCTAAATCACACACAATGAAGAGTTGATGTTCTCCACTACAATGGAATCCTAGAACCCTTGGCTCAGTCTTCATAGAAGAATTATTCAATATCAAAATCAATAATCATTCATAATCAATAATGGCCTCCATGAGAAACCCTTATACCCTCAAAAAGATGTGCTTGCCCTAATTAGGGTTTTCTAAAATTAGAATTAGGGTTTCTAAATAAAAATAGGCTAACTAATTAATATTTGATTAAATCAATCAAATATTAATATCTCCCTCAATACATGTCGGATCCTCTAACCGTTCAAAGCTGGTGAACCAAGAGTGATTTCGCACATGACCATACCAAAATAAAGGTGCTCCATTACATGTCAAATATCCCTAAATAATAGGAGCTCAAGCCAAATGTGTCTAAAATAGCCTGAATGAAAGCCATCTATCTGAATTCTGCAAATCACATCCAAGCCAATATCCATCATGACCCTCTATCCATCCTATCAGCCTATGAAGGTCGCATAATAGGCTAATCATCAAGTCTGTCAATGTCCACGAAAAAGGGGACATGACAATCCCTCCCTCTAGAAATTGCTTGTCCCCAAGCAATCTCGGAACAATGAACCACTCAATCCACCTAGATCCTAAATGTAGTTATGCTCTGCACTATTGTAAATCAATGCAAGTTCCTACAATATCATCAAAAGTAGATCAAAGAGGAACCCATAATCAAATTGGAGAATGCAACTCAACCAAACTCTAAAAGTACAACTACCATAGTCAAGAACGCATGAGAAACAAACTCTCGAAGTATGATAACCCAAGTAGAATGGACAACTCCAACTGCCAATTCCATCTACAAAAGATGGTGCCAATCCATCCCATAAATGATCACTCTGTAAAGGTGGTACAACGAATGGTACCACACCATCATATGTGTGAGAAGAATCAATCTGGATACTCGACTCCATTGGTATCTCAAACTCATCAGAATTAGGTACTCCCAAATCTTGAACATGTGTGTCAGCATCAACAACATGCTCCTTAGCAACAACTACAGGAATGTACTCACCACCAACCACCTCAATATACAAATGAACTAGGTATGGGGCTGGTGAAGACCGCAAATGCTCTAACTCTATGGTCATCTCAGCCAAATGAAATTGTGACTCCTCATAAGCTAACTACGTACTCTCAAGAATCTCAGAAGTCACCTCGAGTTGCTGAGTAAGCTCACTCACCTTATCTTCCTTGACCAATAATGCATCATACACTGTGCTACCCCACTCCATAAGATAATCTCTATCGGCTACCAACTACATACAATCCTATCTCAGAATCTGGATAGCCTCCCATAAAGAGTGGATCTCTGTCAAGGACAAAAAACTACCTCCCTGCTCAATGCGAGTAGGAGAGCCCCATCTATAAATTGTTAACAACTGACGAGCAACATCGAAATGCTTGCAAGTGGTAGCAATGTCTCACTCACTGACTCTTAGCTAACTAGACACATGGTGGCATTGGCTAGATTGTCTCCTAGAATCCTCCTCTAATGCATGGTCTAAATGAGTAGACTCAAAATCACTAACCTCTAGAGTACTACCATCCATACTCTGTGAATCAACTCCAAAGCTCATAACAACATACAGAGTATCGACAACTGTAGCATCACTGTCTAACTCCTCCATACCGAAAGAAACTGTCGGTGAAACTAAGTCCTCAAAACTATCCACTACATTCTCCTAGGTGTCATCTGCAATAATCAGATCTTGGGACTCTTCTACAATCTCTATCATAACTGAGAGATCATAATCCCTCAGTGCACTAACATCTGAGCACACCTCTACACTCTGAGTCTAAGCATCAGACTCATCCTCATCTTCACTATCTCTTATCTCATAATAATCATGGGACATGATGCTCTCTTGTCTAAGTGATCTGTAGTGCTCTCTCCTCAGCTTAACAAAGTGATCAAAAGACAACTTCCCTTGAACTTGTGGAGTTAATAACTCCCACTCATCCTTCGTTGTCATATACTGTGTGGATTTGTCTTTGGATGTAGGATATGAAAGAGATTCATTTAACCTCTTCAAACTTAGTTTCAACTTCTTCATATCATAGTCCCACTGTCTTTGAGTATATGAAGTCATCATGATTGACTAACTGATTCAACAAACTACCCAAACTACCCAACAGGATGGTAAGACATTAGCTATGATACCACTGTAATGTCCCTTACTTAGGGGTTCCTTTTCTGAACAAAAAGCTCTGATACCACTATAATATCCCCAACCAATTGGGAATATATAAAAAATATAGCTCTGAACAAAGATACAAATTCTGCCAAAATAATTTCCAAATAAATAAATAAATCACAATATAGTCTCTCAATGGCAAATCACAGATCTTATCACTTGTTCTTCTAGATGATTACACAATTGAGTCTCTATCATACAACTAAAATAATATGAAATATTCTATCTTAAAACCCTAGGCTTTGGCAAATCTAAAAATTGAGCTTGAATCTAGAAATTCTATCTCGGCCTGCTGTGTCAAACACACAGTGACCGGCATCGGTTGATATACTACCAACGTCGGTCTCTGTCGGTCCTTCTCTGTCGATGTCGGTCTTCAGTCAGCTGATGTCGGTCACTGGGGATCTCTGCCTGCCGATGTCAGTATCTGCATGGATCTGTACCCACTAATGTTAGTTTCTATGCGAATCTATACAGATCCGTATGGACTCTGTACGGTCGCCAATAAAGCACACCCTGTTTGTTTCAACCCCTGATCTAAAGATATATGGCTCTAATACAGAAGATATATATCTGTATATCTTATTGAATCAAAACTAAATAAAGGAAATACCTGGAAAGCTCTGTGACAACTTCTGTATGAAGTTAACTCTCAAATTTTTAAACCTTTGTGATAACTTTTGGGTGAAGCAATCTCTCAATTTGGCAATAAATCAGCTGATATCTCACAACCTCTGAATCACACACAATGAAGAGTTGACGTTCTCCACTGTAATGCAATCCTAGAACCCTTGGCTCAGTCTTCATAGAAGAATTATTCAATATCAAAATCAATAATCAATCATAATCAATAATGGCCTCCATGAGAAACCCTTATACCCTCAAAAAGATGTGCTTGCCCTAATTAGGGTTTTCTTAAATTAGAATAAGGGTTTCTAAATAAAAATAGGCTAAATAATTAATATTTGATTAAATCAATCAAATATTAATATCTCCCTCAATACGTGTCAGATCCTTGAACCGTTCGAAGCTGGTGAACCAGGGAGTGATTTTGCACATGACCATACCAAAATAAAGGTGCTCCGCTGTATGTCAAATATCCCTAAATAATAGGAGCTCAAGTCAAATGTGTCTGAAATAGCCTGAATGAAAGCCATCTATAGGAATTCTACAAATCACAACCAAGCCAATATCCATCATGACCCTCTATCCATCCTATCAGCCTATGAAGGTCACATAATAGGCTAATCATCAAGTCTGTCAATGTCCACGAAAAAGGGGACATGACAATCCCTCCCTCCATAAATTGCTTGTCCCCAAGCAATCTCAGAACAATGAACCACTCGATCCACCTAGATCCTAAATGTAGTTATGCTCTGCACTATTGTAAATCAATGCAAGTTCCTGCAATATCATCAAAAATAGATCAAAGAGGAACCCATAATCAAATTGGAGAATACAACTCAACCAAACTCTAAAAGCACAACTGCCATAGTCAAGAATGCATGAGAAACAAACTCTCAAAGTATGATAACCCAAGTAGAATGGAAAACTCTAACTGCCAATTCCATCTACAAAAGATGGTGCCAATCCATCCCATAACTGATCACTCTGTAAAGGTGGCACAACAAATGGTACCACACCATCATATGTGTGAGAAGAATCAATCTGGAGACTCGACTCCACAGGTATCTCAAACTCATCAGAATTAGGTACTCCCAAATCATGAACATGTGTGTTAGCATCAACAACATGCTCCTTAGCAACAAATACAGGAATGTACTCACCACCAACCACGTCAATATATAAATGAACTCGATCTGGGGCTAGTGAAGACTGCAAATGCTCTAACTCTATGGTCATCTCAGCCAAATGAAATTGTGACTCCTCATAAGCCAACTACGTACTCTCAAGAATCTTAGAAGCCACCTCGAGCTGCTGAGTAAGCTCACTCACCTTATCTTCCTTGACCAATAATGCATCATACGCTGTGCTGCCCCACTCCATAAGATAATCTCATTCGGCTACCAACTACATATAATCCTATCTTAGAATCTGGATAGCCTCCCATAAAGAGTGGATCTCTGTCAAGGACAAATAACTACCTCCCTAGTCAATGATAGTAGGAGAACCCTATCTATAAACTGCTAACAACTGATGAGCAGCATCAAAATGCTTGCAAGTGGTAGCAATGTCTCGCTCACTAACTCTCAGTTGACTAGACACATGGTGGCATTGGCTAGATTGTCTCCTACAATCCTCCTCTAATGCATGGTCTAAATGAGTAGACTCAGAATCACTGACCTCTGGAGTACTACCATCCATACTCTGTGAATCAACTCCAAAGCTCATATCAACATACGGAGTATCAACAACTGTAGCATCACTGTCTAACTCCTCCATATCAAAAGAAACTGCCGGTGAAACTAAGTCCTCAAAACTATCCACTACATTCTTCTAGGTGTCATCTACAATAATCAGATCCTGGGACTCTTCTACAATCTCTGTCATAACTGAGAGATCATCAACCCTCAGTGCATTAACATCTGGGCACACCTCTACACTCTGAGTCTAAGCATCAGACTCATCCTCATCTTCACTATCTCCTATCTCATAATAATCATAATAATCATGGGACATGATGCTCTCTTGTCTAATTGATCTGTAGTGCTCTCTCCTTAGCTTAACAAAGTGATCAAAAGACAACTTACGTCGAACTTGTGGAGTTAATAACTCCCACTCATCCTTCGTTTTCATATACCGTGTGGATTTGTCTTTGGATGTAGGATATGAAAGAGATTCATTTAACCTCTTCAAACTTAGTTTCAACTTCTTCATATCATAGTCCCACTGTCTCTGAGTATATGAAGTCATCATGATTGACTAACTGATTCAACAAACTACCCAAACTACCCAATAGGATGGCAATACATTAGCTATGATACCACTGTAATGTCCCTTACTTAGGGGTTCCTTTTCTGAACAAAAAGATCTGATACCACTGTAATAGCCCCAACCAATTGGAAATATAGAAAAAATATAGCTCTGAACAAAGATACAAATTTTGCCAAAATAATTTCCAAATAAATAAATAAATCACAATATAGTCTCTCAATGGCAAATCACAGAGCTTATCACTTGTTCTTCTAGATGATTACACAATTGAGTCTCTATCATACAAATAAAATAATATGAAATATTCTATCTTAAAACCTTGGGCTTTGGCAAATCTAAAAATTGAGCTTGAATCTGGAAATTCTATCTCAGTCTGCTGTGTCAAACACATAGTCACTGGCGTTGGTTGATACACTGCCAGCATCGGTCTCTGTCGGTCCTTCTCTATCGACGTCGGTCTTTAGTCAGCCAATGTCAGTCACTGGGGATCTCTGCCTGCCGATGTTGGTATCTGCATGGATCTGTACCTGCTGATATTAGTTTCTATGTGAATCTATACGGATCCATACGGACTATGTACGGTCGCCAATAAAGCACACCCTGTTTGTTTCAACCCCTGATCTAAAGATATATGGCTCTAATATAGAAGATCTATATCTGTATAACTTATTGAATCAAAACTAAATAAAGGAAATACTTGGAAAGCTCTGTGATAACTTCTATATGAAGTTAACTCTCAAATTTGTAAACCTCTGTGATAACTTTTGGGTGAAGCAATCTCTCAATTTGGCAATAAATCAGCTGATATCTCACAACCTCTGAATCACACACAATGAAGAGTTGACATTCTCCACTGCAATGGAATCCTAGAACCCTTGGCTCAGTCTTCACAGAAGAATTATTCAATATCAAAATCAATAATCAATCATAATCAATAATGGCCTCCATGAGAAACCCTTATACCCTCAAAAAGATGTGCTTACCCTAATTAGGGTTTTCTTAAATTAGAATTAGGGTTTCTAAATAAAAATAGGCTAAATAATTAATATTTGATTAAATCAATCGAATATTAATATCTCCCTCAATACATGTCGAATCCTCAAACCCTTCGAAGCTAGTGAACTAGGGAGTGATTTTGCACATGACCATACCAAAATAAAGCTGCTCCGCTACATGTCAAATATCCCTAAATAATAGGAGCTCAGGCCAAATGTGTCTAAAATAGCTTGAATGAAAGCCATCTGTAGGAATTTTACAAATCACAACCAAGCCAATCTCCATCATGACCCTCTATCCATCCTGTCAGCCTACGAAGGTCGCATAATAGGCTAATTATCAAGTCTGTCAATGTCCACGAAAAAGGGGACATGACAATCTGCCCCTCCAAAAATTGCTTATCCCCAGGCAATCTCAGAACAATGAACCACTCGATCCACCTGGATCCCAAATGTAGTTATGCTCTGCACTGCTATAAATCAATGCAAGTTCTTGCAATATCATCAAAAGTAGATGAAAGAGGAACCCATAATCAAACTTGAGAATGCAACTCAACCAAACTCTAAAATCACAACTACCATAGTCAAGAACACATGAGAAACAAATTCTCGAAGTATGATAACCCAAGTAGAATGGACAACTCCAACTACCAATTCTATCTACAAAAGATGGTGCTAATCCATCCCATAATTGATCACTCTGTAAAGGTGGCACAGCGAACGGTACCACACCATCATATGTGTGAGAAGAATCAATCTCGAGACTCGACTCCACTGGTATCTCAAACTCATCAAAATTAGGTACTCCCAAATCTTGAACATGTGTGTCAGCATTAACAACATGCTCCTCAACAACAACTGTAAGAATGTACTCACCACCAACCACCTCAATATACAAATGAACTGGGTCTGGTGTTGGTGAAGACCGCAAATGCTCTAACTCTATGGTCATCTCAGCCAAATGAAATTATGACTCCTCATAAGCCAACTGCGTACTCTCAAGAATCTCAGAAGTCACCTCGAGCTATTGAGTAAGCTCACTCACCTTATCTTCCTTGACCAATAATGCATCATACTCTGTGCTACCCCACTCCATCAGATAATCTCTGTCGGCTACCAACTACATATAATCCTGTCTTAGAATCTAAACAGCCTCCCATAAAGAGTGAATCTCTATCAAGGACAAATAACTGCCTCCCTGCTCAATGATAGTAGGAGAACCCCATCTATAAATTGCTAACAACTAATGAGCAACATCAAAATGCTTGCAAGCGGTAGCAATGTCTCACTCACTGACTCTCAGCTGACTAAACACATGGTGGCATTGGCTAGATTGTCTCCTACAATCCTCCTCTGATGCATGGTCCAAATGAGTAGACTCAGAATCACTGACCTCTGGAGTACTACCATCCATACTCTATGAATCAACTCTAAAGCTCATATCAACATATGGAGTATCAACAACTGTAGCATCACTGTCTAACTCCTCCATGCCGAAAGAAACTGCTGGTGAAACTAAGTCCTCAAAATTGTCCACTACATTCTCCTGGGTGTCATCTGTAATAATTAGATCGTGGGACTCTTCTACAATCTCTATCATAACTGAGAGATCATCGACCCTCAGTGCACTAACATCTGAGCACACCTCTACACTCTGAGTGTAAGCATCAGACTCATCCTCATCTTCACTATCTCCTATCTCATAAAAGTCATAATAATCATGGGACATGTTGCTCTCTTGTATAAGTGATATGTAGTGCTCTCTCCTCAGCTTAACAAAGTGATCAAAAGACAACCTCCCCTGAACTTGTGGAGTTAATAACTCCCACTCATCCTTCGTTGTCATATACCATGTGGATTTGTCTTTGGATGTAGGATATGAAAGAGATTCATTTAACCTCTTCAAACTTAGGTTCAACTTCTTCATATCATAGTCCCACTGTCTCTGAGTATATGAAGTCATCATGATTGACTAACTGATTCAACAAACTACCCAAACTACCCAACAAGATGGCAAGACATTAGCTCTGATACCACTGTAATGTCCCTTACTTAGGGGCTCCTTTTCTGAAAAAAAAGCTCTGATACCACTATAATATCCCCAACCAATTGGGAATATAGAAAAAATAAAGCTCTATACAAAGATACAAATTCTGCTAAAATAATTTCCAAATAAATAAATAAATCACAATATAGTCTCTCAATGGAAAATCATAGATCTTATCAACTATACTTCTAGATCATTACATAATTGAGTCTCTGTCATATAACTAAAATAATATGAAATATTCTATCTTAAAACCCTGGGCTTTAGAAAATCTAGAAATTGAGCTTAAATCTAGAAATTCTATCTCGGCCTGTTGTGTCAAACACACAGTCGCCAGAATCGGTCGATATACTGCCAACGTCAGTCTCTGTCGGTCCTTCTCTGTCGATGTCAGTCTTCAGTCAGCTAATGTCGGTCACTGGGGATCCCTGCCTGCCGATGTCGGTTTTTGTGCGAATTTATACAGATCTATATGGACTCTGTACGGCCACCAATAAAGCACACCCTGTTTGTTTCAACCCCTAATCTAAAGATATATGGCTCTAATACAAAAGATCTATATCTGTATAACTTATTAAATCAAAACTAAATAAAGGAAATACCTAGAAAGCTCTGTGACAACTTTTGTATGAAGTTACCTCTCAAATTTGTAAACCTCTGTGATAACTTTTGGGTGAAGATATCTCTCAATTTGGCAATAAATCAGCTGATATCTCACAGCCTCTGAATCACACACAATGAAGAGTTGATGTTCTCCACTACAATGGAATCCTGGAACCCTTGGCACAGTCTTCACAGAAGAATTATCCAATATCAAAATCAATAATCAATCATAATCAATAATGGCCTCCATGAGAAACCCTTATACCCTCAAAAAGATGTGCTTGCCCTAATTAGGGTTTTCTTAAATTAGAATTAGGGTTTCTAAATAAAAATAGGCTAAATAATTAATATTTGATTAAATCAATCAAATATTAATATCTCCCTAAATACATGTTAGATCCTCGAACTATTCGAATCTAGTGAAGTAGGGAGTGATTCTGCACATGACCATACCAAAATAAAGGTGCTCCACTGCATGTCAAATATCCCTAAATAATAGGAGCTCAGGCCAAATGTGTCTGAAATAGCCTGAATGAAAGGCATCTATAGGAATTCTATAAATCACAGCCAAGCCAATCTCCATCATGACCCTCTATCCATCCTATCAACCTATGAAGGTCACATAATAGGCTAATCATCAAGTCTTTCAATGACCATGAAAAAGGGGAAATGACAATCCACCCCTCCAAAAATTGCTTGTCCCCAAGCAATCTCAGAACAATGAAGCACTCAGTCCACCTGGATCCCAAATGTAGTTATTCTCTGCACTACTGTAAATCAATGCAAGTTCCTGCAATATCATCAAAAGTAGATCAAAGAGGAACCCATAATCAAACTAGAGAATGCATCTCAACCAAACTCTAAAAGCACAACTGCCATAGTCAAGAATGCATGAGAAACAAACTCTCGAAGTATGATAACCCAAGTAGAATGGACAACTCCAACTGCCAATTCCATCTACAAAAGATGGTGCCAATCCATCCCATTACTGATCACTCTGTAAAGGTGGCATAGCGAATGGTACCACACCATCATATGTGTGAGAAGAATCAATTTGGAGACTCGAATCCACTGGTATCTTAAACTCATCAGAATTAGGTACTCCCAAATCCTAAACATGTGTGTCAACATCAACAACATGCTCCTCAGCAACAACTACAGGAATCTACTCACCACCAACCACCTCAATATACAAATGAACTGGGTCTGGGGCTGGTGAAGACCGTAAATGCTCTAACTCTATGGTCATCTCAGCCAATGAAATTGTGACTCCTCATAAGCCAACTGCATACTCTCAAGAATATCAAAAGTCACCTCGAGCTGCTGAGTAAGCTCACTCACCTTATCTTCCTTGACCAATAATGCATCATACGCTGTGCTACCCCACTCCATAAGATAATCTCTATCGGCTACCAACTGTATATAATCCTATCTCAAAATCTGGATAGCCTCCCATAAAGAGTGGACCTCTGTCAAGGACAAATAACTACCTCCTTATTCAATGCTAGTAGGAGAACCCCATCTATAAACTACTAACAACTTATGAGCAGCATCGAAATGCTTGCAAGTGATAGCAATGTCTCGCTCACTAACTCTCAGCTGACTAGACACATGGTGGCATTGGCTAGATTGTCTCCTACAATCCTCCTCTGATGCATGGTCCAAATGAGTAGACTCAAAATCACTGACCTCTGGAGTACTACCATCCATACTCTGTGAATCAACTCCAAAGCTCATATAAACATACAGAGTATCAACAACTGTAGCATCACTATCTAACTCCTCCATACTGAAAGAAACTGTCGGTGAAACTAAGTCCTCAAAACTGTCCACTACATTCTCATGGGTGTCATCTGCAATAATCAGATCCTGGGACTCTTCTACAATCTCTATCATAACTGAGAGATCATCAACCCTCAGTGCACTAACATCTGAGCACACCTCTACACTCTGAGTGCAAGCATCAGACTCATCCTCATCTTCACTATCTCCTATCTCATAATAATCATGGGACATGTTGCTCTCTTGTCTAAGTGATCTGTAGTGCTCTCTCCTCAGCTTAACAAAGTGATCAAAAGACAACCTCCCCTAAACTTGTGGAGTTAATAACTCCCACTCATCCTTCACTGTCATATACCATGTGGATTTGTCTTTGGATGTAGGATATGAAAGAAATTCATTTAACCTCTTCAAACTTAGTTTCAACTTCTTCATATCATAGTCCCACTATCTCTGAGTATATGAAGTCATCATGATTGACTAACTGATTCAACAAACTACCCAAACTACCCAACAAGATGGCAAGACATTAGCTCTAATACCACTGTAATTTCGCTTACTTAGGGGCTCCTTTTTTGAACAAAAAGCTCTGATACCACTGTAATATCCCCAACCAATTGGGAATATAGAAAAAATAAAGCTCTAAACAAAGATACAAATTTTGCCAAAATAATTTCCAAATAAATAAAAAAATCACAATATAGTCTCTCAATGGCAAATCATAGATCTTATAACTTGTTCTTCTAGATGATTACACAATTGAGTCTCTGTCATACAAATAAAATAATATGAAATATTCTGTCTTAAAACCTTGTGCTTTGGCAAATCTAGAAATTGAGTTTGAATCTAGAAATTTTGTCTCAGCCTACTGTGTCAAACACACAGTCACTGGCATCAGTCGATATACTGCTGACGTCAGTCTCTATCGGTCCTTCTCTGTCGATGTCAGTATTCAAATCGGTGGATGTCAGTCACTGGGGATGTCTGCCTGCTGATGTTGGTATCTGCATGGATCTGTATCCACCGATGTCAATTTTTGTGTGAATCTATACTGATCTGTATGGACTCCATACGGCCGCCAATAAAGCACACCCTGTTTGTTTCAACCCCTGATCTAAAGATATATGGCTCTAATAGAGAATATCTATATTTGTATAACTTATTGAATCAAAACTAAGTAAAGGAAATACCTGGAAATCTCTGTGACAACTTCTGTATGAAGTTACCTCTCAAATTTGTAAACCTTTGTGATAACTTCTGGGTGAAGCTATCTCTCAATTTGGCAATAAATCAGCTGATATCTCACAGCCTCTAAATTGCACACAATGAAGAGTTGACATTCTCCACTGCAATGGAATCCTGGAACCCTTGGCTCAATCTTCACAGAAGAATTCTTCAATATAAAAATCAATAATAAATCATAATCAATAATGGCCTCCATGAGAAACCCTTATACCCTCAAAAAGATGTGCTTGCCCTAATTAGGGTTTTCTTAAATTAGAATTAGGGTTTCTAAATAAAAATAGGCTAAATAATTAATATTTGATTAAATCAATCAAATATTAATATCTCCCTCAATACATGTCGGATCCTCAAACCATTCGAAGCTGGTGAACCAGGGAGTGATTCCACACATGACCATACCAAAATAAAGGTGCTCCACTCCATGTCAAATATCCATAAATAATAGGAGCTTAGGCTAAATGTGTCTGAAATAGCTTGAATGAAAGCCATCTGTAGGAATTTTGCAAATCACATCCAAGCCAATCTCCATCATGACCCTCTATCCATCCTATCAGCCTACGAAGGTCGCATAATAGGCTAATCATCAAGTCTGTCAATGTCCACGAAAAAGGGAACATGACAACCATATAGACCTATGCATTTATAGTTAGATAATTAAATAATTTATACAATGAATTATATATAAGTATATGTGATTATTTGAGATATCAAATCTAAATTTAGAATATAGTTGGCTATTGGATTATGTATATAAATATATGAGATACTTGTGATTTGCTATTTTAATACAAATCTAAATTGTGTACATCATATATAGATATACATATTTTATTCAATGTTTAAGAACTTGCTTGATATAAAAAATATATATGGGTGTATTTATTATTTGAATTATCAAGGCTAAGTTTATGTGTATTGGCTAAAGGAACTTCTACTTATCTGGTATTTGAGATTAATAAAAATCATAATGAGGATTGTTAGTGTTTATAATAGCTTATTGATGTACTTTGACATATGGAAAATAAAGTAATAAACTAGTAAATGATGTTATATAGATGAATAACATAAGGTTAGAGTTACATGTTAATATTATAGTAACTTGATGTCATGATTTATAGTCTTAACTGAATGGTGTGATTTTATTGATGACTATTTCCAATGTAGTTACATATATGATTTTATGGTGATATAAATAAATTAGATGTTTGGATTTATTACATTTAATTTTATGGATTAAATAAATGTACTTGAGATTTCCTTGTTTAGCACATATTATGCCCACTTTTAGGGAAAACTCATTACGAGATCTATTGGTTTTAATATTTTTATTATATAAACCAATCTTGTATTAATGACTAAATAAGTGAGTGAGATGGATTTCAATTACTTAATTAACATCACTAATATGTAGAGATGGTGTAATATATTTTAGTGGTGTGTATGAAAATGACTACTCCACGTGATCAATAACTATATGAAAATTTTAGCCAAAGTACTGTTTATTGTTAAAAATTGTCATTTCGTATGTTTGATTTAGCTTACATGTTTTTATGATATTGTGTTTGAATGAGTTTATTTATGATATACATCATGTAATAGCTATCCTATAACACATGGGCTCTAGTTTTCACTCTTGATTACCACACCGTCATTATCTACCCATCTATGAAGGGAGGTTTAATCCCTTGTGAGATTGTGCAAGGGATCTATGGTTTGTATAAGTGTGGAAAAACACTTAGGTGATGCTCTCCCTCCCCTTATAAATACTTAAGTAGTGGTTACACTCATGATTACTTATGGTTGATAAGAGTTCTTTAAGACTTTCATGCTTCATTGAGTATTGTATCATTGTACATTATTATCAAGACATGTATAATGATGAAAAGTGTACGATTTTATATATTTTATCATTATAGCAGATATATGTAACATTATATCAATAGTTGTTGAATTTTTAATTATAATTTTTTGAAATAAATTCAATATTCATTTCTATATTCAACATTGTACTTGATCTTGATCTTGTGATCATTAGCTAAATATATTAGCTATAGACCTTATTATGATAAGATGAAAACTAATGTATTTAGTTTAAGATAATTATATTGTTAATTTCACGTGATGAAATATGGTTATTGAATTTATGTAAATGTTTAAAAAAAATTACCTTATTCTATTAAAACCCAATGGGGTTGTTATAGAATAGAAAATGAAAATCAATTCTTACACACACTAGTGGACATCTATAAGGTGAAAGATTAGTATGCCAATTGATATTGAAAGACTTTAATGCCTCATATTTTCTAGTCCAAATAAATATCCCTCTTATAATATTTGTGATGAGTAAGGAAAGGAGAATAAACTAGTTGGGTTCTAAGTTCTTGTCATCAGTTTTCCTAAAGAAGTCACAATTTGATATGGCCAACACACCCTCTTTTATTCTAAATGGGGGATCCATCTAAAAACATCATGAAATCAATATTTAGGGTCCTTTATTTTGTTCTTATCAGCAATACCATCTTAAATCCTTAAAATATACGTCACCCTAATTTCCTTGAGTAGTAACAAGCATCTTTTATTTTTATGACTAAGGAGTGTTTATTCTTTCATGAATCATGGTGATAACATTGTAGGTTAACTTTTGATAGAACCTCCTAGAGTCTCATTCATTTCTTGGAGGAAAAAGACCCATCATCCTTTGTAAAATATCAAATTATTAGTAAGGGATGAGTAAGTATTAAATAAATTATCTATCTTTTAACATCTTAGTCCTTTTTATGTATTTTACAAAATAGAGAGCCCAACCAAATGAGAAGGTTTCATGTTATTGAGTGTAAGAATGGCCAAACCCTAGACTTGTCAAAGATGTCAAATCCTGGGAAAGCCCAATAAAATGAAAATGTGTCACATTATCAAGTGTTAGAGTGGCTAATCCTTAGACCTATCAAATATGTTAGATCCCAAGAGAGCCTAGTTGAATGAGAAGGCACCATGTCACTAAGTGTCAGGATGGCTAGTCCTTGGACCTATCAAATATGCCAAAGCTAAGGAGAGCCTAACTAAACAAGAAGGCACCACATCACTGAGTGTCAAAATGGATATTCCTTAGAATTTTTAGAGATTTGATAGCCTATGAGAGATGAGTCAGATAAGAAGGTGCCACATTACAAAATGTTAGAGTGGACAGTTCATAGACCTATTAGAGATGTCAAATCTAAAGAGATATTGGTTAAATGAGAAGGAAAAACATCACCAAATATTAGAATACCAAGTCTCAAAACCTATTATATATTTTAGATCCTTAAATGAATGATAAGGCACCACATTACCAAGTGTCAAATTAGCCAGTCCTTAAACCTATCAGAGATGTTAGAGCCTAGGAGAACCTGGTTGAATAAGAAGGCACCATGTCACTGAGTGTTAGAGTGTCTAGTCCTTGTAATTATAAATGATATCAGATCCTCAAAGAGCCCAACAAAATGAGAATGTGACACAACATTGAGTGTCATAGCAACTAATCCTTAGATATGTCAGAGCGTAGGAGAGCATAACCTAAAGAGAAGTTTCCATGTTTCCAAGTGTCAAAGTGGTCAATCCCTACACCTATTAGATATGTTAGATCCTAGGAGATCCTAGTTTAATGAGAAGGTACCACATCATCAAGTGTCATATCATCCAATCCTTAGACCTATAAGAGATGTCAAAGCCTAGGAGAGCCCAATTGAATGATAAAGAGAAACATCATTAGGTAAGGTAGATGGAGTAAAATCCACCTAAGGCCCTATGAAGGTTAGAATAATGAATGAATGAGGCAAAGTAACCAATTAGGATGTTCCATTTTATCTTAAGTGACAGATCACCCTTATTAAGGTAGTGACATAAAGTATGAAATCATGCTTAGGTACTGACTAGTAAGAAAAACAATAGCAGATGACACATGTCAAAAGGTGGGAGTTAACCATGAATCCTCTAAGAGATGTGAATACATGAATAGCACACATTGGACATTAAAAAAATAGGAATTTAGCCTTCATTGGATAGTTTTAAAACATCCTATTGCCATTATAATATCCAACTAGTGATATATGATCATGGGCTCCAAATTCAACTCTAGATTTAGAAGTAAAGAGAGAAAATCCAACCACCAAATCAAATTTGAATTTTCAATAATTACATTAACAAATTCCATTAATGTATGGGGATGTATGCATGCTTTTATAAAATCCTAAGGGAATCTCACTAATGGTTACTACTGCTACCTTCAAAAACATTCTAACTCTTGGCTCTCAAATTTTTATAGAGCACCCTTATATTTCATACCTTCTATGCCCAGAGGTTCTTTATTTTCCCTCCCTCCTAATATAATGGTCAAATCCTCTTCAAAAATAAATGCTAAAATTTACTACTAAGATATCACATGCCTAGTTGGCTTGACCAAATTCAAGCACTACAATGACTTATTCAATGTAGTCAAATAAGTCCCCATGGATTTAGACTCAAATGATGACCAACATACAGAGTTTTAGGATACCATTTGATTTTAAAAGAAGTGAAGACTTTAGAGAGTTTCTAATAAGGCAAAGGCATTACCGTACACTAGATTGTTTGGAAACCTCATTCACAACACCATCCTCATGAAGGATGAAGTCCATGATTAGGTATGTTAACCTAACTCTTGACACTAGATTGTCTATATATCTAGGAATGCCTTCAAGGTGTACTACTCCCTCCCATACTACACCTTATTTAATGATGTGACAACAATTATAGTTTAGATTCGGACATACCAAATATAAAATGTCCTCTAAGAGTGGGATAAGAACCCAGATGTTAAATGGGTTAACAAAGAATTTATTAATGAGTACATGATATGAAACTTCTAAGAGGAATTTTGGGTTGGCATTATCCCACTACACTACTTTTTTAGGACCTAATATTGATTACACATCAATGATTTATGGGTTACTCTCTTGAATATGATCTTCAAATGCTCATAATTCCTAGATACAGAAGGATTGATCAACTTTAAGTTGGTCAATTTCATCAAGATGCCTGAGTTGGGAGAAATTTCTACATGATGAGCTACCTAGTAGACTTGATCTATGGGATGCTCTCTTTCAAGCCTTTGGTTTTTCATATGTGGGTTCTTAGGGGATCAATAGTCCATGTGGTATTCTACAAGTTTTATGACCACTAGTTACACAACCACATCTAATACATTTGTGAGCTTCTCTACCTAGTGGTCTACCAAGTAATTAATTAGGTCCTAATGCCCTAAACATTGAAAACAATTAGGGATTCCATCAAAATTAGGGAATAATTTATTTATTAGGAGGATAATGTGATCTAGATTATGAGTTTTTTCAAAGATCTCCCCATCTTACTATATTTCATTTTAGATAATCTAGTAGAGTAGGAGATTACTTATCAGCTGGTGGAGGGTGCCTTTAGGTTCTATATACAATATAGTAGAAGGTATGCTCTCCAGTTTTGATCATGATCAAACACCACATCTATAATGGATTACCTAAAATTTAGAATATGGAAGTTATATGAGACTCCTTCACCCTAGTAAGATGCAAGATATGGCACTGGGACACTAAGGAGAAAATTAGAGCCTATTTGGTATTGTATTCAAACCACCTCAATATAAACTATGGTCATTAGGAAAAGGATGATGAAGAGATCTACCTAGATGTTGTCAATAACCAAGAGGTGTTGGTCCATATACTATAGCATCCAAATCTATCTTAGGCAATTTGAGTTAAAATAAGAATCAAAAGGAAACTCACACTCCAAATCTACCTTGAAGGCCATTTTTCTAGCTCAACCTTCTCCACAAGCCTCATAGTTCCTTTGGACCTAGTCTCATCACCTTAGTAGCTTGATCCCTAGCCCCTTATTTCTATTACCTAGGGAACCATAGGATTGGACTTTGACTAACCCATCTCCTCCCTTATGTTTAATTACCCTTTCCTAGGCATAATTCCACCTTAGGTGAATTTCACTCAAAAATAGTGGTAGGTGTAGATGTTCTTATGGGCCTCCTCCTTCATCCTTCCTCCTTTCACTCCCATACCCCCTCTACCTCCACTTTTATTATAATTCACCCCATCAAATTCCTCCATATCCTATCCACCTCATCCTCTAACTTTCACCACCATTTTATCCACCCCTCTTACACCTTCTAAACTTAAGGAATGGTCCCAAGGTCATAGGCACTAGAAATGACTACCTAGGGTGACCTAAATGTATAATGGAACTTTGATCATGACTTTAAAAGAATGATGAAGACACTAATGTAAATTTTTATCTAAGAGAGTAACCTAGTGGTTTATCAAACCCATCAATATCTATTATTCCTCAACAAGGTGAGGAATTCCACTAGGTAAGAAAGGATGGATGTGAACCCACTATCCATTTTTAGGTGACTCAAAATATGTCTAAAAAGATCCTCAAGACATGTAAATCCATGTTTTAACTTTAAAAACCCAAGTGAATATCACATTTGTCATTGGGCTAATTGGTAAGGTCAAGGATGCCCTCTTACAATTCTTTTTAGTCCTTGGGAAAGAAGTGGAGACATTGCTAAGACCAACGTATTTATCTAGTAGACCTAGACCTACATAGAGAGGATTGTGGTATTGAAAAAAAGTATAGGAATTTTAAAGTGGTGATTAATAATGGGATTTTCTTGGAGATGAAATTAATGTTGACCTCATACTTAGGGTTACATTAGACATATGCTAGAAATATGAGGTCTGCAATGGAGGAATGGTTGGCCATGGATTGTATGGTAATTGGACCCTTGTAAGAGGGAAAGAGGAAGATATTGACCTGCTTTAAGGTGGTAAATATCTTTGTTCTATTCCAAATATATGGAACCCTACTCTATTGAGTGGAATTTAGAGTCCACTTAGGTAAATTTGACTAGGTCATGAGGGAGAAAATCACCAAAGCAAACTAAGAAGTAGCCCGAGAAGTGCTAGATCTATCAACATAGTCCATAATGAGCATCAACCAAATTTTTGGTTTTTAGGCATTAATGTAATCACCCTTCCAAGTCTAATGGATAATAATGCCTTAGGTCGAGGTAATATTCAAGGATATACTAATAAATCTTGCTAAGATAGATAAGGCATTTAACCTCATGGTGGATATGTTAGAAACTAGGGATTTTAGGTCAAATCAATTAGGCGATGGACCTTATTAGCTACCTCTTCATATCAATTAAGTGGTCCCTTGTATATATTTTAAAAGTTTTAAGGGATTCTCTTATTTTAAATTTTGAATCATAGTTATAACTATAATGAGTGGACATCATGGCCCATGATGGGATCCTCATGCCATTTGGGGGTGATCCTCATCCTTATCTATATAAGGGAAAACTATATTATAAAATAGGGAAAACTAAAAATTGATCAAAAGTGTTTTCAAATTATATATAGGATCTCATTTTATCTTAGGATTCCAAGGAGGAAACAAACATGTAGATTGGTCTCTTATTAGATTAAAAAGAAAACAATGCACTAAGACTAAACCCTCTTTCCTAACCACTAAAGGGGAACATAACACAATAAGCAAAAGTAAAAATAGGAAATGAAGACAATACAAATTCTCACCTCCCTTGTCACACATGGTGCTTAAGTTTTGGCATATGAACATTCATGCTTGGCTTATGATGCTTTTAGTCTCATAGAAATGCTCATCCATGGAGGTGGCATCTTTCCAATGTCACTTGTGGCTTGGTGTTGAAGTTTGGCATAATAAATTTACCCTTAAAGACTTCAAGAAGGTATTCCTACTGAAAAACCTTACACAAAAAAGCTTATGGATAAATGGTGTGGGCTCTTATAATTATATATTAGAGAACTAACTCTAACCATGGGTAGGTTAGGTTAAATTATAATTTGGGTTGAGTCAAAATTAACATTGGTTAGGTCAATATAACTCTAGGAGTCTTAAAGGCACTCATGAAATCTTGACCCCTCTATTTTTGATATTTATGAGGCATGACAGCTCATTTTAGATATATGTGAGATGTGAGTCATATTTTTGAATATTTATGAGATAAAAAATTACTTTATTATCTCATTTGACTTCATTTTTGGCACAAATTCATTTTTAGTAAATGAAATTAACTAATTTGATTTGGATTTTGTTTTTAGGCAAGTTAATTAGGATTTACAATATAATTAGTCTTTCTCAGTGATTTTTATCTTTTGGAAATTGATTTGAATGTCATGAATTAATAGATTATCATTCCAAAAATTAAAAAATTATTAGGTTGTAATTTGATTGAGGTTATAATAGAACCAGGTTAGTGATGTATATGGGGTAATACACCATTTAGGCTAGCCTCATCACGTTTCTAGTCAATTAAATCCCTTATGTATATGAATTTGGGTAATTCAAGTGATTTCTATGCTTAAAATATGTCATTTTCTAGAAATTAAACTGAATATAGACATAAGCATGAAAGTGGCCAATTTTAGGTGTCTATACCTAGTAATTCAATTTTGTCAATTATCTCAATTTATAATTTATGTTTCTCAATAAAATAAATAAATACTTAACTTTTACGTTCTATTTTTTATTTTATTTTTTTAATTTATGTTAAAAATGTATACACAATCAATTAGATTGAGCTAGTTTATCTATTTTATTTTAGCTTTTCCTAGTATTTAACTAGATCGAGATGGTCGATTTAGTTTGTTTTTGCCTTTTTTGACTATTATTTTTCTTCCTAGATTTTAAATAGATCAATTTGGTTGACTCAGTAGGACATGGATGATCTAGTATAATATCAAAATATTAATTTGTATTCCCATAAATCAACTATATTGACATGGTTGACCCTGTAGGTCCCCGTTGAATTAGTTCTATAGGTGGCTAACCTAGTTTATTTTTCCTCTATTTTATAACATAGCCCAATAGATGGATGACCTAGTCTAGTAGGTACATGACCTAGTTAAGTAACCTAAAAAATTCATAATTATGTCTAATTTTCATTTTCTAATTAGCCAAGAACACTACAAAATAAAATATTTAGATCAGAACCTCACTTATATTGTCACTTCAGATGAAACTATCAAATTCATTCCTTCATGTCTCCCTAATCCAAAATAATTACTAGATCATGTAATCTAAATTTTTAATATTTAATGAAACCAAAATTTAATATAGTTAAGGTTAATCAACCTTGTCCTCCTCATGTTACTAATTTTTGGAATCCTTCTCTGCCCAATAATTCCTCCCATACTACCAATATAGGGAATGCACCTCCTACCAACATTAACATTACTACCACTATAAATTTTACTCATCTCATTGATATAACTCAAAATATTACTCAAATTTTTAAACACATGAATGTCATATAAGCACCCAACAATTCCTAAATGATGTAAACGCAATCTCATATATAAGTAATGGGTCAAAACTAACACCTTTACTACCACTAATATCTTATTCAAAACCTTTATTGGTGATGTCCTTGAATGGTATAATTAACCTATTATAAACTCTATTATACAACTAGAGGATTTATTCAATGCTTTAGTAAATGAATTCAAAAATAATGACCTTCCTAAAAATTAACTTATCCACTTCATCAATACTAAGAAACTTCCCAAAGAATTTGATAACACTTTCATTAAATAATGGAAGTCTCTATATTAAAAAGTGGACTATAACATTGATGATGATATTATTTTAAAACTATTTGTTACTACTCTTGAAGCTCATCTTAAATACAAAGGTCGAATGTTTTCCCATAAAACTTAATAAGAATCCTTAGACCAAGAAAAAATTCAAGACTTATAATGACTCAATTTGAATCACATCAAGTAACTACTAAATAACCTTTCCAATTATTGTCTCATAACATTGATTCATCTAAGCCTCCCCAACCTCAAAAAGGATCATCCTATTTAACCAATTTTAACCCAACCCACCCCCTCCTTAATTCTAGAAGAACACATGAATAAATTACCACCCTTTCAACCCATAAACCTTGATCCTTCCAAAACTCCTCAAAAAATGGTACAATACTGATAAGTTTTATTGCTGGCATGCTATGATAGGTCATTCTCATGAGACTTATTTTAATATTCACCAATTTCCTCTTGTCTTATTACTTGGTACACATTTAAATATTGATATTATTACACAAAAAAAATTATCAAGACTATATTCAAACTTCACAAGCCCAATATAAATAATCACAATCAAATCAACATCCCTTACCTAATGATCAATAAAAAATACCCCATACCTCCACCTCATCAACTAATGTTTTCCAAACCAAAATTAATCATTATTATACAGAAATAAGGAAAGGATAACCAACATGGAAAAATTCAAACATGTGGTTTCATATATCAAACTTAAACCTCCTAAGTCACATGAACCTATGGAACACTTATCTCGCGTGCCTACTCCAAAACACATAATACATTATCCTCATTTATCTGATAGATGTATTTAGACTTATCCTAAAAATATTATGTCAATTTAAATATCCTTAAAATATAAAATATAAACACATTTACCTACCTCCAACTACATTAAAAATCCCAATTTAGTTTGTTCTAATTATGCAATTTCACCTTAGTCCACATCACATGTTGCTTCAAACTTCAGGGTATATTTTGATGCCCATCCCTACATAAATTTACTCCTAGGGGCATCATATGATGCTGAATATTATTATAAATTTCATGATAGCAAGTAAATTTAAATTATAGAAATATTATAAGACACATAGTCTTGTATTTCACATGCTCATCTTTAATATATGCATTAGCATATATTTTACTTATTATTTTTGTCTCATGTTTATTTATTTTTTTGCATCTTATTTAATTTATGTTAATTTTAATTACACCATTATATCCTTTGAGATATTTGATTTTATTCCATTTTACTTATTACCATTATTTCATTTTTAATTCATTGGTTTTATTACATTTGGCATTTTTTTCCCTTATGGTTCCTAAGTAACACCTTTGGGTTTTTCATTGATCTCTATTTTATCACATTTATATTATTTTTAACATTAGTATATTTATGATTATTTTACACTTATTTACCTCTACCATAATTTTATATTAAGATTAATTTCATTTGGTTCTTATGCTAGATCCTTTGTAGATTAGTATAAATTCTTACTGACATGACTATCATAAGCATAGACTCGTCCCTGACATAGAATTGTTTTACCTCTTTATGATCAATTATGAGCATATTCATCATTATATAATTTATTACATGGAAAA
>JARHVA010005055.1:445000-447500 GCA_037957365.1 Torreya grandis | reverse complement strand
GTTAGAATAATGCTAAAGCTTTAAATGATATTTTATGTGAATTATAATTTTTTAAAGTTATGCAATGTAAATATACTCATGAGACTTGGTTAAATATTGAGAATATTTACAAAGGTGATGAAAAGGTTCAGTGGGATAAGTTTCAGACTTTCAGAAGATAGTTTGAGAGTTCAAAGATGGAAGAGGAAGCAAATATAACAAGTTATCTTTTTTGGGTTGATCAAATAGTAAATTAGATTCAAGTTCTTGGAGAAAATTTAGAAGAGTCAACAATGGTACAAAAGGTTTTGAGATCTCTACCAATGAGATATGATGTAAAGGTTTTAACAATTAAGGAGATAAAGGATCTTGCCAAGCTAAATATGGATGAACTACATTGTATTCTTATGGCACATGAGATGCAGACTGAATAAGAGAAACCCTCAAAAAATGAAGATACTTTCAAGACATCAAAGAAATATAAGGCTAAGATTTAAGAATCAAGTGATATATCTAGCGATGATGAAGATGACAATGGAGCTCTTTTCATTTGTAAACCAAAAAGGGCCATAGGTAAATATCAAGGAAGATTGTCATTTAAATGTTTTAAATGTGGTAAGATTGGAAATTTAACAGATAGATGCCCAGATAAGAATAATTATGCTAATGAAGAAGGAAAGTATATATACAAGAAAAATATACAAGACAAATATAAGAAGATATTCAATAAGAAGAGTTTATATTCTAAATATCTTAGATCAATTGAAGATAGTGGAGTCAGTGACTGAGATGAAGAAGAGAATATATTCATGACCATACATGAATATGCCTCAGCAAGCAAAAGTATAGATGATCAAGAATAAGAACATAATTAAAGTGAGGATGAAGCCAAGGTAAATCTATAATAATAACTCATTTTTTCCTTAGAAGAATTAGAAGCTATTGAGAAGAAGAATCAAAGATTGAAGCACTAGATTGAGAAAAATGAAAAGGAGTCAAAAGAAATAATTGATGATCTACAATCACACTTTGAATAAGTTAAAAGGAATGAAAAATATATAATATCAAAATTTTAAAAAGTAAGTAAATAATGTGAAAGGTATGTTATTGAAATTGCCTCTTTAAAATAAGATATTAAGAAAGCACTAAATGATAAAGTAGTTAGTGACTTGAAATTTGATGATAGCACTAACATGTTGAATAAGATATTAGAAAGCCAAAAGGAAATACCAGATAAGATACATATCATATTTGAAAATAAAAAGAGCTATGTTGAAGCTCTTAAAAAAGAGGAAACAAAAAGGGAAGAAGTGAAGAATACATAAGACATCTCAAAAAAATAAGGCTAAAAGGAACAAAGCTACAAAATATAATCAGGATAGAGATACACAAATAGGTTCTATTTTAATGGTTATTGTTTTTATTATAATGGATATGTTCACAATAAAATATAATTTCATAAAAGATCTAAAAATTTTAGAAACAAGGAGAAGGAAAATCTTGCAGAGTCTAGCAGAAGCTACAACTCTTTTCCTCCTCTATTAGGGTTTGATGGAGAAGTCATAGTATGTTATAAGTATAATAATTTTTCACACATAGTCCAAAATTATAGAAGCATTTTTGAGTCAATAAAGAAGGACCAAAGTTTCAAGGTTCCATTCATCAAGAAGAAGTTTTAGATGTGTTCATGGTAGAAGAAACAACCTAAAGATTCTATGTTAGTTTAGACAACTTTGCATGCAAGAAATGAAGAACAACCATGGTTCATTGATATTGGATGTTAGAGGCACATGAAAAGAGACAAGAGAAATTTCATAAATCTAAATAAGATCAATGGTGGATTAATGAACTTTAGAGATAAAACCACTACCAAGATAGCCAAAAAAGGTACTTTGAGTTTGGATAATGGTAGAACCAAGACTAATAATGTATTATATGTATAAGGTCTTAAGCATAATCTATTGAGTGTAAGTCAAATATGTGATCAAGGATACACATTAAAGTCTTATGTAGAAGGTTGTGATATTAGAAGAAAATATTTAAATGAATTGATTACAGATGCTTAGAAGATAGGAAATAATTTATATGTGTTATCATATATCTTCAAAAAGGCACAATCAAAGGACACATTCAAGGATATAAGAGAGGAGTTGGGAGTAATTTATTTTACTTCCTACCATTGAGGATCAACATTAGTTGAGGGGGAGATAAGTTTAATCTCTAGGATAGGCTCTTTGCCATTGATGTAAAAGGGGGAAAAGAATAGAAATAGGTATATGAATAGGTACAAGTGAAAAAACAAGTGTATAAATATGTATAGGTTTTTACAATAAAGGGGAGTTACTATATGTTTTTCAGATGGTAGTATGTGTAGGTTGTCATGTGCAGTGCAGGTTTTAAGATGTGGTAGTTTCATTTTGAGGTTATCATCAATGACAAAGGGGGATATTGTTGTAAATATTATCATTGATGTCAAAGGTCTAGCATTAGTGATAAAGGCCCCATAACATGTATTATCTAA
>JARHVA010005055.1:440000-442500 GCA_037957365.1 Torreya grandis | reverse complement strand
ATAGTAATTTATTTCATCCAACATAGATATATCTAGATTAAAATAACACCTAACACATTTCCACCCATCATTTCATCCCCTCTTCTAAGATCACCTTCTCAAGTGAACATGTCTAATCCACCTCTCATTTTGTCTCCTACACATGCACTCTTTAACTCCTTATCCTCCTCATGCTCTTCCTCTTCCTCATTCTAATTGATCTCCACTTAATCCTTTTTCACATCATATCCATGTTTCCATTATAAATTATACCATTATTGATGTCTTTATAATTTTCCTAAATTTAACTCAACAATCGACTCCTTAGGTTTATTTCACTAGTATAACTAATAGATAGATGGTTGTTTCCTTAGTTTTTGCATTCTCTCATTATATCTAATAATTGGTAATAATGAAAAGGAAGTTTTCCAATATTTTTTTTCCTATATTTTATTTGATTTCTATTTTTTTACAAACAACCGTCCCACCAAACAAATCATGAACCACTTCCTAGATTATGATAGATCCTTCCACAAGTGATCAATATCTTGAAATTGTAAAACTGATTGTAGATAAGAATGAGGAAGAATTGATTGCATTATATTATAGTATATCTCGATTGGACATTGGCCCACCAATTCATGAAGGATATATTCATAATTTTAAAGTGTCTACTTATAAGTCTATTTAGAGGACCAAGGATAAGAAACAAACCAAGGAACAACTTGAAGAATAATTTCATACTATATCTTCCTATTTAGATACAATAATCAATTAAATCAAATAAATTTTTGATTAAAATTCCCTCACCTCAATCAAACCATCACTCGTAAGTGGTGTTATTTATAAATATACCATCTACATAATCAATAAATTTTAGAGATATAAAAGATTAACATAAAATAGGGTTGGACAAATAACTTTAGATGGTATGAAATTTATTGAATAATATATAAAATTTTATGTTTTCATGGAAGAGGATAACAAAAGGATAAATGGTGTAATTGATTTAGTAGAAAGGGATCAAAAATTGTGTGATAAAATAATCATAGATTTTCAATAAATGGCCCTAAGTAGTGAGAATTTATTGGTTTCTAAATGAATTTTCTCTAAAGCTAAATAAAATTAAACTCATGTTTGGGAGAAAATTATAGAATGGAAATTTAATGCACTGGAAGAATATCTTAAGAATTATCATAGTCTCATCAATATTTTTTATGACATCAAATATAATATAAGGGTATAAATATGGTCTATTCATGTTGAATTTATGAAAGGAGATAATTAACTCTTCAATATCACTAAGATGAATGATAATTTAAAGAATATAATAAAATAAAAATTACTTAACAAATATACTTTAAATATGGAGTCTATGAATACAATTTGTGATATTTATTATACATTTATAAAGTGTAATAATTTTTTTCCCATCTACATCAATGAGAGAGATGAAATAAAGGAATAAGTGAGAACATGGATGGTACACCTTTCAAACATAATTATACCCAAGCATAGGGGAATTTATCAAGATATACAAGCATTCATAGTATACAAGTTGAATTCTTATTAAACAAATCATCAACAATAGAAATAAATATCAAATAAAAAATTATCCTACATCTCCAAGTGATAAGACTTATCTCCCTCCATAACTTTCTCTATGATTGTATTCTATTTAAGTGTTGCTTAAAGAATAATTATTATTTGGATAAACTATAAAATCTTTTTTTAGTAAAACAAGAAATTTATGTATATGGTTTCAATTAATTATAGTTTTTACTTCTATAATTAAATTAAACTAAATATTGGAGTTTTTATTCATTTTTGACATATAATTATTATAATATCTATCTATCTTAAGTTTAGTTAAGCATTGATGTAATATTTTAAATCCATATATTACCTTGAAAATAATACTCTACTCTTTTTTCTATTATTTTTTTTAATAATTATGGGGTTTTATTAGATGTCCCCATCCCAAACGAAAGAGTTTTATAGTAAATAAACCATAGGCATATACCCAAAAATATAACTACAGAAAGATTGACTACAACTAGCTAGACAAGAGAACCCAATAAACTAGGGTAAATGAGAAACCATAGCCAAAAACCACAAAAACCAAAACAAGACTAGATAGAGTACCAAACCAAAATGACCAAAAATAGAGAGGATGTGGAAAAGCCTTAGAGTTTGACTCCTGATTAAATTTCATTGTCAATATAATCCAATAAAATGAGTTCACAGCCTCTGTAAATGTTATCTTCCATCTCACCCTCACACCAAAACTAATTTATTGGACCTTTACACTCTAATATAGATACCAAAGGGGTGTTGGCCACAATAGGAGCTTCTAACCCAATTTCCATGATCAGACACTTGTTAAACCAATGAGGTGTAATGACCTAACCCCTATAAATCCATTTAACCAACTTCTTCACTGTATCAACCTGAGTCATATCATGATGGTTTGATTTTAATTAGGAAATTTCTAAAATTGAGCTCTAGAAATGAGCCATGG